>JAHOYR010000018.1:6832900-7315667 GCA_023213295.1 Bruguiera hainesii
ATGAGTAATCCTTAGACTTGAGATCACCAAGATATCTTATATGGAAATTTGTATGCTTTGATCTCACCTCTAAGTTGTCCTAAAACAAATCGCTTGTGGGGTGAAATTGGGCATGTCATAAACTATATGAAGATAATTGAGTAATTAATAAAGGATTCTTCACCTTGAAGTAATCATGAAAAAATGTTTTGTTTGTTTACAATGCATATTAATTCAAGAAATCCTTGATAATTTATGAAATCAATAATAATATAAATGTTTGGGAATTAATATAATTTGACTATATAAAGCAGATACTAATTTGAAACTTTATGTCTAATTAGAACATTAGTATGCCAAAAAAATTGAATTACACTAAAAGACTATACATTACAAGGATTGGTCAAACCATTTTGATAGTCCCAATATTTGAGTGGTCATAATATGTAACTAAACATTAATTTTAATATATAAATATGAATTGATAAATTAGAAAATTAATGATTTAATTTATCTAATACTTTGAAATTATAATTCATATAACTAAACATTAATTTTAATATATAAATATGAATCGATAAATTAGAAAATTAATGATTTAATTTATCTAATACTTTGAAATTATAATTCATATTCATTACTAACATGTTAGTGTCACGGTCCTTTGCTCTTAAGGATGGACGATACGTTGAATTTAAAAGCCTCATAAGGAAAGACAATACAATGCATGTAGAAGGCTCTTGGGGAAGCCAATACATTGGAATGTAACATGGGTGTTGAAGGGATGCGATATCTACCATTAGATTAAGGAGGGATATGTTTGTTCAATACTTGTATAAAAAGGAACCTCCTCCCCCTCATTTGTATCATCAAATTCACAAGTTAAATATACTTTTAGAGCTTTTCTCTTTAAAAGTTCTTATGAGTTGGGCGTGTGAAAGGTTGCTTGGGAGGAATTCTCAAGGCCACATGAGTAAGGAGCACTAAATCCATTAGGCTCTTGACAAGTGGTATCAAAACTAGGTTTGTTCTAAGCGCTATGGCAGAGCCACATTTTACACTCTTATGAACAAGGTATTACACCTATTCTTTGATCGATTTGTAATGGTTTACCTTGATAACATTATGGTATATATTCAGACGCTTGAGGAGCACATTGAGCACTTAAGGTAGGTCTTCCAAGTCTTGTGTGAAAATGACTTATATGTCAAGCGCAAGAAATGTGCATTTGCCTAAAAGGAAGTTTCATTCTTAGGGCACATTGTTAGGGGTGGACGAGTACAAATGGATATGGTGAAGATCCAAGCCATCATTGAATAGGAGTCATCGACGAAAGTGATGGAGTTAAGGTCGTTCCTTGGCCTTACCAACTACTACTGGTATTTTGTTCTGAACTACTCAAATATCACAGTGCCACTCACAAATATACTGAAGAAGGAGAAACTATGAGAGTAGATGGATCGATGCTAGGAGACATTTGATTAGTTTAAGCAAGCCATGACTGAGGAGTCGGTACTAGTGTTTCTTGATCACACTAAGCCTTTTAAATTAGAAATTGACGCATCAGATTATGTTATTAGTGGTGTTCTTATACAAGAAGGACATCTAGTGGTGTACAAGTCACGAAAGTTGAACGATACCAAGCGATGGTATACCATTCAAGAGAAGGAGATGACTGTAGTGGTCCATTGCCTATAGGTGTGGAGGCATTATCTCTTGGGGTCTAAGTTCGTTGTAAGGATGGACAACGTGACCACGAGTTATTTTTAGACCCAGAGGAAGTTGAGTTCAAAGCAAGCTTAGTGGTAGGATTTTTTAATAGTGTTTAACTATGTGATGAAGTACAAATTAAGGAAGGCTAACTTTGTAACCGATGCTCTTAGCTGGAAAATAGAGTTGGTAAACATAGTGAGTTAACCTAGTTGTCTATGGATTGACTGCATCAAGGAGCGACTTAAGCATGATCAGAAGGCCCAAGCCCCCATTAGGTATGTGTATAAAGGTAAGACTTGACGATTTTGGTGCGAGGACAATATTCTATACACCAAAGGGTGACAATTATATGTGCCACTCCATGGAAAGTTAAAGAAAGAGGTGTTGCACAAGTACCATGATTCAAAGTGGGCAGGTCATCTAGGGATCCACCGTACCTTGGCCTTCATTGAAGACCTATATTACTAGCCTTAAATATAGGAAGACATTGAAGCTTATGTGAAGATATGTCTTGTTTGCCAATAAGACAAACTTGAATAACGTTCATTGCCAGGACTTTTGAAGCCACTTCCTATCCCAACTTATCTATGGGAAAGTGTTTTCATAGATTTCATTGTGAACTTACTGAAGTTCGAAGGGTGTCAGACCCTTATGGTCGTGGTTGATAGATTCTCTAAGTATGTGATGTTTGTACCAGCAATGAAGGATTGACCAGCTGAGGAGGCAGCCAAGGTATTCATGAAGCATGTGGTCAAGAACTAAGGCATCCTGCAAAAGATTGTGAGTAATTGCGACCCTTGATTAATAGGGCGTTTTTGGTTTGAATTGTTCAAACTGCTAGAGTCAGAGCTAAATCTCTCTATGAGACTACACCCTTAAATTGATGGTTAAACCGAGTAAGTCAATGCACTTTTGGTGATTTATCTTTGACATTACGCGAGCATAATGCAGAAAAATTGGGCGGAGTTGATCGACGTAGCCCAATTCTCCTATAACTTATAACGAAGTGAGTTTACCAACTAGAGTCCATTCAAGATCGTGAATGGGCAATAACCATAAATTCCAAGTGTAGTTGCATTGGGTTATCAAAGAAATAGCCTACTTGCATACAAGTTTGCCAAGGATTGACAAGAACAGATGGACTTAGCAAGGATGTGTTTACGTAAAGCCTCCAAACACATGAAGAAGTGGGCTGACAAAAAGTAATGACATGTGGAGTTCCAAGTCGGGGACTTGGTGCTAGCCAAACTACATGCTATTTTTCGGTACAAGGATGTGCACAAAGGGTTAATTCGTCACTACAAAGGGCCATTTTGAGTGATACAATGGGTGGGAAAGGTCGCATACAAGTTGGAGTTGCCACTAAAATTAAAAGTACACCCAAATTTCCATATAAGTATACTTAAACCTTATTGTGTAGATGAGGAAGATCCAAATTAAGGGGAGTCACTACACGTCCTACTTGGAGCAAAAACTTCATATGACCAAGAAGTCGAATCCATCATGGCGGATTGAGTCATATGAAAGTGGTATTATACGCCAAGGCACGAATACTTTATCCGATGAAAGGGCCTTTCAAAGAGTGAAGCTAGTTGGGAACCTATTGAAAGGAGATTGACACTTACCACGTTGAAGAAGTGACGACAGCGTTGCCTGATTAGGTAAAGGAGAATGTTATGGTCCTTTGCTCCTAGGGATGAGCGATACGTTAAATCTAGATGCCTCCTAAGGAAGGAAAACACATGGTATATAGAAGGCTCCTAGGGAAGGCCAATACATTGGAATGTGCCATGGGAGTTGAAGGGATGCGATATCCACCATTAGATCAAGGAGGGATCTAATGGTTGTGACTTGTTCAATACTTGTATAAAAGGGAACCTCCTCCCCCTCATTTGTATCATCGAATTTACAAGTTAAATATATTTTTAGAACTTTTCTCTTTAGAGTTTTCTCTTTAAAGGTTCTTGTGAGTTGGGTGTGTGAAATATTGCTTGGGAGGAATTCTCAAGGCTGCACGGGTAGGGAGCGCTAAATCCATTAAGCCTGTGACACTAGAATTCTAATGGGTCACATACATTAAGATAATTTAGAAAACATAAAATGGAGGTTATGTTGAATTTGATTGAAAATTATGAGAAACTTATATGATCAAATATATGATATTTGAAAATATATGGGATAAGTTATAGTTTTTTGAAAATTGGTATAAGTCACTTAAAAAGGGTTTTGAAATTAGAATTCTTATAAATATCCCATAAAATGGTCAGGTATTACATGTTTAACACATTAAGTTTATTAGTCTCTTTTCCCTTTTCTTCTTAAAAGGGTTTTAGGTTATTAAAGTTGATTTCTCCTTGTTTGTGTCAATTATTGTTAGAGGCTAGATATTTGGATGATAGTGGTTTGGGATAATCCACTTTTATACCTAAAAGAGAAGAAAAATTGAAGATTCTTCTTATAATAATTGTCTTCTAAGTTAGATTTTAATTATATTTAACAAGTAATCAATTTGTTCTTAAAAATCAAAATTTTAAGTCACTCCCTTTGCTATATATCTATTTGATAAATACCTATATGATTCCTAGTAGTGGTATCATAATCTAAGTTTATTTGTTAAATATAATTTAATTGCATGTTTAATTGTTATTGATTATCAATTTGATTAATTTATATGTTGATTTGATACTGTTATAAATATATGATTTTTTCTTACTTTGATTTTGGTTAAACATGCTATGTATGCTAAGTAATTTGAATTAAATAACATGTAGCATGCATGAATCATTCTTGCATTCTTATGTCTTTGAGGAAGCCAAAGAAAAGCATTCAATTATAAGATGGGTAATTAAAATACCTATGTCATTATTGGCTTTATAAAAGCCATAAGAGAAGGGAAGATAAGCATGATAACCCAAAGCAAGAATTGTTCTTTTATGCCATGACATGTCTTAAAGAAAGCTAAAAAGACAGGTGTTATTCTTCCTTAAATTAATAAGAGAAGGAAGACGAGTATGATAACCCAATGCAAGAATTGTTCTTTTGTGCCATGACATGTCTTAAAGAAAGCCAAAAAGACAAGTGTTATTGTTCCTTAAATTAATTAAGTCAAGTGTTGCATTTGAGTATATGTAAATCTAAGCGGCAACAAGGCCATCTAAGGCCAAATTGCCTTGATACTAAGTGGCTTTTCTTAGATTGGTAATTAAATTACCATGCGATTCTTAGTTTAGTAAAAGGCAAAAGGTGGGTGCTACCATGAGTTGACATGGCATTACTACCATGTGTGGTAATTGTTACAACAGCATGGATAATAAGGCTTGGCCTTGCTTTCTGCGAGTGGCTACTACCAAAGGATGGACATGCTTGTTGTAAACACGTTTGTGATACCATAATTTTTTTTTTTTTTTTTGCATATTAATTCAATGTTGAATAAGCCTCACAAGAAGTTTAATAACTAATTGTTTAGAATTTAAATACCCAATTTTATCAGGTTATTGAATTAAAAGACTTTTAATTTAATTATAATTTAGAAAATTTTAGAAAACTATTTTCTAAATTATACTAATGTTTAAACAAAATCAAAACATCCTAATTGGATTAAGATTAAGGAATTAGATCTTATTAGATTTTTTGTTTGATTAAAATTATTTTCTAATGCAATTGAGACTTTTATGTAGTATAGTAAGTTTAATTAAACAATAAAATCTAATTGGATTATAAATCTTATTTGGAATAGGAATTTTAATCTAATAATGAATCTAAATTTTATTAGGATATTAATTTGTGATAAAATTTTTCATTAAAAAATTGAATTTTAATTTGATTAAGTAAATATGGACAAAACATTGACTATATGATAGCTAACTTTGACTAGGCATAACTTTTGAACCATATGGGGTTATAAGGCTTATAAGATGTCAATGGAAAGCTCTTTCTAAGCTCTTCTAAAATATCTAGATTACGTACCCATTTGGGTATCCATGAATTATGCCTTCATATAAAAAATTTGGAACATTATTGGGCTGTGTAAAGTTTGGTCAATATATCTTTTAATGGAAAAATTATTTTCTAATTAAATTGCGTATTTTATTTGTAATATAACTCTTAATTAAAGTTTTATTATAAATGAATAATATCAAATTAATTTAATTTAGTATTTTCAATTGTTCAAAACATTATTTTAAATTATATATAAAATCAATAACTAAAATTGAACATATGTTTACCTTTTGTACACATGATATAATTATGAAGGCATTATGTACGATTATGGACTCATAAACCAATATGATTATGTTTATTGGTGGTTGAGTGGATGTATTTTTGGAGTATAAGGATTGCATTTGCTATCTTTCTCTTATTCTCTACTTGTAAAATCTCTTCTTATCTAAACTCCCTTCAAATTTAACTTAAGGTTTTACTTTAAATTATATAATGGTAATTTTATTAAAGAGTTTAAGATTTAGATTTATATGAATTTAGGATTTATAATTATGATACCAATGCATAAGACTAACTATAATTAATAAAATCCCTCGATTTAAAAAAAATATTAAGTACATATCAAAAACATGGTTGTTGTTCCCACAGTCTTGTATGAGTTGTAATTGTTATCAATTAGGGTTAAGTGTGCAAGAGAGTAAAGTCATATGAAAAGGCAGTAAAGTCACATGGAAGGGCAAGAAAGTAAATCCGCCGTGTAAGGGTAAGAACGTAAATCTACCACGTAAGGGTAAGAACGTAAATCTGCCATATAAGCCCTATTAGGGTTTCATGGAAGAGAGTATATAAAGGCCTTGTAAGACAAAACTAGGGCAGAAGGCCAACACAATTGAATAAACAGCAACCTTACAATAACTAGCCAAAAGGAAGAGAGAACAAAAGGACAAGAGATCAGAAACAACACCATCGGGAAAACAAACTAGAAATGCCTTTTGTAAGCAAATTAGAAACACATCCTGCAAGCAAACCAGAAATGCCTCCTACAAGCAAACCAGAAACGTCACCACAAGGAGAGCAAACCAGAACGTGTGACAGCGCAACTAACCAGAAATAGGAGACCAGAAACGGGTGACCAGAAACTGGTGATCAGGCTGTGAGATCTGAAATGGGTGACAAGGCCATGAAATAGAAGACAACAGACCTGGTATCCATGAGACCACCTGGAAGAGAAGACAGCAGACCTGATATCCATGAGACCACCTGGAAGAGAAGATAGCTGACCAGAAGTGTGAGGCAGGCCGAAAGACGTGAACCAGAAAAACCAGTAGCGTGAGGTAGGCCAAGAGACAGGAAACGAAAGACCAGAAGCATGGGTGTATGTCAGGAGACGACATGAGACCAGAACGTGCAACGGCGTGATAGACTAGAAGTGTAAGGACAAGCCGTGAAACAGTAAGACCGTGAAATAGGAGACGGGTGAAATCATGAGACAGTGAAAGTAGGAGTTGTGTAAAACAACCTAAAGAAGGAATTCAGCAAAGCATCAGAAAGAACTCAACGTATTTCCAGATTTCTTCAAGAGAGGTTAGAGAGCATTACGGTGAACTTCTAAGTGGCAGTGGAGCAGCCTTTCAATTCAACAGAGGTAAGACAAGCTAGAAGAAGGGTAGACACAGTAAGTGACACTCTTTGTATTGTACTTACTTAGTAATTGCAATAGTGAAAGGAGCAGAAGATTAAGACATCCATTGTAACTAGAATTCTCAAGTATAGTGGATAGTCTCGGTAAGAGAGAGTCCCTACCACCATGGATGTATGTCACATTGACAGAACCACGTAAATCTCGTGTGTCCTTAATTTGCTTTACGTTCTGTGTTTTGAATTGAGTTGTGAACGCAGCTAAAGTATCAGCCAACCCATAACCTAACGAAGACCTAAACAAGAACATCCAAATTGTCTATTAGGCAAGGTATTTGAAAGGTGACTTTGGGGACTATTGTGATTAGTAGGTAGCAATAGATCTACCTTAGTCAAAACTGAGAAAAAGTTCACTTTTGAGAAGAGATTGAAGTTGTTCACTTTCCTGTGAATTGCGAATTGTGGTGATACTGATTCACCCCCCTCTCAGTATCACAAACTAGTAGATCCTAGGGTGAAGTTGGGAACTTCAATGGTGAGCTACCTTACATAATTATAGTATAAAACTAAAGTTCTGTTTGAGGAAGATTTATTAGGTTATCTCAAATCCTCCTTAACAAGAATATGTTTAATACTGTAATTGATGGGTCTTAACTAAATTTTTGTAATTGGAACGAGTTACCCCATGATCACAGAAATTTACAGGCAATAATTAGTTGAAATATATATGATATGTTTAGACAAGGAGTTGTCACCTAACTAGCTAGGAGTCATATATGATGTGATTGATAAATTATGTTATTTATATAACTTATTTTTTTTTTAATTTGTTGGGTTACCTCAAGATTAAATAATTTAAATTAGATCTTAGTTCATTAGAAAAACTTAAAGTAAGACTTTTTAAGTCAATAGTAAGGGTTGTTGATTTGAATAAAATAATGGGAGTAAACAAAATGATTAAAAACCTAATTTAATTTGGTATATAAGCATGAAACTTATACTCTTTCTTTACATAATTTTGTTACTAAAATAAAAAGAGTAATAACTTATCCTTTATTAGCATATTAGATGCTAAATGGCTTACTAAATTGAATTATTAGATTGATATAGTAATTTGAGAATTGTCTTCAAATAAAACAAAGCAAGTTTCTTTTGTTGTCCTTCATAATCTCATATTGTTTGATCTTGTAATGGACATTGCAAATAAAACTTAAAAGACTTTTTAATATCATAAAATGATAATTATCTAGTAGTGTATATGATGTTAGCTAATAGATCTCTTGAACTTTTATGGCAACATAGATTATAAAGGAATGTTGATCATAGTAAGATTGAGAGGTATGAGAATCCAAAAGGAATTATTCCTCTATGAGATGATAAAAGGATCTTCAACTAATAGTAAATATTTTGAAAATAATTGGTTAATTTAGAAAGTTAAGCTAATTAACTTTTGTCATAGATTAAGAGTTAAATGTTAAATTGACCTTATAGTCTTTACTTAAAAGTTATTCTTAATTTGAGGTGAACTTCCATATGGTGGCTGCATTCATTAATCAAGTGATTGAATATACTCATGAGTACATAAGGATACCTTATGAAAGATTATCTTATGTTCTTTTTATGGATTCATTCAAAAGGAAAAAAAAAAGAATAAGAATAATTGGCTTACTAAAAATGCAATTTAATTTAAAGGAATTAAAAGGACATCAGTAATGGTGTGTGATATTTGAAAATAAACTGCAAGGTGTTTTTATCATTCTAAATGAGATAAGACTTAGAAAAGTTTCCATTTGGGAACCTATGAGAGGTAAACCTTTAAAGAAAGATTTGTATTTAGTGGTATATGACAAGAGACCTAAATTTGATAATCATATCATTTTCCTTTATATGACACTTTTGATTAAGTCATATCAATGAAACAATAATCACTAAGTTGCATAAAGATGTTTACTTAAGTTCATATGATTATGAATCATATGGAACCTATGAATCTTTTTCATTTGATATGATGACTAGAGCACCTTTTATTAGAAAGGGTGAGTGTGCCAATGAATTGTTTGGACTAATACATCCAAATGTATATGGTCTATAACAATTCATGATAAAGGATGTTTATAATATTTTGACAATTGGCCATATTAGATATGGTTACACATATCTAATGAAATATAGATCTAAATCCTTTTGAAAGATTTAAGGAATTCAAGATTAAAATTGAGAAACAAACTTTTAATAGTATTATTTTGATTGAATTGAGATAAAAAATACTTTAATCAGGTTTGATAATTATCTTAGAGAAAAATGAGATTATCTCAATATCAACTTCTTTTTCAACCTTGTAAAGTTTAAGATAAAAGTAACCTTTTAATATAAGATATTGTTTGATTTCAAAGAGTCATGCAATTTACTTTCTTTTTTTTTCAAAACTGTCATAGAATTTTTTACTTTGCTTTTAAAAAGTTTCATCCAAATCTATTGACAAGATTTCATATAAGATAGAAATGGTAAAAGGTCTAAATTGTCATACTTTAAGCTTTAGGGATATAAAGCTTATGTGGAGCATATACTATTTGGTTAGTTTGGGACTAGATCAAATAAATACAGTATTTATGGGATATCCATAAATAGTTGATGGATGTCATTTCTACCTATATAGTTAAGTAATGCATTTTGTCTTAATTCTTGTTACTTTCTAAAAAGATAATTTTTTCTCCAAAGGAATAGTGGGATCTAGGTAGAATTTGAAAAGATTCAAAACCAACAATATGACATTTAGATGAAACTTGAGTCAATGGTTCTTGTATTGGATGCAAGACTTAAAACTCAATAACATAAAAAACTTTGTACTTAATAGGATACATCATGTTATATAGAGAAATAAGTTTCTTTTAATTGTATAAAATGATGTATTACTCATTTAAGATGAATTCACTAGTTATAAGGAAATAATGTGACTTTGATTCTAAAAAATGACTTAGAGTTATGAAATCTATAATGAACTTCGTGTACATTAACTTGGTATAAACTTTGGTTGATACACCTAAAAGGAAACCTATTAAGTGTGAGTGACTTTAAGAGAAAGATGAACATTGATGTTATGTATAAAAATACAAGGTTAGGCTAGCGATCAAAGGTTACAAATAAAACCAAATAATTGACTTTAATTGAACCTTTTTCATTGCTCAAGTCCATAAAGATTTTGATTGTTATTGTTGCAAATTATGACTATGCAAGTTTACAAAACTTGAACATCTATATTGATAAAAGAATTAAAAATTTTGATTTTGTAACAAGAATGGATGAATCTTATGTTTACAAGAAAGTGAGTGGGAGTAGAAAGGCATAAACCATTATTTAAATCCATTAAGGTTTGGTAGTCTAAGAATATTCTTCATAAAAGACAAGCGGAAACAATTTACATTCTAGAAAAGATCTAGAGAGAAGATATGACTTACTAAGATTTATAAAGATAAATATAAAAGATTGCTTTTAGTTGTCTTAATTTGAGTACAAATTGTTGAAATAGTTTAACATTAGAAGAATTCAAGGAGAGATATTTACCTACATTACATAACATAATTCTCTCTAATGACTTATGTCTTAAGACATAAAATTGAGAGAAATATGATAGATAAGATCTATTGTGTAAGAAATATTATGTAAAACACTAAATGTATCTAATGTGTAGATATATAATTCATATAAATGATGGTCATTAAACATTTAGTAAAAATATTCTTAAGTACTTATTAAATATTAAGAATAATTTTCTAATTTATAAGGAAGCTAACTGTAAAGTTAAATGTTATTCTAACAATAGCTTTCATTTTGCTAGAAATGATTAAGAGTTATTGTTTAAGAAAAGTTTATTACTCCTTATTATACCTTTATTTTGTCTGCCTTATTTACTCTCACTCGTGTGGGATTAATTTTCTAGTTTGGATGTGAAAAAGTAAATAAAGTAGCAATAGAATAAGATAAAATGAAGAAAAGAATGAAAACAAAAAATAATAACTAAAATGTTGTTAGCATTTAATATACAATTAGAAGTCTAATATATAATCTTATTCTTAAAAAGGAGAACTGACAATCAATGCAACCCTCAAACTAAATTCAAAACTAAAAATTTGATTTTAAGGTACTAGTTATATCACTAAATTGCAAAAAGGATCCATCCTTTCTAAAAGGCCTTAAGTTAAGTGGCAGTATCTATTCAATACTTTCTTTAAAGCCTAACCACTTGATTTAAGTGCAAATCCTATTAGTCAAGAACCCATATGACATTAAAATAATTTAGTAAAAAGTAATTAGAGATCGATGATTAAAATTAAGCTGATTTCTTTATAAAAGCCAACAATTATTAGGGTTTAAGGGGGGTTGGGGGAATAGGGACAAAAAAAGAGGGTGTACATCTAAGAGGTAGAGAGGGCTAAGATAAATAGCCAAAATAGGCATTTAGAGATAAGAGACAAATGATAGATAGGCAATTAAAATTTTAGGAGGCCAAAAGAATATGTGTTAGCAAAATGAACAATAGTGGGCATTAAATACATAAAAACTCTTTTTTATGTTCAAAATAAATTATAAAACCATTTAAGGCAAAAAAAATAAAAAGAAGAAAAAAAAAACGGTGAGTGGAAAAAGAAAAAAAAAAAAAAAAAAGAAAGAAAAGGAAGAAAAAGGGTAAGTGGAAGGGAAAAAAGAAAACAAAATAATGCATAGGAGGAAAAAGAAAAACAAACAAATAAAAAAGAAAAAGGAAAAAACCAAATGGTGCGAAGAAGGGAAAAGGAAAAAAAGAATAAAAAGGATAAGGAAAAAGGAAAAAGGAATAAAAAGGAAAAAAAGAAAGGAGAAAAAAAAGAAAAGGATCAAAAAATAGGAATGCAAAGTTCATAATGACAACCTTATTTTAAGTGCTTTAGGTGTGCCCCACAATACAAAATAATGTCATTTCTTTCTCAGTTTTCTTTTTTTTTTTTTTTTTCATAAATAGAACTACTAAAATAGATTATCTAAAACATTCCAAATAGAGAGGAGAGAAAATAATAAATAAAATGTCAATAGAAAAAACATAAGAATAGAAATAGGTGAGTTGTTGTAGTGTCATATGTGACGGACATTTAGGTTGGTTGTAACCTATACCAAATGTAACCAAGCTTGCATATCCCAATGAATCTTAACAATGTAGAGTGAATCCTTAATGGTATTTTAATTACACTTAAAATAATTAGTGACAACTTTGAAGTAAACATGCATGCTTGACTACACTTTTTTCACATTCGTTACCACTGCATTTTTCCCCCTTGGGGAGGCTTGTCACGATAGTTTAGTGATTGCATTCGAGTCCCTTTGAGAGACAAGCTACACTAATTTGCTTTTATTTCTATACTTTCATTCATTTCTTATTTGGTATTTTATTTATTTATTTATTTTTTTTAAATATCTATAATTGTCATTTGCATCATAACCTCGATTACATACATGTACAAAGGCCAAAATCAAGCTTATATCCTTTTAGCTTAGAAGAGAGAAAGTATAGGTCTTTCGTGAAACCTATGGATTCCATATAAGACAATCTTAAAATCTTTCACTCATATTGATGATTCTTACTTAAGTTTTGAGTGGCAAGGGACAAATTAATCTAGGAACTTTTGGTCTAGTTTAGTCTAAATCCAAAAAACTACATGCTTATCTTTTTCAAGGAAAGTCATCCACCTATTAGATTTGTCCCTTATAGGACAAGAAGCTTAGGTTACCCCCGCCTTAATCATTGCATTATGCATACCTTTTATTTTGGTTGCATTATTCTATTATTTATGGTTTATACTTATTTCTTCAACACTAATACTTTTCCCTTTGTTTTCATTTGTTATTTCTTATATCATCACATATCATTCATTTTAGGCATTATTCACCTTTTAAAGTACTGGCTATTGTTTCAAAGTACGTGCTTTGTCAATATCATCATCACTGAACATACCTATAGTTATGTCAAAACATGCTTTGAGGACCTTTAGGGGTAGGTTGAGGACTGCCTTTCCTTAGGACCCATACAAATCTTGAGGGATTTTAACCTAAAGTAATAAGAATTTCTTATCCTTAAACAAATATGGGATACTTGAAATGTTGGTATAAGATGTAGCTTTCAAGAAATTTGTGGCAACATCAAATACCTATTGAACATTTAGACCCAACTAGTAATGTTAAAGGCAACCATACATTTTTTGAACCCACTTATTGATGTTTCATCTTCTTGAAAGTGGATATGGTCCCTTTAATAGAAGAAATAGAAAACTTGCCCAACTTGCTAGGTGCCCTTAATTGAGATGTGTATTCTTAAACCTTGACACCAACTAGGTACATAGGTTGTTGAAAATGATCAATCATGAGCAAAGTGAAATCCACACTGTAACTAAGGGCATCACTAAGAGAAATGTATTCTAAGTGATCACATTATTAAACATATGATGAAGCATCCTGAGGTAAAATTCACCCATGTGGCCTTACTGATTTATAAGTTGATATTATTCCTTAAAGTTATTAGGCATGTCAATGAATGTGTTATTGAATTGTTCCATAAAGTGACAAAAGATGGAGTTAATCTAGTTTTAACCATAATTGTTAAGAAACATTAGACTGTTCCTTAAATTCTTGCCAAAATTAGGGAAAGGGGCAATTTTGAGGTAGTTTAGTTATATTATATGCTTGACTTATGAGCCACATAAACACCCTTCTCCATAAGTTCACCAATCCTATGTGCTGTAAGGATAGGCCTTCCCTTAAAGAGTTTAGTAAAATTGAGTGGCCTTATATGGTAGAGATTTTTAAATGAATAATCCATTTATAAGAGTAAGATTTTTAGTTGTATGCCAAATGGCTTAAAAGAGACCTAGTCTTGTATAAAGGAATGGATGATGTTTGCTTTACTTACAATGATCCTAACCCCTAGAGGCTTCTTTAGCCCATTATACAGGCATGAAATCATGTCATTAAGATGACATATGTGACTCCAATCACTCACTAATTAGAATAGTATAAATTATGGGCCATAACTTAAGGATATGAAATTTACATTCTTAATGAGTCAGCAAGCTGAGATATTCTTTAGCGAAATACTAGAATCATTAAGATTGGGCAAACCTAGTTTTATAATGCCAGAAGAAATTACTTATTCACATTATGATTGGCCAAACTCTCCAAGAGATCCAAATCAGGCTTTTCTTATCAATTAGCTTGTCTAAGAATTAGACGCTTCCTAAAAAAGAAATGAAGAATTTACCTCTCAGTTCACGGAAGCAAATTAGGCACTTTAAAATGCAAGAGCAAGGGGATTATATAAAGCTAGCTACAAAAATATCCTTTAATTCACATTAAACCAAAATAAAACTATCTAATAAGAGAACACTTGCCTATAGGGATAAGTAGATGATGCAAATGATATGCTTTTCGCAAAACAAGAGATTCATGTCACCCAAACAAATTTGCTCATATAAGAAAATTAGAGTATGATTTAGCAAATAGACCTACTCACTTAGGAAATTTGGGTCTAGTACAATAAATAGGTTTGCTTACCTAGGAGAATCAAAATCTAGCATAGTAGGTAAACTAGCTCATTCAAGGAAATCAAGGCTTCATATAAAACTTAGCTACATGGGATGTCTAAATCTAGGAACTAACCATCCAACTTCAATAATTGACAACACACCATTGTGGGTAGAAGTTTAGATGTCACAATGGATTAGAGAGGTAGCAGGCAAAGCTAGAGGCATGGTAGATAAAGCTAGAGAACTGTTGAGTAGAAATCCCACCGTTGCATCCATTGGAAGAGCTCCTTAGTCATTTTCTTTGAGAAGCCTTCAGGCATTAGGAGTTCATTACTCATTTTATATAAATACCAAAGTTGTAATCATTATTGTGTAGTATTAAACTTGTTTTAACTTTATTGAAGTGTAAATGTGAAGAAAGACATCCCCTAGCTTGTAATCAACCTAATTTGAAAGTGTCTTTCCACTTTTGATTTTGTAATATAAAAAAGGATCAGTCTTATCTCGTTAAGATTTGTTATGATAGTTATTATTATTCAAAGTGAATAATGTTTATATAGATATTATAACATCTTATTTAACATCATACATAATTACTTGAACATACATATTTACAGCCTTATAATTAAACTTATTTGATTTAAATAGAAGGTTACAATACTCAAGTTATCCACATAAGAATAGGTCAAGTGCTTGTCAAAAGGTTTCTTAAAAGGGTAGCTATTGCCAATCATATCCATGATGTAATGTACTTTGCTTATATTATTGAAAACATGTCCTTTTTCTTGATGGAAGGACTTGACTATTATTGCAAGTGGAATGGGATTGAATCACACATTACTTATGAGTGTGTGAGGTTTTGACTATTTTTAAAA
Organism: Bruguiera hainesii; assembly: GCA_023213295.1. Classification (NCBI taxonomy): domain Eukaryota; kingdom Viridiplantae; phylum Streptophyta; class Magnoliopsida; order Malpighiales; family Rhizophoraceae; genus Bruguiera; species Bruguiera hainesii. The sequence continues at coordinate 6,848,595 of JAHOYR010000018.1, forward strand.
GGAAAAATCATGACAAGGGAAGTGGTTTTAGCATTAATCTGACTTTGGACAATGCACATCAACATTTAGTCTCTAAAATAGGTGGGCATCAATTCCTGTACTATGAAGCCATGGCTAGCCTCTCTCATCCATCCATAGCTTTTTATGTCTTAGAACTCAAAGATCCAGAGTTTGAATTAGAAGAAGAAGAAGGCAATCTTACTAAGTGATTAAAGATTAGCTTTCTTGATAACAACCAAAATCCTTTTATGCCTAATCTTATAGACGTTTTGCCAATGACATTGGTGGAAATAATTGCCAAAAATACTTTCTAAAAACATGAAACCCTCATGATAAACAAATTGCCAAGTTTCTTTCTCAGGCATTATAGAATTGCTAATTCCCCTCAAGTTTATAGATTGGCATCCATTATAACCTTTCATGAATTGCTTCTTTAATTGCCTAAAGCACTTTGGCAATTTCTTGCTTGTGTACTTAGTAAGAAAATATATGATTGGCATGCTAATATATTGATTATAGGTCAATGCCTTTATGAGATATTGAGAGCATAGCCCAATGTCACAGGGCCATTACTTTCTCCCCAAAAGGCAGCCTATCAGGGTGTGTAGTACCCATACTTATATGACATAAGATCCCCCTCTTCCTATCCGATGTGGGAGTTAGGTCATACCTGCCTGTCCGTAACATCCTCCCTTATTGAATCCCTTGACGTCCTCATTGGGAATCGGGGCCTCCCTCTGCCTACTCCTTCCACATGAAGCGCTTGGCGGGAGACATCAGAGTTGGGGTCAGGTTGACTCTGATACCATCTGTCATGGGGCCATTACTTCCCAAAAAGCAGCCTATCAGGGTGTGTAACGCCCATACTTAGATGATTCAAGATCCCCTCTTCCTATCTGATGTGAGAGTTAGGTTGTACCTGCCTATCCATGACACTAAACACTTAATCTCCACTATACAAATGGTTTAAGATCTTTCACCCCTTTTCAAAATGGAGAAACATCTTAAGTAGCACTAAAGATCCCCTATTCATCTTCTGCATTTTTTTATCTACATGTGGATGTGTAGATGTAAAATAAGGAAACTAGAATGTGCATTAGCCCATTTGTCTAGAAGAGTTTCAATTTTCCTCTTAACATCTTAGCTGACTCTTATATTAATTTGATTTCATGGTGGGATGGCAAAACTATTATCTACCAATGCAATGGTGTGGATTTAGGCATTCCTCCACCTTTGTTTTAAGTTGACATTTACCATTATGATGGGTGTATAGACATGGATAGTGAGACATTTCCCTATGATTATGCCTAGTACTTGCATTTTCAATAGCTTTGTTATCATGCTTAGATGAATCTAAATTTTGATGACTTGGAAACCATTGTTGAATGAGTATAGTTTAAGTAATGACAAGGAATATCTTGTTCAAAGCTAGAAAAGGAAGATGACGTTGGCTTTATCAAGGTCCAGTAGGAATGGAAAAGTGGGGAATCCCTTTTTATTCTTCTACATATTGTCATCACTAAATAAAATTGGTTAACTATAAAGCCTTTTATATGTATGTTCAAGCATTTTACATATCAAACATAAATATTATAAATGCAATTATTTTCTCTCTAACATTACAAAACAACAAGGTACAATAAAAAACTCATAACTAGCAAGACATACAATTTTAATCTGATCATGTGCAAAAGGAATGGAAGACAAGGTCAAAAAACTACTTAGCTACATGGATGAGATTTATACCTCAATTAAGGAATTAAAACAATAAGTGTAGCAAATAAACCATGTATTTGTTAAATGGAAAATGGCAATAAGAGACATCATACCATAGGAAAATTATCCTATCTTAGCTGGTGGGCTATTTCAAGCAATCCCAACATCAACAACATCTTTAGTAGCATTTATCTATTTTCAGTTGCCTATGCCCACTCCTTTAGCACAAATGACTATTGTGAAATCATTAGGCACTCAAAGACATCCACTAGGTGCCACTCCTATGCCTCACCCTATTAATGTTTCTTTTAGCTGGATTTAAAGCACTCTTGAATTAAAGGATGAAAATGAGAGGAATACAAAACATTTTATGAAGTGGATAATTGATCTTTTGGAAGAGGAAATCAAAGCCATCAAAAGGGATGATATGCATACTCTCTTGAGCATGTTAGATCTTTATCTAGTTGAAGATTTAGTCTTTTCACCAAAATTTAAGGCCTTAGAATTTGAAAAGTATGATGGCTTGGGATTGCTCGCAAATCACTTGACCATGTACATTTAAAAGATAGCAGTATATGCTTATGATAAAAAACTTCTTATGCATTACTTCTAAAATAGCTTGATGGGTATGACCATTTGTTGGTATATTAAGTATGATTGAAGAAATCTTAAGATTTAGAAAGGGCTAATAGTTGCCTTTAAAGGTAGATTCAAGTACATCTTTGAATGATAACTAACCCAAATGAATCTTTAAGCTACAAAAGAATAGTTAGAAGAGACCTTTAAGCAATACCCTTAATGATAACATAATATAGCTGTTTAGCTCCAACCTCCATTACTGGAAGAAGAATTGATCTCCACTTTCCTTAGCATATTGAAAGCCCCTTACCATGATCTATTGGTAGGAAGTGCATAAGGAAGCATCCCCAATTTGGTCATTACATGGAAAAGAATTGATGAGGGCATTTATAAAGGAAAAATTTCTAATGTAACTCTTGACACTCTAATATCTGAAAAAGCTAGATTGACCAAAAGGAAGGAATGAGAGGCTTAAATGACTGAATATGATAATTGGTCGAGATCACACCTTATGTACCAATTTTTCGACAACATATGGGGACAATTTAACCCTTAATGGTTGTATCAATTACATAAAATGATAATTCTATTGACATACCAACACCCTCAACCATAACCTTTATAGCTGAACATACATTTCCTGATACTTTTAAGCAACCATATTAAGTCCACAAGGTAAGAGAAGAAGAAAATTAACCTTATACTAGTCTCTTATTTAAAATTGCTCCTTTGACTAGTCTAGAATGGATTGACTACTATTATAACCTAAGAGCAATTGAAACTGCTTTTCTTTCTCATTGGTATGATGTTAATGCTAAGTGTGAGTATCATGGTGGACAAATTGAACATTCTATTGACAATATTTGGACTCTCATATGCAAGGTCTAAAAGTCGAGAGACAGGGATGGATCCACTTTTCAAAGGCTAAAAAAAAGCTTGATATCAATGTTAATCCTCTCCTTGATCATAAGGTGGTAAATTAAATTAAAGAAAGCCTTTATAATAATAGCCAAAGGCTAGATCCTAGCTTCTATGAAATCACCACAATTAAAGTAATGACTTGTATGTATCCACCTTCTTAGCATCAAAGAAACCTAACATAATCAAAATTATTTTGCTTGACCACTTTAGCTCTACCTTTTTGTCCTACACTTATTTACCCTTTTCAGAAGAGTAAAGCAATTCAATGGGATAGTAGTTGTCAAATAGCTTTCCTTGATCAAGCACTAATATTGGGTTTGGCACCTGTAACAATATTTGACATCACAGGAGTTAGGGAGATCACCCAAAGTAAGAGATGGTAAGCTCTATAATATATAAAGAAACTTAATTAAAGAATATAAAAGGTCATTATGATTTCAGATGATGTTAAAGAAATCTTGCAATGTAATGTCAAGAAAGTAGAGTCATCTATTAAGTGTAACTTTAAACTTGAGGAAACTATTGCTAATAAAGACAGGGGTTATTCCGCAACTATATCAAGTAGACCAAGTATGGTGTGGTTGAGCAAGTTAGTCAAACTTTAGCAAAGATCTTAATTCTTTCTATATTGATGAACTCAAAGTCTTATTGAAAATCCTTATTGTATGTCCTTAGCTAGACTTATGTTTCCTTTAACATTTGCTTGGCCAACCTCATTTGCATTGTCAATAATAGCTTGATAAATAATTGCATCTCGTTTTTAAACAACGAGATTCTAGCTGAGAGGCATAATTATACTGAGGCATTACATGTATCAGTCATTTATTATGGCTATAATTTGTCTTGCGTCTTTATTGATAATGAATCATCTTTGAATATCATGCCTAAAAATACTTTGGAACATTTGCCAATTAATGTCACCATCATAATACCAAGCTACATGATTGTTCAAGCATTTGATGACATGAGACGTGAGGTCATAGAAATTGTTAAACTCCCAATATAGGTGGAGCCCTACACTTTCAACATAGCTTTCTAGGTCATAAATATTAAGACTACCTATAGTTGTTTGTTAAGATGTCCATGGATCCATGAAATAAAGGCCATTCCTTCCATTTTGCATTAAAAATGAAATTTGTTATGACCAATTAGCTAATAGAAGTCTAAGCGAAATATGACTTACTTGTCTCTTAACCGCCAAGAATGCCTTATGTTGAGGCAATTAAAGAAGCATTGGAGTGCACATTTCATTCCTTTAAAATTGGAAAGACAACTCCTTGGTTAGAGGAATTATTCCTTAAAATTCCACCCTAGTTATTTGAAGCATTGCTAAAAGCAACTAGATTGATGATGAAGAATGATTATTGCCTTGGCAAAGAAATTAGGAAATATCTACAAGGTATAACTACTTTCAAACAAATGGGCAATGAGACCATTCTAGAATTAAATATTGAGCCTGCCAAAGCAATTTTTTTCAAGGATACTTGGAAGATGTGGTGAATGAGCTTGTGTTCCCCTTAACTCATCATTTCAAGAGTGAAGGGTTTATCAATCAAGCTTGGGATGATCATGATGCATTGACCAAAGTCACTACCAAATTTAATGCATTGATGATCCATATATGTGCAATTGGTAGGTTTGGGAGATTCCTTAGCCACTAAAGTCTCTTGCAAAGTAATGCAATTTAATTGCCTCCCTACACATAGATGCCTATGATATTCAGGGATAGTTGTGTAATAAAATGGGTGACCTGTTGCCATATGTTAGCTGGTAATATATGATTATGTTATTTACACTCATAACTTTCACATAAATTGTTGTCTTACCATTTACTTACATCATTCTAACAATACTTGTTCATTTCTAATAGTTTCTTATTTATTATTTAGGACATCAAAAGATGAGATTAATAGTCTAACAAATATCTATCTTGAATCAAAATTTAAAAGTACCTTTGATGTACTAACCTAAGATGATCTTGAAGATTGAAAAATCTTGTTTAATCTCTAGTGCCTAATTAAATAGGAAGAATGGTGATTAATAATAAAAAAAGAGCTAGTTGAACTAGTGCCACCAGTTCCACATCAACCACTTATATTGTATCTCATCGTGTGGGAATGATGTATGAGTTGTGTCTAAGGACAACATAATGAAATAGGTAGAAAAGAAAAGGTCATCTATTACCTTTTCTAGAGATTTAACAATCATGAGGCTCAAAATTCAAATTTGAAAAAAATATATTGCTTTTTGTCATGGATAACCCACTGACTTCAAAAGTATATATTAAATCACACCACTTGACTTATTGCAAAAGATGATCCCTTTAAATATATCTTCAATAAGCTGGTATTATTAGGATAAGTGGCTTACTAGCAGGTTCTCTTATGATGATATGACATTTAATACATCAATTACAAAATCGTTAAGGGTAGTATATAATAATATATTTTTTGGCAAATTGGGCCATTCCTAATTACAAGGCCATATAGTTTGAATTCTTGAATAAAGACATCATCATCATAGATCAAATTTCAAAAAATAATGACTAGATAATAAAAGAATGGTAAATGTGGTTTAATAGGGCATCCAATACATTACTGCATAAAATTAAAGCAATTCTCATTTCTCTTGAAGGTAAGCAATATACAATTGTACCAAAATTGTAATTTGATTACACCAACAACATGGTAAAATATGAGGTATGCATAATAGGTTTACTATACTCATTAAAGATGAAGGCCAAGAATCTCATGGTATATGGTGACTAAGTATTGGTGATTTATTAAATACTAAGAGAATAGGAAACATAAAACTATAAACTTGTTTTATATCACCAGTACATAAAAAATTTGATGGTGCAAATTGGCCACATCACTTTCATTCACGTGCCTTAGGAGAACAATCAAATCTCTAATGCTTTGGCAACTTTAGTAGTAATATACAAAGTTGATTCTAAAGTAATGCCCTAATGATTTATGTTAATGTCCATTACACTTTGGTATACTACATGTATATAAAATGAGAGATGGATGAAAAGTCATGGTATCATGACATAAAGCACTACTTGAAAACCTAAGAGTATCCCAAAAAAATAAGTGAGAATGATAAAAGAACTCTGTAGAGATTGACAATGAATTTCTTTCTTAGTGGAGACATCCTCTACAAATGTAACTATAACTTAATTTTATTACATTGTGTATATATATGACTGGGTAGAAATAATCATGAAAGAAGTACATGAAAGGTTGTGCGGATCACATGTTAGTGGTCTTGTCATGGTTTAGAAAATATTAAAGGTTAAATACCACTAGTCAGCCATGGCATTAAATTGCTTCTAGCATGCTTAAAATACCATGAATGTCAAATACATGTAGATAAGTTACATGCAACACCTACTCTATTACATATTATGGCATCTTTATATCTTTTCTTTATGTAAGGGATGGATGTGATTGGTCCTATAGCCTTGAAAGCATCTAATCGACATTAGCTCATCCTAGTGGCAATTAACTACTTCATAAAATGGATTAAAGTAGCATTTTATGTGAATGTCACCCATAAGGTAGTCACTTGATTCATCAAGAAAGACATCATATGCCATTATGGGGTGTTAGAGTGGCTAATCACAAATAATGCCACCAATTTGAATTACAAATTGATACTGACCTCTATGACTAGTTCAAAATTAAGCATCACAACTCTGTCCTATATAAACCAAAAATGAATGGGTTAATTAAGGTAACAAATAAAAATCTCAAGCAAATCATTGAAAAAATGATAGTTACTTATAAAGATTGGCATGAGATGCTATTGTTCTCTTTATAGGTATCTTGCATAACCATCTGTGGTTTTAAAGAGGCAAACCTATTTGCATTGGTTTATGGGATTGAAGTAGTCTTACCCATAAAGGTTATACTTCTTTCATTAGGATTTTTTATGGGAACAAAATTGGAAGAGGTAGAATGGGTCAAAATCAAAATCAAGTAACTGAACCTCATTAAAGAGAAAAGATTGAGTGTAATCTACCATGAACAATTGTATCTAGGTCAAATGAGATGGGCAAATGAAAAGAAAATGTGCCCTTAGTGCTTCCAAGAAGGTGACTTAGTCCTTCGAAGTGTCCCAATTAAAATGACCCAACGAGTAAGTGAGCTTTAAATTATGAAGGCTCGTATGTTGTGAAAAAACCATTTTTAAGTAAAGCAATAATTCTGAGTGATATAAATGGCATAGACATATCACATCTCGTAAATACAGACATAATCAGAAAGCATTTTGCATAAGCAATAGTTAGGCATGAAATGGATCGATCATTGACTACTAACTAGAGAAAGAGATTAGAAAGGATGTAAGACATGATCAAGCAGATAGGGCTTACATGTAAAAGGCATTCAAATAACCCTAGTGAGTAGTTAGACTAGACTTAGGCCAAGTATTATTCTTTGTTAACCCTTATAACACTAGCCACATAATCTTTTTCCATTTTATGCCACTTTTTTTGATTACTACACATGAATTAGTTGCTCTATGAATAATAACATTCTTTTGAACCCTGATACAAATGCAGTTGATATGATCATATTTGTTTGGTTGATATGTGCCAATGGACTCGCTAAAAATAAACAGAGTATAAATTACATTTCTTTGTTTGGGACTTTTAAGGACATGAGGAATCCTTCTAAATGCCATGCTTAAAGCCCTTAGGTGATGCCAATAAGTAAAAGTGGATTAATAATGCAAGATTTCTTAGCAAGCTAAGATAGCCAATCAACAATCCAAAAAAAAAAAAAAAACCTCTCATAACTGTAGAACATGGATATCTAATTGATAACTCCTTAAAGTAAGGAGGCATAATCAAAAAGGGTTTTAAGTAGTGGATTAAGAAAAGAAGCAAAAAGAAACATTAGAAGATATGGAAAAAGACAAGGTAAAAATGCCAATCATGAAACGCTAAAACCAAAAAAGACTCCCTTTAAGTACAATATAAAACAAACTCTCAATAAAAATGTGCTAATGCAAGTATATGTAGACTATTATAGCCAATGAAGCCAATAATTTTGTACAAAGTTTGAATGTGTCTTGCATTGGTGACCCAAGCCAAAAGATTACATAGATACTTTAAATCATATGTAAAAATGCTTTTGAAATTTCAATTGTGGATGATGGTTAAAAGCAATATTGAATGAGCTTGAATACATTCCACTATGGCACTCAAGCAAAAGGTAAGGCAGCCATCTTAAATAAGTTTAGTTAACAGGTTAGAAGCAACCCTAAGCAAGCTCAAATATACTTTGCATCCATAACCTGAGCAAAAGGGTAATGCATCCATCTTGAGTAAGTTCAGATTATATGATAGGTCTCACTGGATCTGCTTGAGTATGGTTTACCATGGAACTTAAGTGAAAGGGTAAGATAGTCATCTTAAGCAAGTTTAATTAATAGGTTAGAAGCAACCTTGGGCAAGCTTAAGTACATTTTGCATCCATAACCTAAATGGAAGGGTAATGTAGCCATCTTGAGTAAGTTTAAATTACATGGTAGATCTCATTGGATAAGCTTGAGTGTGCTTTGCAATGGCATCCAAATGAAAGGGTAAAATGGCTATATTAAGCAAGTTTAGTTAACATGTTAGAAGTAACCTTAGGTAAGTTTAAGTACACTTTCCATCCATAACCCAAGTGAAAGGGCAATGTTACCATCTTGAGCAAGTTTAGATTACATAACAACTCTTATTTAAAATTGGACAACCTCAAGTATGCTTTGTAATAGCACCAGAGTGAAAGGGTAAAGCAATTATCTTAAGCAAGTTTAGTTAATGTAGAACTTTAGGTGAGCTTAAGTATGCCTTGTAATCCAAGAAAAGGGGCAATACAACCATTTTGAACAAATTCATATCACATATTAATGATTCTATGCAAAGGTTGAGGATTTGTCTTGCATCAATAACCTGAGCAAAAGGGTAATGTAGTGGTCTCAAAGAAGTACAAGCTCAAAAGTTACATGAATGCATCTTTCGAAACATTAAACCATGATCAGGATGTTTGCTGGCATTGCCATAGGTGCACCACAAATTTCACCCATATTACATAGATTTCCCTAATGGAACTATTAATTATGTAGCAAAAAGAATCCTAATGAAGAACAATGCAGTTTCTAGAGTCTTTTGATAATACAATCATCTTGAGAAAGGTTGCTCTCAACATGACAAGCAGTTGCTTTTAGGATTGTCATGACATGTAGGATTGTTCCTTGATCTTGAATGCATTCTAAATAGCCGTGTCCATAATGAAGACACTATGACACATATACTCAAAAGGAGAACAAAATAAGGATGGTCTTTGTTCATTCCTTTATCCTAAAGCAATTCACAAAGAGAGGTAGTTGTTATACCCTTATTTTGTCCTCTTTATCCACTCTCCCTCGCATAAGATTAATTTTATAAATTTAAGTTTTGAATTGTTGTTTGGATGTGAAAAGTGAATAAAGAAGGAAAAAAAATAAAAAAAATGAAGAAAAGAATGAAAAACAAATTGAATTATTGTTAAAGTTTAATATACAATTTAAAAAAGAGATCCAATAACCAATGTAGCCCTTAGACCAAACCCAAAGCTAAAAATTTGCTTTAAGGTACCAGTTGCTTCACCAAACCATAAAGGGGGCCCACCCCTTTTTAAAGGCCTTAAGCTAAGTGGTAGTATCCATTCCATCCTTTCTTTAAAACCTAAATGCTTTATTCAAGTGTGAATCTTGCAAGTCAAATGCCTATATGATATTAAAATAATCCAACAAAAAGCAATTAGAGATTGACAGCTGAGATCAAGCCAATTGTTTATAAAAATCTAGCATTTATTAAAGCCAAAAGGGGGTTGGGGGAAGCATAGATATAAAAAAAAAGAGTGCACATTTAAGAGGTAGAGAGAGCCAACATAAATATCCAAAATAGATATTTAAAGACAAGAGGCAATTAGAATTTTAGGAAGCCAAAAGAATACTTGTTGGCAAAGAGAATAATAACAGACAATAAATACATCAAAGTCTCTTCTTGTTTCCAAAATAAATCATCGAAGCATTTGAGGGAAAAAAAAAAAGAAAAGAAAAAAAATGTGTGGAAGGAAAAAGAAAAAAAAAAGAAAAGAAAGAATAAAAAAAAGATACATGGAAGGAAAAAGGAAAAAAAGAAAATAGAAAACAAAACAATGTAGAGAAAGGAACAAAAAAGAAAAAAGGCAAAAGATAAAGGAAAAAGGAAATAAAAGGAAAAAGAAAAAGGAGAAAAGAAAGAAAGAAAAAGGAAAAAAAAAGAAAGAAAAAGGAAAGGACAAAAGAAGAAAAAGATCAAAAAATAGGGATACAAAGTTCCTAATGATGACACTATTTTAGATGCCTTAACTGAGCCCTAAGATACAAAATAATATCATTTCTTTCTTGATTTTTCTTTTTCGTAAACTTAACCACTAAAAGTAGTTATTTAAAGCATTCTAAACAAGGAGGAGCGAAAAAGAATAAATAAAATATTGACAAAAAAAGTATAAAAATAAAAATAGGTGACTCGTGGTATTGTTGCATACAATGGGCATTTGGGTTAGTTATAGTTTTCACTAAATGTAACCCAGCTCCTAAACCCCAAAGAATCCTAAAAATATAGATTGAGTCATTATTTGTATTCCAAGCATATCTAAAATAATTGGTGGTGACTTTAAAGTCAACATGCATATATCATGAAACTTCCTAGCATTTGCATCTATCGAGTCTTTCCCCCCATTTGGAGTCCTATCATGACACTCCTAATAATGAGACTATAAGCTAGAAGGGTTCTAACTAGAGGTAGTTATCGTATTTGAGTATATCTTTCATAGGATGGAATAAAAAAAAAATTTTGGATTAAAAAGCTTATTATTAAACTTAACAAGATTTCATGCATTGTTAAGTCAATAATAGTGTACTGTGCCAACAATGGAGTCATTATATGAGGAATCTTATTGTCATGATTGATCCAATTAAATGCTTGAATGATTCCATCTCATTATAAGAATGATGGAATGGAATAGTGTAAAGAGAAAAAGAGTCATACTTAAGAGGATTTAATTAATCCTTATGCTGAGCCTTTGTTATTGTAAGAAAATGATTGCTACATTAAGGGATGTGGTATGTCATATATAAGCAGTTGGCTATAATGTAAATAAGAGATTGTAAATGTATGCCCTACTAGATAATGAATTGGTTACTATTATGAATATATTTTCATAGACATTATATACCAATTAGAGACTTTCTTTATCTTTAATATTTTTTATATAGCGATATAGATAGTGATAAATTTTAATGAAAAAATTCACGGAATAAATATATTTTGAAAAAGTAATTATGATGAGATCATAATTATGAGATACCTATTGCATCAAAGTAATATTCTTAAATATTCCTAATGATGCTCCTTTAAGACTAGATATTAATGGAGACATGACACTAACACATTTTGTGTTTCTTTTTTATGAAGTATGGAGACACTTAAAGAAACATATGGGTGCTTGTTAGTTAAATAAGTTCATTGAATTGACCCGTTAAGATAATTCCTAAATGGAATATTACTTATGTGTTTGAAGGGATTTTTTATATGACGATTGTGTAACTGATCCTTTGACTTGAAATCACCAAGTTATCTCATATAGACTTGAGATCCTTAGACTCAAGATCACCTAATGGAATATTACTTGTCTATTTAAGAAATTTCTCATGTGATGATCCTGTAAATGATCCTTAGACTTAAGATTGCTAAGGTATTTCACAGAAAAATTGGAATGCTTTGATCTCACCTTTAGGTTATCTTAATAAAGGAATGTTTATGGAGGTGAAATTGAGCATATCATGAACTATATGAAGATAGTTAAGTGATTAATAAAGGATTCGTCACCCTTAAGTAATCACAAGAGAATGTTCCATTTGTTGCCAATGAGTATTGATTTAAGAAATTCTTGTGTAAGGCAGAATGATGATTCATAAATAGTTATAATCTCATTCATGGAACCATATGAATGTTTGGAAACAAATATAATTATATAATATAAAGTGGACATTAATTATGCACTCTATGTTTAATTAAAATATTAGTATAATAAAATGATTGAATTATAGTAAAAGACTATACATTGAAAAGATTAGTCAAGCCATTTTAGTAATCCCAACATTTAGGTGATCATGATATGTGATTAGATATCAATTTTGATCTATAAATACGAATTGATTAATTAGAGAATTAATGATAAATTAAAAAAGTTTAATTTACCTAATCTTTTGGAATTATAATTCTTATTCATTGTCAACATATTTGGATCTCAATAGGTCACACAAATTAGGACAATTAAGCAAATATATGATATTTAAGAATGTAAGGACTAAAGTACAATTTATTGAAAATTGACATAAGTCATGTAAAAAGGGTTCTAAAATCAGAATCCCTTTCTCTCCCTTTTTTCTTAAAAGGGTTTTGGGTTGTGAAAATTGTTTCCTCCTCATTTGTGTGGACTACCATTAATTGTTAGATGCTTGGATAATGGTGATTTGCGACAACTTGTCAATATAACTGAAAGAGCAGAAAAATTAAAATTTATTCTAGTAATAATTGTCTTTTAGGTTAGATTTTAAGTATATATAACAAGTAATTGATTTGTTCTTGGAAATAAAAATTTTAAATCATTTCTTTTGCTATATATTTATTCATTAAATATGTTTGTAATTTCTAACAACTCTTCTATTCCAAAATCTTTTAACATCAGTCAAGGATCTAGTTGGTGGAAGAAGATGTGACACTTATGAATTCTAGAAAAGGTTAAGCATTTTATTTGGAGAGCATGTAAGGGCTATCTACCAACAAATTATAATTTGGAACATAAAGGATTGATCATTAATGTTGAGTGCATAAGATGTGGAAGAAAGATTAAGACAAATTTCCATGCATTAATTCATTATTTGTGGGTAGTAAGGTTAAGTTTTCTTAGTCCTATGACTTACAGGTATAGCATAATGTGCAAAGTGAGTTTGCCAACTATTCAAGTCTTTATTGGAAATTAATGATAATGAACTTATAGAAGTGGCAGCCTTTATAGCTTGGCCCTTGTGCAAGGGAAGGAAATTGTTACTAATAAAGAGGAAGCCAATCGAATTACACATGGTAGTTGATGATATGGCTTTCAAGCTTTACATGGAATATAAGCGAGAGGTAGCAATACCATAACGACCCATATTGCCATGACAAAATCAAGCTAGATGGAAACTGCTTGCTCATAGATGTGATAAGATCAATATAGATGCGATAGACATGGTATTATGCCATAATAGAAGAGTAATTTCACTTTTGCAAAAGGTTTAGTTGGCATTTTCCCTCTTGTCATCTTTGAGCTTTTAGTGATTTATGTGATCATGTAAATAGGGTTGAGATGCCCCTCCTATGTATATGCATTGAATTTGATTATCTAGTAGCAATATAGGCTATGTAACTCAACAAGTGGAAATTTCATTATTTAGGCAATTTGCAGAGAATGTGAAAGTCTTGTCATATAATTTTAGGATTTTTGACCTTATCATGTAAGCATAGATGCCAATGGTATAGCTTTATCATTAATGAAAAAAAGTTTATCAAATGTGAAAGAGGTTATATGGCATAAAGATAGATTAAGTCATGTTTTTCCTCTTATTGAACAAGATTTACAAACTTTATGTAAATAAAGTAAGTTTCATCTTTTTCTTTAAAAGAAAAAATAGAGAGAGACTATAAGCACAAAAATAAAAATTTTGTGTTACCCATAATGCCTATTATGACAACTTTCCTCTATAGTTTGACAGCTAAAGAGTTGGCTCTAAATACATAACACCATGATTATGGGTGAAGAATTTTGGTTCTCTATTTTTGCCTAAACTTAGTTTTGTTCCTTAACTTGCTCTTTTTTAATACCTGCACTTTAAGAATGGCAATAATCACCACCCAAATAAAGGTGAAGTTAAAGAAAATTAACAGGGGATCAAGGATCCCCGCTTCAACCCCTAAATTTTTAATTGAAAGTAAAGATGAGGTAAGTATTTCATTTTTTGCTTCAACTTCAACCCCAAATTGTTATATTACAATTCTATCATTTATATAATTGTTATACAATGTTTTTTTTTTATTTATAAAGGAACAATTAAATGAATTAACATACTAATTATAACTTTACCCATTTTTATTATATTACAATTTTGTCCTTTTGTACTTAAACTAATGGTCAACTTAGTATTCTAAAATTTGATAATTTACTTTGAGAATTGTTATTTTTACTACAAAATAGGGGTGGAGTGGGGGAAAGGATGAGATTTTAAATTTTCTCTTTAATAGGATAGGAATGGGGATGAGGACAAGTATAAAGACTAGTTAGAAAATGGAGACAGGGATTAGGATGACACTTTCTACTTTCATCTTGTCCTGTTGTCATTCTTACTACACTTATCTAGCCTTATACTCCTTAATTAGGCATGGAAATTACTAATACAAATCAAATAATAATTAATTATCACCTAATAATTGTACTTACACACACACACACACACACACACACACATACACACACACACACACACACAACTTAAACATACCAAAAAATCTACCTTCAAGTGTAAGAGAAGTGTTCCCTTTACGATAAATCTCCCTGCTTACTATAAAAATCTCCTCTTTGTATTACTTTAAAGATTTTCAATAAATTTTTCAAGTGTGTTGTTATATGCCCATATTGGTATCAGAGCCTTTTTTTCGATTGTTCTTATTACTTGGAACATGAAGTATTTTTTGCATAATTCATCCATATTTTTGCATTATGGCATTAACATAATACATTTCTGAGTGTTCTTGTCTATACTTCATTGGTCGTGTCACCCATTAAGTTGAGTTAGGGCATTGGAAGACTTAGAAAGAACTTATGGATTGTACGAAATTTATTATGCATAAGCCTTAATTTCTTAAATATAAACCCGATTCTTTATATAACTTCTTCCTATTCCAATTCTTCTACCTTAAAAAGGTCTGCAAATTGTAGATTAGCCAACATCGAGGAGATGACCATAGAAGATTTCAATAGAGGTATTAATGACTGGCAGATTCCAAAAGTCCAAAAAGATCAAATTTATAAACTTTCAAAATTCAATATTTTCAAAAATAATTTTACAATCAAAACAAAAGAAGTAGATATTCAACTTTTAAAATCTTTTGAAACTATTCATTTTCTTTCTCAAAAATCTCTTCAAAATCACAAAAACAAGTATTACAAGTATATTTATATTGGCTTAGTACAAGTAGGCATTAAACCCCTTACAAAAGAAGGTTTAAACACTTCCATTTTAATAGTCCTTAGAGATATTGGATTTACAAATTTTCAAGATTTCCTTATCAATTCCATATAGTCTAGCCTTTGTAGTGGACTTATTTCTTTCAATTGCTATCCAAATTTTATTGTTTCTTTAAGTGATAGGAATATTTTACAAAGCATGGTTTTATAAATCAAAATGCCTAATTACAATATGGTAGAAGGATCAATTCTAGTTGCATTGATTTTCAAAATTCATTACAAAACTATAATTTCTGCATTTGCATCCAAATATAAATTTCAATTCCAAAAAGAAGAAACATTTCTCTTACAAACAGACCTTTCTTATTCAAATATTGTAATCCTAAGATCCATCCAATGGAAAGACATAACCATTCCCGAAGAATGGATCCTAAAAGGAGTAAAAAAACCTTAACCACCACAATAACTTTAACCAAACATTAAAATTCCCAAAATAGACCAATCAAAGATAAAAAAGTTGTCCTAACCTTTAATAGAATATTTACAAGTTTTAGATGTATTGATGAAGCTTATATATCTTCTACCATAAATTTAGGACATGTATATACCATTCCTTTTACAATAAATCTACCTTCAAAACCCTCACAACTTTCAAAGTTTTCTACCTCAAACATACTTAGCATATCTTTTTAAACATCATATTACCATACAAATATCCCTTATCCCATTTATACAAATCCTTAAGAATAGTCAGCCCCCACTTTACCTACTCCATCTATAATTAGAGAAAACATTACAAATGAATTGCATGTTTTAGAAAAAGAATTTCAACCTAACAAAAAACTTTTACATAATGATTTTTATACTTTACATAATATTGAAAAAAGAAACTAATTTTCAAATATTTTCTTTAAAAAAGACAAGAAATCTAAGAATATTACTACATATTTCTTTCAAATCACAAAGCACATATGTTGTTTTTTGACTAGTTTAAAGTTTATGCATCTCAAATGGATTATCCATACTCTTTCAAAACTTTTACAAACCCTGTTACTTCTTAAAGCAAAACCAAAGAATTGATTACTTCAAATGATCATGTTGTATAGTTAGAACATCCATCTCTTAAACAAGTCAAGATAGTCCATTAAAAAAACTCTAATGATCTAACCCCTTATAAAATTCCCTAAGAATTTGATACTTTTAAAAAACTCTCCAAAATGATCATCCAACAAAATAATTTCTCTAATACCCTTCTTCATACCATAGGAACCTAGTTGAATGCATAGAAAACTAGATCCAACAAACTACTATACAAAAGACCCTTACCAAACTTAAAACTAGCAAAATTAAATATCCTATTTTCAAACCATATCAACCTCCCAAGCTCACTACAAATCAATAAACAGAAAACTACTTCATCCAAGAAATCAAACAAAAACTAACCTCCTTAAAATCATCTTTTACAAAAAAAGAAGTCAACACCTTAATCATCCTTATTACTAAAGATCTGAGAAAGATTCCCTAGATATTATCTCTCTCAAGAGCTATTATTTTTAATTTTAACCTTAAAAATTTCTTAAACATATTTTCATACTCTAAGTACCAAACAATTTACAAATCTTGCAGGAAAATGGAAAACTTCATAGATATTAAGGGATTCCACCTCAAAGTAATCCCTTGAACTTCAAACTTAGCATTCAAAAACAAGTACAAAATAAAGTTAAAAGTTGATCAGTAATGCCTTTTAAACAATCTCTAGAATACATGAGGTAATACTTCCAATTTTATATATATCATGAATGCATTAGTAAGGTACTTCTCTAAAAATTCTCATACTAGCAATTATAATTATTATTGCATTTTTAGAGGAAGAACCATAGGTATTTTCTCTAAATGGTCTCAAGTCCAAAACCATATTACAAATTACCATGGTGCATCATACAAAGGTTATTACCATTTACAAGAAGCACTTTATGTATGTAGAAAAACCCTTGGTACCAATTTCTTCATAGATATCCCTATCCATCAAGCAATAGCCAAGATACAAAATCCAATTTCATTTATATATGCCTTGACCTCAAATTCCCATCCATTTCAAGACACTCTAGAAGTAATTTTATAGAAAAGAAAACCTATGAGTTTGAGTGAAACATAAGATATCATGAAACAAAGTGAGATGGCTTTGGTATATATGAAACTATAAAGTGAACCCATGAGTAAAGTCCCATATTTATCTCCCACAATGATAAATGAAATAAACCACAACTAACTTTTTTTTCTTTCTAATGACTTTTTATGATTACTTTCAAAATCATTAAGATATAATTTCACTAATAAACCAAAAAGAGAAAACCAACTCCAAGACACTTGAAAAAAAAAATACAAAAATTCCTTAGAATGGTGGCATCCTCTATTGAATTATTCCATGGTATTACAATATTGTGTGAAATAGCCTATTACCCATCTAGAGAAAGACCAAGTTGTCAAGACCAATTGCCTACCTATAGTCAAATTCTATTGGACAAAATTTCATGTATTTGTAGAGTGGACTTTTCAATTTACAAATCTAACATTGATTTTTAAATTTATCAATGAATTAACTTTGAAGGCCTCAAAATTACTCCATAGCTCTTAATGGATCATGGAATGTTGAAGGCCTTAAAATTACTCCATAGCTCTTAATGGATCATGGAATGTTGGGACAACTTACATTATTGGATCTAGATCAATTTGAGCAAATGGGACAATAAGTGACCTTATTAAGATTACAATTGATGAATAATGGAGAGCATTATGTTCACTTAAGCATAAATTCATCTCCACCATAATTTATTAGTGGAATTGAATCAGCTAAGCAGGCCATCATCATGTATGGTTAGATCCATAGACCTAGACTCCTTAGATAAGGAAGTTAAGACTATTTAGTTCCATTATATCAACAAATACAAAGTTGGAGAGCAAAAACAATAACATAAAATTAGCTTTTCTAAGATCTCCAAGAAATCCATACCTTAGCAGCAAAATATTACATTGAAAAAATCTTCACGGAAAGAAATTCTTTATATCAAGTACATTTCAAAATAAAAACTTAGTATATTGAATTACTAGTACATTATGAAAACTAAGAACTAATCCTTGAAGATGAAAATCTACTCAATTTTTTAGATGAAGATGACCATAATGATCCCATTAATATTGGCGACATGGAAAATTTGGTAAGAGATAAAGGACTAGAAAATATTGAAGATTAGATAGAAGGATAAACTTGCTAGCTATAAAAACACCAAAACAACTTTAGGTGGCTTCAAGAAAAACGTTTGTGACTACCAAAAGAACAAAAGTCTAAAACAGCTTTCGGTAAATGGAGACAAAGTGCTTGTGACTATTGGTTTTCCAAAAGCAAAAGCAACTTTACAAAAAGCAGATGCCAGCTCTACAAAAATCCAAGGCTACTTTCGGTGATAGATTCCAGTTGTTTGCCATAAGCATCCAACTCCTTAACTATAAGAAGGGAGCTGAAAAGACTTCCAAGACAGACTTTTGGAACCCAACTTCACTAAAGATCAATTTCTCTTCCCTTTTTTGCATTCATCCTTCATCTCCCCTATTTTCAATAAATTTTTTAAGTGTGTTGTTGTATGCCTATATTAAGGTTTCAAAATTGCCTCTTTAGAATTCCAAAGAATTATGAATGAGATTTTTCAACCATATTCAAAATTTTTTCTTGTTTACATTGATGATGCTTTAATTGTTTCAAACTTTGTTGAACAACATTTTAAACATTTACAAATGTTTTTGTATGTTGTTAAACATAAAGGACTTATGATATCTTAGTCTATGATATCTTTATTCCAAACTAGAGTGAGATTCCTTAAACATTACATTTCTTAGGGAAATATTCCCCCATTAAAAAAGGGCTCTTTCAAGAAAACAAATGAATTCTAGATGAAAGTTTTTCATTGGTTCCAAATGGTGGAACTATTTTGGCTCTATGATATGGTCATTTAAAGTAATCCATTCTTTGGTTTTGCTTTAAGAAGTAATAAGGTTTGCAAAAGTTTGCAAAGGGTATGGATAATACATTTGAGATGCATAAACTTTAAAATAGTAAAAAAAAACAACATATGTGCTTTGTGATTTGAAAGAAATATGCAATAATTTTCTTAGATTTCTTGTCTTTTTTGGAGGAAATTTTTGAAAAACTAGTTTCTTTTTTTAGTATTATGTGAATTATAAAAATAATCATGTAAAGTTTTTTGTTAGGTTAAAATTCTTTTTCTAAAATGTGCAATTCATTTGTAATATTTTCTCTAATTGTAGATGAAATAGGTGAAGTGAGAGGTGATTGTTCTCAAGTGTTTGTATAAATGGGATGAAGGATATTTATATGGTAATCTGCTATTCAAAAAGATGTGTTAGGTATGTCTGAGGTAGAAAACCTTAGAAGTTGTGAGGATTTCGCAAGTAGATTTATTGTAAAAGAAATAATGGATACATATCCTAGATTTATGGTAGAAGATACAAAAACTTTATTAATAGATCTAAAACTTGCAAATCTTCTATTAAAAGTTAGGATGACTTTTTTTTTTTTGTCTTAGAATTACTCTATCTTGGAAATTTCTATATTTGGTTTAAGCTATTTTAGTGGTTGGGGTTTTACTACTCCTTTTAGGATCTAGTCTTCAGAAATGGTTATGCTTTTTCTATTGGATGGATCTTAAGATTATAGTGTTTGAATGAGAAAAGTCTATTTGTAAGAGAAGTGTTTCTCCTTTTTAGGATTGGAATTTATGTTTGGATGCAAATGTAGAAATCATACCTTTGTAATGAATTTTGAGAATTAATGCCACTAGAATTGATCCTTTAAGCTTATTGCAATTATGAATTTTGATTTGTAAAACCATGCTTTATAAAATATTCCTTTCACTTAAAGAAATAGTAAGATTTGGATAACAGTTGAAAGAAATAGGTTTTTTCTATTTTGATTGTAAAATCATTTTTGAAAACATTGAATTTTGAAAGTTTGTAAATGTGATCTTTTTGGACTTTCAAAATCTCCTAGTCATTAATACCTCTATTGAAATCTTTTATGGTTTTCTCCTTGACATTGGCTATTTCACAATTTTTAGAGCTTTTTGAGGTAGAAGAATTGTAATAGGAAGTAATTCTACAAAGAATCGGATTTATATTTGAGAAATTAGGGCATAGGCATAATAAATTTTCTATAATCCATAAGTTCTTTCTAGGTCTCCTAATGCCATAACTCAATGAGCAACATAACCAACAAACTATGGGCAAGAACACTAAAAAAGGTATCATGCTAACATCACAATGTAAAATTATGAATGACTTATGCAGAAAATACCTAATGCTCTAAACAATGAAAACAATCAAAGAAATGGCTTTGATAATAAGATGGGCATGTAGCACACACTTGGAAAAGTTATTGAAAATCGTTAAAGTAGTATAGAGAGGAGATTTTTATAATGGGGAAGTAGTATAGATAGGGAAAAAGAATTGATCTTTAGTGAACTTAGGTTCCAAAGCCTATACTAGAAGTCTTTGGAGCACCCTTCTTATAGTTAAAGAGTTGGATGGTTATGGCAGATAGCTGGAATTTATCACTAAAATTAGTGTTGGATTTTTGTAAAGTTAGCATTTGCTTTTTGTAACGTTGCTTTGTTTTTGGAAAGCCGATAGTCACACACACTTTGTCTCCATCCATTGAAAGTTGTTTTGTTGTTTTTACAGTTAGCTATCTTTCACATACTTTAGTTTTGGTAGTATGCCAAAATAGTCATGTTCATTATTTTGTAAACTTTGGAGGAAAATTGGCTCACTATTTCTAGAATAAGTCAAGGAATTAGGCTTTAACAAGGTTTTGGACTGCAATAATTGTTACAGTATTGCAAAATATTCTTCTTTAGTTTGGGTTGCAATTGAAAGGGTTGCTTTATGGGATTTTTGTACAAGAAATGTACTATTTGGAAACTTGGTTTTAATGGTTAGGCTTGTATGGGCTAACTTATATTATTCAACCAAATTTGTATAGTGGGTTTAGGCCATTTTTCAAGCATTTTGAATGAGTCCCACCATGTTATTTTGAATTTTCTAAAAAACTTAAAATTATCATTATGGGTGTGAAAATCAAAGTACTAGGTTAATACCTAAGGTAGGCAGAATTTGGTGGAGAAAAGAAAGAGTAGAGGAAGTCTTTTCACATTTGTAAAAGGTTCAAGTTTGGCTTTGAATAAGTCAAAGTTCTTTGACTTTTAGGACAAGGATATTTAGAGTGGAGCTAAAATAGTTGCACTATTGTTTGAACCAATTAGGCATTTTTAAAGAATCAATTTTTGTATCAAAATAGAATAACCATGAATGGCTACCCATATGGTTTTAAATGAAAAAGGTATTATACTAGGCTTATTAGTAATTCTAGTATGAAAATGTTTGATAATGATTTATTTTGGTTTTGAAAGAAACATGGAGAGTTTAAAGTTTTGATAGATTAGATCCTCATTTGTGAGGAGGGATAATTTGTAGTACATAACAGGTTAAATAAGTAGAGTCAATATAAGATTTATCTAGGTAAAATGCTTAAACTTGACTAAGTTTGTTATTTCTAGTAATGTTGTATAATAGGTTTGTGGTTTAGAAAAGTCCTAAGGTTTGAAGTACCATTTAAAAGGGAAAATTTTTGGGATGATATTCAAGGAATCTTTATTATAGAATCCTGGTTCTATGACAAATATATTTTGAAAAAGAGTTATTGTCCAATAGTTAAAGGAAGATTTTGATCTTCTTTAAGAAAGAGAAGTTAAGGGTTTGAGAGTTTTATCTTTATCCTCTTTATAGAGGTCTTGTACTATAGATAGACCTTGTAGAGTTAATAATATATCAGGTCTACTATAGATATTATCTATCCATTTTTGGACAAGGAGTTAATTGCCTTGGGTTTTTGATGATTAGGCTTTCTAGTTTGGTTTGAAGGATTGGCCTTTTTGGTTTGTAAGCTATTCAATCTAGGTTCTTCTAAAATGGGTTTTGGATTGGTTTTTGTTTTAGATTGGATAAAGGGAATAGGTTTTAGAGTGGAGGTTGAGCTCTTTGCTTGTTTTTGTATATAAGTCTTTCCTTTGTTATTGGTTTTTCTTGGCATCCATAGTTTTGCTGTGAAAAAATTCATGGGTTAGAAAATCTAGAATAGAATTGCTTTCTCCCTATGTGTACTAAATTTTAAAATCAAAAGTAGAAAATATGGCTTGCCATCGAGCAAAAACATGCTTTAATGCAAGATTTTGAACAATTTTTTTTTGTAAAACCTCTTTTGAAAATTTACAATCAATGTGTAAAAGAAATTTTTGATTAAGCAAATCACTTTGAAATTTTGTAATGCATATGATAATGGCTAAAATTTCTTTTTTTGATGGTGGAATAAATGTTTTGATAATCATTCCAGTGTGTAGGCATAAATTATACAATATATTCCTTGCCATCTTTGAGTTGTTTGAGGATAACTCCATATTCTAAATCAAAGGCATTGGTTTATATTATTTTTAGAGTTAAAGGATCTACAAGATGAATGTAAGGGATTTCTTTGATTAAGGTTTTGATTTGTTGTACCAAAGTATTATGCTAGAACGTTTAGGGAGTAGGATTTTTCTTAAAGTGATCATTTAGATGTTTTGCAACATGGTTTATATTTGGAACAAAGTCTAAAACATAGTTAAGATTTCTTAAAAATTTTTGAAGTTGGGATTTTTCTATGATTTTATCAAGAAACTTGTCATCAAAAGAGAGGGCTTTTTTAATAGGGGTAATAGTTTCCCGAGAAATGTAATGTTCAAGGAATTTAACTCTAGTTTGGAATAAATATATCTTAGACTAAAATATCATAAGTCCATTGTGTTAATAGTTTAGAAAAATGTTTGTAAATGTTTAAAATGTTGTCTAACAGAGTTTGAAAAGATTAAAACATCATCAATGTAAACATGACAAGATTTTAAATATGGTTGGAAAATCTCACTCATAATTCTTTCAAATTCTAAAGAGACATTTTTTAAACCAAATGACATAACATTCCATTCATACTATCCAAATGGAATAGTAAAGGTGATTTTGTACCTATCTTTTGGATCAATTTGAATTTGTCAAAATCTAGACTTCATGTCAAATTTAAAGAAGATATAGGTAGAATGGAGTTTTTGTAACAAGTCCTTGTTAGGAATAGGGTACCTAATTCACTTAAGAGTTTTGTAGAAGGGTTTTTAATTGATAACTAACCTAAGAGTTCCTCTTTCAAGTTCTATTGATTTGTTAACATAGAAAGAAGCATATGACTAAGGTGATCTAGATTTGGAGATGATTTTCTTGGATTTTAAATCTTGAATCTCTTTTTTATAATAGCATTTTAGCTCCACATTTATTTGAATGGGTTAAGTTTTTGTAGGAATTTGTTTTTCATTGAAATTTGGTTCATAAGGTAAATCAACTATATGTTATTTCCTATTCCATAAAGCATTTAGGAGTTCATAACAAAGTTAATTTTGAATAGTTTGTTTGAAAACAAATATTTTTTTTTTCTAAAATTACAAGGTCTCATAATTGGTTCTGAATTCTTTGGGGAGAAAGATCTTTTTGTAAACAAAGAAAGCTTTGCTCCTTGGCTTGAATAAAGGTGTGAATTTTGTCTTTATAAATAAAATGAGCTTTTATGAGGTTTAAATTTCTAATTTTTGGAGCTTTAGGAAAAGGAAAATGAAGTTTTTATGATTTTATTTTAAAGGTAATACCATCATAATTGACAATATAGGGAGTGATAAGATTTATAAATGGTGTTCCTAAAATCACCATATGATACATATTTTCAACAAGAACGAAAGAAGTTCTAATTTAAAAATACTAATTTTGTCTAAAAGTAGTAATTTTATTTGTAATGGTTATTTTTAAATTGTTTATTCATTGTGTTTTCTTTTTTTTTTTTTTTTTGAAAACGACTTGGAATAATTCCTTATTTGATATAGTTTAAGTCAACACCAATATCAAAAAGAGCAATTGTATCCAACTTGAAATCATTTTAAAATACTAAAGTAATTTTGATAAAATATTTTCTGAAAATAACTTATTTTATAACAAAAAGAAAATCATTTGGAACTTTTTCTAGGTTTTGAAGGTCTTACGATTCTTAATTTGGTTTTGGTTTAAGATCACTATCCTAAGTTTCTTTTAAATGTTTTGCAAGGAGAAATTGTAGAGTTTCATTGTCTTTTTTGTTGGTTTTATTTAAGTTCTCTAAGTTTTGTTTTTATTGTTCTAATTTTAGTTTAAAGTTCTTGTATAGTTGAGGTTAATTTCTTAGAATTTTTCTTGGCTAGAATTATTGTGAGATCATATATTGGTCTAATGATTGATTGGGTAGTTATAAAAGTTAAAGGGGTATCAATTTTGGTTTTTTTGTTTTTGGAAGGTTTTAAGAAGGTTTTCCAAGTTTTTTTTCTTTTTTTTTTTTAGAGATTAGGATTAGTAATGTATTTGATAAGATCTATTAGAGTTTCTGGTTTTTTATAAGCATGTTGATTTCTTGGGATTTCAATTTAGTTATTAAAGATGAGGGTTGGAATTTATCTATTTGGAGAGGCTCTTCATCTAAGTAATTGTTAGAAGGATCAAATTTGGAATTAGAATTTGAAATATTTTACAATATAACTTTTAATTTGAAAATAATTTATAGTTTTAAATGTAGATCTTGAATTTTTCTATTAAGTTTGTAGTATTCGGATATATGTCTTTTTTTTTTGCATTTGTAGCAAGTAATATCTTTGAGAGGGGTTTTGGAGGTGGATAGTGTTGATTTTCATTTTGGCTTGGATATTTTGATTTTCTTAGGTGTACTATAATAGGTTTGTTTATTGATTTGTTTTTGAGATTTTTTAAAAGTACAGTAAGATTTTTGTATAAGGTTTGGTATACGTTTTACTACCTGGTTTTAAAAGTTTCCAAACTCTTAGGTTAAATTGCTGATAGAAGGTTCCAATTTCAAAATGTGATTGATTTATTTCCCATTTAAGGTTTGAATCCTTCTTACTGAGTAAAGCTGATAAATTCTCTATAGGTTAACCATTCACAAGGAATGAGATTTCCATAAGTGGTTTTAAGAGTTTGTCTAGTTTTCTCTCCTAACAAGGTTAGGAGTCCTACAAGGAATTTTTCTTTCCAAAAAGGTTGGTTTGAGTTTTTTCTAAGCATCACTCTTGTAAGGAAAGTGTTTTATGTAGTTTTGGAACTCACTAAGTTTCTTATACTTGAGATTTGTAAGCAACTTTTTACTTTTGTCTTTAAGATAAGAAGGGTCTCTTGTGAAATATAAGGAAATGGTCAAAATAAAATAAGCAACAACATCTTTTATGTTGTTACCTAAACTATCGAGGATGAGTACACTGTCTTTTGTGGTTTGTATAGCTTGAAGGATTTGGTCTTACTGTCACTTGTAAGATGATAATCCCATTAGCGTTTGAGTTGTCTTGAGAATCCTATTACTAGGAGTTTAGCAATAATTTTGTTTGGGATATTGTTCTGGGTTTTGTAAACATTAATTGTCATATTTATTTGTTGCAGAAAACTCAGGATGTTGTATTTTAGCATGTCATTGATATTCCATTCATATATGGAAAAGGCATTAAACTTGTATTGGTTTAAGGTATTTGGTTTGTTTTCAATGTCCAAATTTGGGGTTATGGGTTTAAGTATGGGTTTTGGCCAAAAAATTCTATTTATTTGAAGTTGAGAAGTTTTTGGTTCAAATGTGTTTCTTGAGGTGTTAACTTCTTTTTTTGTAGAAGAAGATGGTTCTAAGGAAGCTAATTTTTGTTTGATTTCTTAGATGAAGGAGTTTTCTCAGTATCAAAGCCTTGTGTGCCCATAATAATAATAATAATAATAATAATAATAATAATAATAATAATAATAATAATTAATTGTGATATATTAGTTATATTAAGATCAATTGTTATTGTTAGTGATTGATGCTTAATATTCAATGATGTTATTTTATTTGCTAGTAAAAATTGAAAAGATTAGATTTTCAAGTTAAATCTTAAAGTTCATGAGGAAAATAAACAACAAAAGTTTTAGGTAGTATATAGGATCAATTTTCCTTGTATTTCTAATGTGAAAAAACTCAAGATTTTCTTTTAAGTCTTGCACCCTTGTTAAGAAAAAGGGTTTTTTTTTTTTTCCTATTGTTGCAACAAGCAATTAGCATACGTCATCCTTAAACCATTATGTAATCATTTTATACCTTTTTGATTTTTATACAAAGAATTAGTAGGTTAATGGAACATGTTTAGTTTTTCAACTTTATTAGTATCCCTTTAAAGCCCTCTCTACCATGATTTCTAATATGTCATTATTGCTCTTTTGATAGGAAATTTCTGTAACATCATTTTATTGCTGCATTTTTCAATTTTAACCATATTAATCCACTTCTCTTTCCTTCAAATGATATCACATCATTACTTGATCTCAAGGGACCTTTAAAAATTATTTTTGGATCTCAAAAATCATCAATCTCTTGTTTGAAAACCAGAACATCAAATTTTTCATGGCGTTTGACAACTTTTTACCTCCTTTACCTTATGTGTTTACAAGAGAGAACTATGTTATATAAGTCGTAAAATTGAAAGCTTATTTAAAGGCATTGGATAGATGAGAAGTTGTGGAAATAGTAGCTAAACCTTTAGCCCTACCAAACAATCCCACTCTTAATCAAATTAGATGTCAAAATGAATAAAGTTCAAAAGGATTCAAAACTTTCACTTGTATTCACTTTGCACTTTTAGATGTCTCATAAATCAATAAAACAAGCTTGGGACAAGCTCTATAAAGAGTTTCAAGGTAATTTCAAAACTATAAAGATGTAAGTTATGAATCTTAAAAGAGAATTTGAAGTTTTGAAGATAAAAGAATTTTAGAATATGAAAGATTATGTTAATCGACTGATAAAGATTGTTAACCAAGCCATATTACTTGGCAAAGATTGAAAGGATTTTTAGGAAAATCTTTGGCATTAATAGTGGGTACATGATGTGTGGAATTATTTCACATATTATATATTACAATTTAAGTATTTTTCCATATTTTGGCAGCTTGGACATTATTTGATTTTTGAGCTATAACTAGAGTTATGGATCTTAGATTAAGACATTCTTTAGCTTTCTGGAAAGTTAAGACATAAGGCTACAACTTTTGTGAAGAGTCAAACTCAAAATTCTAGTATTTTGAGATTCAAAAATTGGCTAGAAGTTGATGGTGTGAATTTGGACATTAATTAACATTAAATTGGGAGTTTTAAAGGATAGGGATTAGAGTTGATTTTATAAGTCATACTTACTAGCCAATTTAGGGTTTTAAGAAATATATATAAAAGGGAAGGCATCACAATAAGGGGAGGTTTCCAAGTAGGGGAGAAGGAGATGATAAAACAATAAGTAGAGGACTTGTAAGTAGCAAAGACGAGATGAACAAATAAAACTAAAAAACTATTGACCTTTTTCTTCACTATTTACTAATGTATTTTAAGATGTTTTGTGAACACTTAGTTGTTTATTTGTGTGTTTTAATAAACAAGAGTGATTAGATCTTTTATTCTAGGACAAGGATGTAGCCATTAAATTCTATTAATAAATTGATATTTGGTTGTTTTAAATGTTTTTAGTTAATTCAATCTTATGTTTTTGATATTCATTCGTGTGAGTAATTGGTTATTATTTGCATGTTTAAGGTATTCAACGATAAAGCAAATGTGGAGGTTTAATACTACTTTGTAAAAGCATTAAATCTAGCTCATGTAGTTTAGAAATAACTATACATCTTTATGGTCATGATTAAGGATTCCATTAAATTTTAATGAACTCATGTTAGTTTTTATAATCATGAAAGTAGATATAGAATTATTATGAATATAGTTGTTAAGTCTTGAAAGAGATTATTATATACCTTAGGGAGTTCAGTCATTGCTATTAATAAGTTTTAATTCTAACAACCAGATGTTAAATTTGTTATTGTATTTAGTTAATAACATTTGAACCCAAAAAACCTTGTTTATCGATTTTCAATTTACATTTTAAAATTGGTTGTAATTAGGTAACTCTATTTTCAATTAGTTTATTTAGATAATATAAGGAATTTGCTTAATTTAAGATATGAGTTTTTTCTTTATAGGATTGATACTTGAATTCACATTCACTTTAGGGCAAGCAGTACACCAATCATACATGCAACAACTTTAGACTTTGTAAAGAGTCAAATTTAAGCTTTACAAGTCGTGCAAGGCTTGGAAATGGTGTTATAGTTAATTTGTAAGCAAAAGGATAATTTCTTTAAAAACTAGCAAAGGCTCATCTTTAAAGTTTATTCATTCCTCACTTGCATTAATATCTCTTAAGTATTGCTTAAATTCTAAAAAATAAAAAAAAGGTTATTTAGTAACCTTTAAAGAAAACTTTTGTTTAGTTCATAATTCCAACAATTTTGAAAATTTAAAAGTTGTTGATGTGCCTATGAATCAGAGAAATGCTTGTATTTGTGTGTAGAAAAATTTAAAGTAAAATTGTTTCATTTAAGGTAATTTATGATTTAATAAAAAAAACAAAATAAAAAGAAATGTTAGCAATTTTTTGATTGATAAGAACTTTTACATAAATAGGAAGAAATTAGTTTTATTTGCTACACCTTTAGATTGAAGAAGGAATAGTTATAAGAATTAGTTGTTAATTTGTCATTGAACAAATAAATTACTTAGATAAAAATTAAAGTAAAATGCAAGTTGCACTTTTAATAATGTTCTAAAAAAATTGATTTCCAAAATGTTTTTCAATTCTATAAACAAAGAACAATACTAAAAAGTAGCTAAGATAGTTGTAATATAGGAAAATTAGGATTGTTACTAATTAACTACAAAATAGGTTATGAAATAAAACTTAAAATATGATAAATAAACACATATGGGCTGATTTTATTAATTAAAAGTGCAAATTAACATAAAGCAATTAAAATAAAAAGAAATAAACCAAAAATGAAAAATCACTCTAATCTAAGTCAACTTATTTATGCCTAATCCTCCAAGTGAGTAATGTGATCAATGTGAAGTCTAACTTTTTTACTTTGGCCTTTAGACTCTCTATATAGGCTTGACTCTCTTTAACAAGTAATTCCAAGGTTATTTGAAGATTATTGGCCATTGAACGAGTAATTGATCCAAGACTATAAGTCATATGATCTTGGGTAACTCTTGGCTCACCATGGATCATATCATTTTTCTTAGGTTGAATAGGATTTACCCTCAAATCTAACTCTTCATTGTCCTTTAAGTAAGACAATAAATTCCTCATATTGAATATGACTGATAGATTGTATTCATCCAAAAAATCAAACTTATAGGTATTATTATTCACCTTTTCTAGCACCTTGAAAGGATCATTTACTCAAGGAATAAAATTGGACTTCCTTTTACTAAAAAATCTCTCGTTTTGATGATAAATCTACATAAGATCACTTGGAAAAAAAATTAAATTTGTTATCTCCCTTTGTTGGCTATTTTCTCATAGGCTGCATTTCATTTTTCTATTTGTTGTTTAACACTCTCATGCAAATTTTTAACTAATTCAACCTTATTTTTACCCTTCAAATGCTTTAAATATTTATGATTTGTGTGAATAACAAACTTTGTGGGCAACAAGTAATGTTACCAAGTCTTTAATGTTTGAATTAATGTATAAAACTCTTTATCATATATTGAATAATTCAGACTTGCCTTATTTAACTTCTCACTAAAATAAGCCATGGAACATTTCTCTTGTATAAGAATAACCCTATTCCCACTCCCAATGCATCACACTCCACTTTAAAAGTCTTTGAAAAATCAGAAAGAGCTAAGATAGGTGCTAAACACAACTCCTTAATCTACTCAAAACTCTTTTGGGTAGCCTTATTTCACTTAAAGTCATTACCTTTCTTGATACATTTAGTCAAAAGAGTAAGAATAGTGCTGAAAATTTTCACAAACCTCCTATAAACAAATGCTAGCTTATGAAATTTCTTTAACAACTTGGTTACTTGTCATTACAACTTCATAGCCTCCTTTGAATTACTTCTATAGATTGACCTATTAGGTAAGGTAGCTACTAGCATGAGATTGATCACTTTAATTAGTGATAGCCCCTTTGGTAATTCTTCTAAAATCTTCTTAATTTATAGTGGACAGTAAGTTTTCTCATTTGGCATCACTTTTTTCATTATTACCATTAAAACTAGACTAGAAATGGATAAGGCTCACTTTACCTATCCTTTGCTCACAAACATGCTTTCTTGCTTTCCCTTCTCAACCTAAAGCTAGTCTCTTTACACTTGTTACAGAATAAGGGTGCCAAGACTATATTTTTCCCATCCTTAACAAAAGAATAAGTGTTTTTGAATTCATTAAGTATGACTCTTTATGATATTGCCATGGTCTCCCTAAAAATAGACAACTTACACTTATTAGAACCATATCACACATTACCTCATCCTTTTATGATTTGTTAGTCATAAATGGAAAAAAAACTTGTCTTGTAACCCTTACTTCTCCATACACCTTGTAATTAATCATACCCCTAGTTAAAAGATGTATTTACGTTCATCATCCACCTTTACTTCTAAATTCAAGGCACATCAAAATAGAAACAAATTTCCCTCATCAATATACTATACGTCATCTCCCTTTAAACACTCAATTTATTCTTTTAATGTGCCTCATCTTCACTCTTTACTTTTGCTTATGATTCCTAAATAGTAATTACACTCTTATTTGGACACTTAGAAACAATATGCCTATGACTAAAACATTTAAAGCATTTAATGTCTCAAGCCCTTTTTGTAAACTTTGAATAACCCATTTTCTCTTTTTCCTTAACCAAATCTATTGGTTGTTTACTAAAGACCCCCTTTTTTGTTAGCTTTGTACTTTGATTAGAATAAGACTATGGAAGGGTGGAAGTTGAGTTGGTTGCTTGGTTACCAACTTTTGGTGACACACTTTGCTAATTTGTGCCACACTTAAAACTACCTCTCTACCTTAACGCTCAATCACATATTGTAAAAGTACAAAAGATTGTAACTCTATTTTATTTGCAATATTTTTATTCAGTCCTCCTAAGAACCTTATAATGGTTTGCTCTTAAGGTTCTTGTAATTCACATCTCATCATTAGCATTTCAAATTCCATAATCTAATCTTCAACACATATATCTCCTTGCCTAAGACTTTACAACTTAATGTATACTTCCTACCTATAATATTCAAGAACAAAATGTTTTTACATTAATCTCTTTAGAACTCTCTAACTTCTAATCTCCTCTCTTTATGTCTCCATCATTATGCTTTTAAGGTCTCTAACCATAAATTAGCATAATTTGCAAATTCAAAAATAACAAGTTTTCATTTTTTTAGCTCAATATAATTTTGGCATTGCAATACCTTTTCCACTCATTACATCCATTTCAAATACTCCTCAAGTGAGATAATTCCTTTAAATGGTGGAATCTTCATTTTTATGTTGTTTCCTAGATCTTATTGCCTAAGAATAAGAGATTTACGTGTATTTGTATTTAGAAAAATTTAAAGTAACAATTGTTTTGTTTAGGATAATTTATGATTCAATGAAAGAAAAAACAAAATAAAAAGGAAATTCAGTAGCTTCTTATTTGATAAAAAATTTGCCATGAACAAAAAGAAATTAGTTTGATTTGCTAGACTTTTAAATAAAAGAAAGAAGAGTGATAAGAATTAATTGTTAATTTGCAACTAAATAAATAAATTATTTAGATAAGAATTAGAATAAAATGTAGACTCCACTTTTAATAATATTCTCTATCAACTAACCTTTTAAAATGTTTCTCAATCCCTTAGATAGGCAATAATACTAAAAAGTAGCTAAGATAGTTATAAAATAGGAAAATTAGGGTTGCTACTAATTAGCTACAAAATAGGCTATAAAATAGAATTTAATATATAAACAATAAATATATATGAATTAGGTTTTACACCCTTATTAATTAAGAGGTTAAACTAATATAAACTAATTAAAATAAAAATAAATAAGTTATAATTAAACTTCTGTAATCACTCTAATCCAAGTAAACCCATTCATACTTAATCCTTTAAGCAAGTGAACCACATGATCAATACGAGTTTTAACTTATTTGCTTTAGTCTCTAAACTCTCCATACATGTTGTATTTTTCTTAAGACACAATTCCAAGGTTATTTGAAGATTAGTAGCCACTGGACGAGTCATTGGTCCAAAATTGTGAATCGCACAATCTTGGACAATCCCCATATAATTATAGATCACATCAATTGTAATTGTTGAAAACAAGTTCCCTTTGAGCTTGAATGAAGTTTCATATCGGAAACATGCTGCAAGATTTTTATTAGTCATGCTTAAGTAAATAAAAATAGCACCAAATGCGACCATCTTCGTCAAAACTAAATCCAAGGATCAATCCTTATCTATCATTTTTACTTTTAGGAGTGAAACTTTTAAGAATTCAAATACTAATGATTTTGATGAAAATTGCTCATTGAATCTTTTTGTGTTAATCTTTCTATTGCTGATAATAAATCTCAGTTTGTGAAAGTTTTTAAATTGGGTATTGTATAAAAAGAATAAAAGTCAAATATTATCCTACAATATGCATAAAGCATAATCAAATAAAGTTCAAAGTTCAAGCATCGAGGAGGAGTTATGGTAATTGATACTTGACAGTAAATGGTGGTTTTTTCTTTTGTTTGTTTGTTTTATTATTGTAACAAGAAATGAGCATGCATCCTCCTTGAGGTCTTGTGTGACTATTTTGTAACTTTTCCAAGATTTTATACAAAGAAGCAGCAAATTAATGGAACATGTCTGGTTTTTCAGCTTCATTAGTCTCTCTTTAAATTATTCTCCAAAATGGTTTCTAATATGCCATTATTGCTCTTTTGATCCAAAATTTCTGCGGCATCATTCTTCTGTTGTATTTTTCAGTTTTAGTCTCATTGATCCACTCCTCTTCCATTCAATTACATAAGAAAATATCCATTTCCCCCTCCTTTGAGCATATTTTATTTCATTTTATTTTTTCTTTCTTCTTTTCTTCCTCGTTTAGGTCTTAAATTTCACAATCTTTTTTCTGTTTTTTTGTACCATCCCCAAATCAAGTCTCGCGCATGTCCAGTGAAAAATCGATATTATCCCTTACCTAACGTTTGTTTGGGGGTTCAGCCAATGAGCATTTCTAACCTTTCAAATGCTGCTCGAAACATTTGCTATAGAGGACAAAAAAGGACTGTTTATGAACCACCATTTGAAACTGATATAGGATTTTCTTCCATTGTCCAGCTTGTTTGTCCTCTTGGAATTTTATTTCCCGATACATTATGCATATTCGAGAACATGTACAAAACATGGATACTTCTAAAATTAGAGATCATAATTGTCTAATAGGTGTCAAACACACGAAAATGTGTTTAAAAAATAAAAATAAAAAGTAAATTTAGATACAACAGCTATTATAAATATGCTGATTTTAAAATACTAAATGATAGCACATAATTTTTTTCAATGAACATACCACTAAATAGTTTTTTGGTAAAAAAATAGAAAAATCAATAAGTATATTTATTTTTGTAATATATTGGATACTTCAATTTATAATTTATTGAATATAATCTAATATATACATATAACTTATTCTTTAACCTTAAAAAAAATAATGATGACAACATAAAATGATATAGTAACTTTTCCAACTTATATACTGAAAAATGTCGAATTCATTTAAAATATTTTCATTGTACATATTTATATTATATATAAATCTAATATGTATATTTTATAATTATGCTTATGTGTACCCATGTCTTAATTTTTTAAAAGTTGATGTATTATCACATTCATGTTATTTTATATCCATGATCATGTATTTGTATCTATGTATCACAGGATTACATACTATTTTTTCCCCCTACACGTTAATTTTTTGCGCATCAGGATCAAAACTCATGAGAATGTGAGAACATTTGAGATTAACTCTTAAATATGTGAGAACAAAATCAATTTTTATACTTTGATAGTCTTGAACTACATGTTATTGTTGTGTTTAGGCTGAAATGGAAGAGATTCAATTAAAAATTCTAAGAGTTAGCAACCAAACAAATGATCCTTTTGCTATGGTCATAGGGCAGGAGCATCCTAGATGGGCACAACTTCATAGGAAAGGTGCCAGCCCTACTTCCCTAAAGGGAAAGAATGTTGTTGAGGATATTGTGAGAATGCCTGCAGATTTTGTGCAATCAATCCAACAAAATATGGAAAATAAAGTGCAAAAGAAATTGGAACTTAACATGTAAAAGACGTTGGAAGCTCAAAAACCTGCAATGGCACAAAAAATCTTTAATATGATTTCTCTATGGCTTACAACAACTCAATCTTGGTTTGAACATTAATGCCAATATGTCAATTATGTTTTTTCCAATTGTTGGTTCGCTCATAAACTCTTTTAGTGTTCCATGTTTGTATAATCAGCCAAAGAATAATCAATCTTTAGTGGGGGTGCCCATAATCCACAAAACTAGGTACACCCATAGACATATACTATTTGTTTACTTGATTTGCAAATACCACTTACACAATTTTTATTGGTTGGCTATACCTTTCATTGTTAGAACTCATGTTTTCATATTCTTAATGTTCAAAGGGTGCACATGTTTAATATAATCACTCAATTGTTTTATTTTTTGTAGGATGATGACAATGTTGATAGCACTTAATGCTTGTTAAGCTGATATGTTGTGGACCAAATCTCTTGTTTGATTAGTTGATTTTCTTGTAAATTATATTAAATATGTGCACATGATGATACTATTTTTACAAATTTTATATTTGTAGACTTTTTATATTTGTTTAAATGATTGATGAATAGATAAAATAATTATTATTTCAAAAATTGAATGTCAATTTTATGTTATTAGGTCTAAAAATGCTGCATTAGGTCTTGAAACCAGTGCTTTATGGTTCAACTACTGTCTTTAAACTACAAAATTATGGCCTTTAATATTCAAATCCGTTGTCTTTAGGTGTCAAAATTGCTACTTATAAGAAACACAATCATTGCCATTAGGTCCCAAAAATGCTGCCTTTTGTTCTGAACATTGTTGCCTTTAAATTGCAAAACCACTACTTTAAAACCACTGTCTTTAAGTTTCAAAATTGCTACATTTAATACTAAAAACTGCTGCCTTTATATCTCAAAATTACTGTTTTTAAATTTCAAAATCGTTATCTTTATTACTCAAAATCGTTGCTTTTAGATTACACAACTGCTGTTTTTGAATCTAAGAACCATTGCATTTGGATCTAAAGATCGTTGCCTTTGAATCTCAAAACCGTTGCTTTTATGACTCAAGATTTTTGCCTATGTAACTATGAAGTGCTATACAAAATTATGAAAAATCGTTGCTATTGATACTAAGAACTGCTGTGTTAAACCTTTAGTGTAGTGATTTTTTTTTTTTCCGCAGCAATAACCTTAAAAATCACTACATAAAGGCTATTGCAGCACCTATCAAAATAGTGCCTAAGAAACACTCCCTTTATGGTGTGGTGTGATAATTTGGCAAATAAAGGATTGATTATTAATCGTGACTGTACAAGATTTGGAAGAAAGATTAAGACAATTTCTCATGCATTAATTCATTGTTCGCAAGTAGTAAGGTTATGGTTTCCTAGCCCCCTTAACTTATGGGTATGGGGTAACATGCAAAGTGAGTTGGTCAACTAGCTCAGGTCGCTATTGGAAACTAATGATAATGAATTTATAAAAGTGGCAGCCTTGATAGTTTGGCCTTTATAAAGGAGAAGGAAATTGCTACTAATAAGGAGGAAGCAAATTGATCAAACGTGTTGGCTGATATGGCTTTCAAGCTTCATATGGACTATAAGTGAGAGGCAACACTACTGTAACAACCAACGTTACCACGACAAAATCAAGCTAGATGGAAACTACATGCTCATGGATCTAATAAGATCAATATAGATATGGTAGCGTGGTTTTCTGTGACAATAAAAGAGAGCCTAATTTCACTTTTGCAAAAGGTTTAGTTGGGCTTTTAGTGATTCGTGTGAAGATGTAAAAATGACTGAGACGTCCCTTTTATGTATATGTGTTGAATCTTATTGTCTAGTAGCAATTTGAGCTATGCAACTCAACAAAAGGCATGTTCATTGTTTGGGCTCTTAGAAAAGAATGTGAAGGTCTTGTCATCTAATTTTGGGAGTTTCAGCCTTCATCGTGTAGGCATAGATACCAATAATGTAGTTCAAGAATTAATGAAAATAACTTTATATGATATGGAAGAGGTTATGTGGCATAGAGATAGACTAAGTCATGTTTTTTCTCTCATTGAACAAAATATACAAACTATATGTAAAAAAATAAAGTGTCATATTTTTCTTAGAAAAAAAAAAAAAAACCTTTATAAGCACGAAGATAAAAGTTTTGTGCTACCTACAATGCCTATTACAACAACTTTCTTGTATAAGTCAGGAATTAAGGAGTTGTACTCTGAATGCATAACACCGTTATTGTTGGGGAAGAATTGTGGTTCTCCTCCATTTTCACTTCAACTTAGTTTTGTTCCTCAATTTGCTCGTTTTTCGTGTTTGCAATCTAGAGATGGCAATGGTCCATACCCTTGCAGGGATTCACCTTGCCCTTATAAAAGCAGGGTTAAAGAAAATTGATTGGGGATCGGAGATCCCCGCCTCGACCCTAAATTTTTAATTAGAAATGGAGACGAGATTGACATCTATATTTTCCGCCTTGGCCTTGACCCCGACATTGGCCTCTAATTATTAGATTATAATTTTGTCTTTTATATAATAATTATACAACATTTTTTATAAAGAGATACATAAGTAAATTAGCATAATAATTATAACTCTGACCTCTTTTATTTGATAACAATTTTATGCTTTTGTACTTGAATTAGTGGATACTTTGATATTCTAGAATTTAAGAATTTATTTTGAAAATTATTATTTTTTACTAAGAAAATAGGAGTGGGGTAAGGATAAGTAAGGGATGGATATCCCCAATCTTTATTAGGGATGGAATGACTAGAAATGGAGACGATGATAGAGACTAGTTATAAAATAAGGATGAGGATTGGGATGACACTCCTCGCTTCCTCGCTTCCACCGTGCCCCATTGCCATTCTTACTTCACTAATCTAGCCTTATAGTTTTTAATATGACATGCAAATTACCTATATAAATCAAATAATAATTAATTATCACCTATTAATTGTACTTATATATATATAATAATTATGATAATTAATTATGACATATTAGTTATATTAAAATCAATTGTTATTATTAGTGATTGATGTTTAACATTTAATGATGTTATTTTTGTTAGTAGAAACTGTGAAGAATAGATTTTCAAGTTAAATCTTAAAATTCAAATTGTTTGTTCACAAGGCAAATAAATAAGGAAAATTTTAAATCATATACAAGATCAACTTGTATTTCTAATGTGAAAAAACTCGAGTTTCTTTTTAACTATAGACCCTTGTCAAGAGAAGTTTTTTTTTTCTTCTTTGTTGTAACAAGCAATTAGCATACATCATCCTTTAAGTTATTATGTAATCATATTGTAACTGTTTCAGTTTCTATACAAAGAAGTAGCAGATCAATAGAGCATGTCTAGTTTTTCAGCATCGTTAGTCTCTCTTTAAAGTATTCTCTACCATGGTTTCTAATATGTTATTATTGTTCTTTCGATCTGAAATTTCTGCAGCATCATTTTGTTGCTGTATTTTTCAGTTTTAAACTCATTAATCCACTTCTCTTTCATTCAAATGGTATCGCATCACTACGTGATAATAGGGGACCCCTAAAAATTATTTTTGGATCCCAAAAACTATTAATCTCTCGTTGGAAAACCAATACATTATATTTGTCATGGCTTCTAATAACTTTTCACCTCCTTCACCTCATGTGTTTACAGGAGAGAACTAAGTTATATGAGTTGTAAAAATGATAGCCTATTTAAAGGCTATGGACACGTGGGAGGTTGTAGAAATAAGAGCTAAACCTCTAGTCCTGCCAAACAATCCCCCTCTTACTCAAGTTAGATCTCACAATGAATAAAGCTCAAAAGGATTCAAAGCTCTCACTTGTATTTACTATGCACTTTCAGATATCGTGTTCACAAGAATCATTATGTGTGAATCAACAAAACAAGTTTGGGACAAACTCCAAGAGGGGTTTTAAGGTAATCATAAAACTGAGAAGAGGCAAGTTCTAAATCTTAGAAGAGAATTTGAACTTTTGAAGTTGAAAAGAATTTGAGAATATGAAAGATTATGTTGATCAACTAATGAAATTGTTAACCAATTCATATTACTCCGTGAAGACTAAAAGGATTTTTGAGAAAAATCATGGTATTGATAGTAGATACACTAGTCACATGTACAGTAACTCTAAACCCTATGAGTTAAATTCAATCTCCAAAGTGTTATAGTTGAATATGCAGGCAATGGGATAACTTCTCTAAAAACTAACAAAGGTATTAAGCTCATCTCTAAAGTTTTGTTCATTCCTCACTAGCATCTATAACTCTTAAGTGTTGCTCAAATTCTAAAAAAAAGATTATTTAGTAACCTTTAAAGAAAACTTTTGTTTAGTTCACAATTCCAACAACTTTAAAATTTTAAAAGTTGCAATGAATGGAAACAAGTTCTTTGTGAACTTGAATGAAGTTTCAAATTAAAAACATGCTAAAACATCTGATTAGTCATGTTTAAGGCAACAAAATCATCATCTTCATCAAAACTAAAGATCAATCTTCATTTATCAATCTTTTAGTTTCAAGAGGAGTGAAACTTTTAAGAATTTAAATGTTGATGATTTTGATGGAAAATTACCAATTAAATTTTTCTATATTAATATTCTTATTATTAAAAATAAGTTTCATTTTGTATAAATTTTTAAATTTAGTATTGTACAAAAATAACAATAATAATAGATTACCCTACAATATGGATGATTACAATATTTTATTTTACTTTTTTTTTATTTTTGTTCTTTTCTTCCTCATTTAGGTCTTAAATTTCACAATCCCATAACCGGTCACACGCTTAATATAGAGGTGTGAAACATATAACTAACTATACCTAATGTCCTGTGACGGACATCCTTATTATCTGCAAGGAAGGTGTTCTATAAATCAGCTTCCTTTCTTCTTACACTGTAATCATGCTCTCTTATCATTTGTTGACATTGTCTCACCCAAACGACAAATAATAGCGATGCAGAGTTCCCCTCCATCATCAATTTTGTACTAATGTATCTTTACTGACTTCATCTCTGCGGAAGCATCATAAAGATTCACGCACATTCCACTTTTCATGCAGAGTCATTATTTTGTAGTGTTGAGCGCTGGAAATTAGTAGAAAATTGACAAACGCCGCCTCACCAAACACGTTTGAACCTTGTACGCACAAAGGCCAAGTGCACCATCCCCAACTTAAGACTCCAGTAGAGCAGCCAGGAGAAACGATTCTCAAATCTCAACTTTGAGGTCATGCCTGTCTCGCGCATGTCCAGTGCAAAATCGATATTATCCCTTACCTAACGTTTGCTTTGGTGTTCCGCCAATGAGCATTTCTGACCTTTCAAAAGCTACTTGAACCATTCGCTGCAGAGGACAAAAAAGACTGTTTATAAACGACCATTTGCAAGTAGTCCAAGATTTTCTTCCAGTGTCCAGCTTGTTTGTCCACTTAAAACATGGATACTTCTAAAATTAAAGATAATAATTGTCTAATATATATCAAATACACTAAGGAATATTTTGGAAAAATAAAAATAAAAAATAAATTTATATATAACGCTTATTTAGTATTATATTTTAAAAATTTTTAAAAATAACACTTATAATATTTTTTAATAAATATATTAATAAATAATTTTTAATAAAAAATAAAATAATCAATAAATACATTGGGTAGGTTCACGTAACAATGTAAATTTTTCCACGCAAATTAAGTTGAGAAAAGAGAGCCACCAGCGACTACGTTGCTTCGACTACCACGTACACTAGCCTATTTAAACAGCGTCAGATTCTTCATTTTATCACAAAAAGCTCTGTTCTCAAAGGTTCAGATTTTATCTCCAAACGCCTGTCTATTGGCCTGTCATAGTTGATTGTTTGGATCAATGGCTAGCAAAAGCAAGATCTTGATCATCGGAGGGACTGGTTACATCGGAAAATTTTTGGTGGAAGCTAGCGCAAAGGAAGGTCACCCCACCTTTGCTTTGGTTAGACAAGGCACAGTCTCTGATGCTGCGAAAGGACAACTTATTGAGAAATGTAAGAACCTGGGCGTCACTATAGTTTATGTAAGTGAAGCAAAATGGCACTTTGTGATGTTTTTCACCACATATGCAAGTTTAGTAACTTCTTGATCGAGTTATATATTGTGGTAATGCAGGGAGATATTTGTTGGAATTTGTTGAAGAGAAAAGAAGTAACAGAGTTTGGATTGCTGGTTTCATATCAGCATAAGTATATGTGTTTTAAGCTGGTCTGCAGAAAAAACTGCTGGTGCAGCTGTCTGCTTACTTGTTTGATAGCAATTGAAAAATACAAACAAGGGAAACACAGAGAAATGAAAGGCACGTTGAGAGATAGTTTAAATTCAAGTTTCAGAAAAAATTCTTTAGTTTTCAACCCTTCTTACATATGGCAGCAAACTTTCACACTATAATCAAGTACATTTTTAAAAATTTCATAATTTGAATTTAAACCTAATGTCATAGGTTTAAATTTAAAATATTTCAAATTTAAAATAAACACATCATTATATTATAAAATTAAATTCAAAAGTTGTTAGAGGAATCCCACAAGGTGATTGCATAACTGTCATAACTGTCATGACTTCCTGCTCCTATAACTGCCTCTGGTTTGGCGGGAAAAGTTGGTTGATTGGATTTTGAAGGTCAGCTGATATGGCAATGCAGGAGCACCATCTTCATCACTCCTCCTTGGTGGTGCTGCTTTGCATACAGAGTTTCTGTCTTAGTTCAACAAGTCTGTCTTTGCTTAACCCTTTGGTTAGAATATCTGCAAGTTGGTCTTGGGAGCAACAATACTTTACTTCAATCTAGTGTTTTTCCTGCATTTCTCTTACAAAATGAAGTTTTATGTTAAAGTGTTTGGTCCTCCCATGCATCACAGGGTTTCTTGAGATTGCAATTGCTGCTTTGTTATCACAATAGATGACAGTAGGCTCCTTTTGTTCCAAGTTGAGGTTAGCCATCACATTTCTAATCCATATGACTTGGTTCACAGCTGAGGCAGCTGCAATATACTCTGCTTCAGCTGTGGATTGAGCCACAGTGGGCTGTTTCTTCGAGCTCCAACAGAATACAGAAGAACCAAGAGAGAAAACGTACCCTGAGGTGCTTTTCATGTCTTCAACTGAGCCAGCCCAATCACTGTCAGAATATCCTTGTAATCTTCCATCTGTTGTGTGATTAAACATTAATCCAAGCTCAACTGTGCCTTTAATATACTTTAATACTCTTTTGGTAGCCTTATGATGCAATATAGAGGGATCCTGCATAAATCTGGACAACAAGCTTACTATGAACATAATATTTGGTCTGGAGGCTGAGAGGTAAAGCAAGCATCCAATCAAACTTCTGTATTCATGTGCATCTGCCCTTAGTAGTCCATCTTGCTTTTGTAACTTTACCCCTGACATAAATGGAGTTGAGGCTTCCTTAGAATCCTGCATTTGAAACTTCTGCAAGATATGCCTTGCATATTTGGCTTGAGTGGCTAGGATACCATCCTGAGATTGGTAAATTTGCAAGCCTAGGAAGTAGTTCATCCTTCCTAGGTCAGTCATCTCAAATTGCTTCTTTAATTCGACTTTGACTTGCTGGACAAGATTGCAACTATCTCCTGTGATCATGAGATCATCTACATAGAGAGAAATGTATATTTTGTGTGTTGCATTTATTTTCACATAGAGAGTTGGCTCTGATGTACTTCTACTGAAGCCAAACTTAATCAAATGAGTATGAATTTTGCTATACCAAGCTCTAAGGGCTTGTTTCAACCTATAAAGAGTCTTTCTAAGCAAACACACCTTATCTTCTTGTCCTGAAACAGCAAAACCAGGTGGTTGTTCAACAAAGATTTCCTCATGGAGTTCACCATTGAGAAAGGCAGATTTGACATCTATTTGATGCACAACCCACTGATTATGGGCTGCAATAGCTAAGAGAAGCTTGATTGTGTCCAACCTTGCCACAGGAGCAAAAGTCTCAAGGTAGTCCACTCCAACTTGCTGTGTAAAGCCTTTAGCCACCAACCTAGCCTTGAATTTGTGCAAGCTGCCTTCTAGATTCACCTTTACTCTATAGATCCACTTAGCTCCGATAACTTTTCTGTCTTTTGGCCTTGGAACCAAAATCCAGGTATTATTCTTCTCAAGGGCTTGAAGCTCCTCCTGCATTGCAGCTTTCCAGCCAGGTGGACTTGCTGCCTCATCATAACTTGCAGGTTCTAAGAGTGCTTCATTGCATCTCTCATACACATCAGAGAGAGATCTGGTGCCTCTGACTGGTAGATTATCAACATTCTCTCCTTCTGAAAATTCATGTTCCTGATGTGTAGGCTGCATTTGTTGATTGGTTGTACCATGCTCGTCTGATTCAACCATTGCCTTCTGCCAATTCCATCTCAATGATTCATCAAATTTTAAGTCTCTATTTACAGAGACTTTATTAGTGATAGGGTTGTATACCCTATATGTATATGCTGTGTTGGTATAACCAACAAATACAACTATTTCCGTTCTTGGATCCAGCTTGCTCCTTTTTGCATGAGGCACATGAATGTAGCATAAGCAACCAAACACTTTGAGGTGTGCTAGAGAAGGCTTGATACCAAACCAGCATTCGAATGGTGTGGAATTTGTCAAAACCTTTGTGGGTTGTCTATTTAACAAATACACTGAGGTGGCTGCTGCCTCTGACCAAAAGGTTTTAGGAAAACCTTTCTCTGTCAACAAGCATCTGATCATGGCAGTTATGGTCCTGTTCTTCCTCTCACTCACCCTATTTTGTTGAGGTGTATAAAGAGCTGCGTATTGTTGTTGGATTCCAACATCTCTACAAATCTGTTTAAATGATTATGAAATGTAACCATTATCTAACCTAATGGCTTTAATTTGTGAGCCTGACTGTTTCTCAATCCATGTTTTATACTAGAGGAAGATACTTGATACCTCAGTTTTCAGTTTAAGAAAGAAGATTCAGGTAAATCTGGTTAGGTCATCTATAAAGATGACATAATATCTGCTTCCTTTTAGTGATTCATGATCCATAGGACCACAAAGATCACTATGAACAAGCTGCAATTTCTCCTTTGCTTGAGATTGTGCTACTGGGAATGGTAGCCTGGTCTATTTGCTAAGCTGGCAAGTTTCACAAGTGGAATTATATTTTGCAATCTTTGGCATATCATGCACCAAGTCTTTACTTTGCATTTTCTTAAGGCTGGTGAAGTTAATGTGGCCTAGCCTTTTATGCCAAATGAGTGTCTCTTGTGTTTCAACAGTCATCACATGATGTTGTGTCTAGTCTCCTTCCAATTGGAAAGTTTTGCCACACATAGGCACCTTAGTTAAAAGGGTACCTTTGGCATTTGAGATGATACAGGCTCTGTCTTTAAAGACTAAAGTGTATCCTTTTTCCAAAAGTTGACCTACACTAAGTAAGTTATAGCTTAAGGTAAGTACATACAAAACATTAGGTATGAATTTAATACCTTTGCTGGTATAAATGGATGCATAGCCTTTTCCTTCTACTAGATCAATTCACCATTCCCAATCTTCACTTTGGCTGTATAAGATCTATCAAATTTCTTG
Source organism: Bruguiera hainesii (assembly GCA_023213295.1). NCBI lineage: Eukaryota > Viridiplantae > Streptophyta > Magnoliopsida > Malpighiales > Rhizophoraceae > Bruguiera > Bruguiera hainesii. Next base: position 6,893,143 of record JAHOYR010000018.1, read on the forward strand.
AATAGCTGTAAATTAAGTGACATGTGATTTGTACAACCACTGTCAACAAGCCATGTGCAACTCCTTTCATGAGAGAAGTTGGTTACTGCTACAAATAATTGCTCCTCCAAAATTTGCTCTTCATCTGTTACTTGTGCTTGTTGAGATTTTTGTGGTTGCTGTTGTTGCTCTCCTCTGTGCCAGCAAATCCTTTCTGCATGCCCTTTCTTATTGCATATTTTGCACACCAAATCAGGCCTTTTCCAGCAGCTTTTGGAAGGATGATTTGTTTTCTTGCAGTGATCACAAGGTGGGTACTGCTTTCTGCCTTTAGACTTGGTAGGCTCCTCTGACTTTTTGTCCTGCTTCCTTTGTTGCTTCCTCTTGCCTTGGGGCTTTCCCTGATGCTTCATAGGAAAAGCTCCCTCAATGCTTTCCTCCTATCTTAAGACCCTTTTTTGCTCCTGAGCTTGAAGAGAATTGAGTAACTCTGGTAAACTTATAGAAGCAAGGTCTTTTGAGTCTTCCAGAGAGGAAATCTTTGCTTCAAACCTCTCTAGAATGCTCACCAAGACCTTTTGCACAATGCTTTTATCTGGAAAGTCTTCTCCTAAGAGCTTGATTTGATTAACAATTTCCATGAGCTTATCTGAGTATTCCTTTATGGTTTCTGACTCCTTCATCTTCAGGAGTTCAAACTCTCTTCAAAGATTAAGAAGTTGCATGTTTCTAGTCTTCTCATTGCTAGAAAACTCCTCCTTCAACCTATCTCATGTATCCTTAGCAGTTTCACAGGTCATAATTCTATTGAAAATGGTCTCTGTGACAGCTAAATGAATGCATGTCAAGGCTTTATACTTCTTGGCTGTCAGCTCACTATGTTGTTTTAGTTGTGCCAAGGATGGATTTTCAAGCAAGGGAGGTGGTTTAGTCCCTTTTTCAGTGGCTTCCTACAAATCATAGGCTTTAAGGTAAGCTTTCATCATTACAGTTCACTGAGGATAGTTTTCTCTAGTAAATTTTGGAGGAGTTAGTGGAGAGAAGTTAGAGGAGGCCATTTAGAGGATCGTAATGATGTTAGTTTGTTTGTCAATTGCTTTGGTCAGGTTTATAGGATACAATCAGCTCTAATACAAGTTGTTGGAATTTGTTAAAGAGAAAAGAAGTAACAGAGTTTAGATTGCTGGTTTCATATCAGCATAAGTGTATGTACTTTAAGCTGATATGCAGAAGAAACTGCTGGTGCAGCTGTCTGCTCACTTGTTTGATAACAATTGAAAAATACAAAGAAGGGAAACACAGAGAAATGAAAGGCACGTTGAGAGATAGTTTAAATTCAAGTTTCAGAAAAAATTCTTTAGTTTTCAGCCCTTCTTACATATGACAGCAAATTTTCACACTATAATCAAGTACATTTTTAAAGATTTCATAATTTGAATTTAAACCTAATGTCATAGGTTTAAATTTAAAATATTTCAAATTTAAAATAAATACATCATTATATTATAAAATTAAATTCAAAAGTTGCTGGAGGAATCCCACAAGGTGATTGCATAACTGTCATAACTGTCATGACTTCCAGTTCCTATAACTGCCTCTGATTTGGCGGGAAAAGTTGGTTGATTGGATTTTGAAGGTCAGCTGATATGGTAATGCAGGAGCACCATCTTCATTAATATTCACGATCATGGGAGCTTGGTTAAAGCCTTTAAGCAGGTGGACGTGGTGATATCTGCAGTTGGGGCTATGCAACTGGCAGATCAGACCAAGATCATTCCTGCCATCAAAGAAGCTGGTAACATTAAGGTTGGTCTACTTTCGATTCCTTACCCGTACTTTTTATATAAATATTCCTATTTAATTTTAATGGATAGCTTGTGACTCTTTGATACAATATATGATACGTTGCAATATATCTTTCGCATTGTGCAGAGATTTTTTCCTTCAGAGTTTGGAAATGACGCGGATCGCGTTAGTGCGGTTGATCCGATGAAATCTATATTTGAGATTAAGGCCCAAATTCGCCATGCCGTTGAGGCTGCCGGAATCCCTTATACTTATGCGCCTTGCAACTACTTGGCTGACTATTTTCTCCCTGTATTGTGCCAGGAAGGAGTTACTGCTCCTCCGAGAGACAAGGTCACAATCTTAGGAGATGGCAATCCCAAGGGTAACTAACGTTACATTTTATTGTTTTGTTAATTGTATTGTAAATTTGTATCCGTTAAAGATGACTTCTGCCGAGATTGAATTAGCTCAATTATGCATGTTTTCATGCGAGCAGCAATTTTCAACAAGGAAGAGGACATCGCAACCTACACCATTAAAGCTGTGGATGATCCAAGAACCTTGAATAAGACCCTCGCCTTTAGGCCTCCCAAAAACATCTACTCTTTCAATGAGCTTGTTGCTCTCTGGGAGAAGAAGATAGGCAAAACCCTTGAGAAAACCTATGTTTCGGAAGAACAGGTTCTGAAAGCCATCCAAGGTAAGTTAATATGCCAACCCGTAGAAAAAAGTGCTATCAATATTTGCATAGTCCCTTTTTTATTTGCTTACCAAGTTCGCTTCTCAACCATATCTCTAGATGGACATGCAGGTTTTTATGTTGGTGGAAGTATTTTCATGTTGATTATTTTGTGCTTGGCTTCATTTTCATTCTTACAGAGGCTCCCATTCCGACCAATATTATCCTGTCAATCAATCATTCAGTCTTCATAAAGGGTGACCAGACCAATTATGAGGTTGATCCATCATGGGGTGCTGAGGTCTCTGAGCTCTATCCAGATGTCAAATATACCTCCGTCGAAGAGTACCTTGAGCAATTTGTGTGAAGCGATTTAAATCTGCTACTCCGGTCATATATTGTACTAAACGGCATACAGTTGCTTATTGGACATCTCTGGCTGAAGAGCATTTTAATGTTTCGAGATCTGTTTAATACACCTGTCGCAGTTGAGCGATAGTTTTCTGATGAATAAACTTGCAACTTTCTCCCCTCTTTTTTACTACACCTGCACAGTAGCCAATCCGAGTCGCTTGCGACCTTTTATGTAGTAGTAAACAATTGTGATAAATGGTCCTTGTAGGCTTTAGAAGCCTTAAACTTAAGAAAATGGACAAAACTTCTCCATCTCATTAATGAACATTTGTGGAGAGACACAGTTGCTACGGCAAAGTAATGAAGATAAAAGGAGAAGGAATTTTAGACAATCCATCCCTTTGACATCTCTATCTACTGTGTCTGGCTTATATGGAAACAAGCACATCAAAAGTAGAACATCCTGATGTTTGTGTCTCAAGGAATTATTTTTAAAATGTTTTAAATTCAAAAGTTTAAACACAACTTTGCAACCAAAATATTATCACTTTGGTTGCTGGAAACCTTCTAGAAGAAGCTTCTCCAACTTCCATAACCATTGTTTGAAACTTTGAGGGAACTTGCTTCACTAAAAGCTAGAAGTTTGCTTGACAAGCAAAGCAGAAGAACCATGGTCTAGGACATCACTCCTCCTTGGTGCTTTGGCTTTGCCTGCCCAATTTCCTTCTTAGTTCTCTGAATTTAGCTTTTTGTAATCTCTTAGTTAATATGTTTGCAAGTTAATCTTTAGAGTTGTAATATACTAATTTCACTTGCTTGTTCTCTTGCACTTCTCTAATGAAATGAAGGTTAATCTTGAAATGCTTGGTTCTATCATGCATCACAAGGTTCTTTGAAATGGTTATTCACTGTTTGTATAGCTTTCTAATTTAAGTTTTACATTTTTGTCAAACATGATTCGTAAGTTGATTGTACCTTTGATGTACCTCAGTACCCTTTTAGTTGCTTTAAGATGCAAGTTGCTTGGACTATACTTGAACCAAGACAACATGCTTATAGAGAACATGATGTTAAGTATAGAGGCTAAGAGATACAACATGTAACCAATGATGGATTTGAACTTGTTTGCATTAGCCTTTAGAGTACCATTTTCTTGTTGTAATTTGACACCAAGTGCTAGTGGCGTGGTTGCTTGTTTACATGCTTACATCGTGTACCCTTGCAAAATTTGTTCAACATACTTAGCCTGATGAGTAAAGATCCCTTCATTAAACTGATGAAACCTTAATCTGAGGAAGTAGTTCATGCTTCCCAAATCAATTACTTCAAATTGGCTCCTCATCTCAACTTTAAATTGATGAATAAGTTTGCTATCATTTCCAATGATCATAAGATCATAAACATAAATAAAAACATAAAGAATTTGAGGAGCTTTCTTCCTAATATAAAGAGTGGTTTTGATAGGCTCTTAAGGAATCTAAGTTGGAGTAGATGATTGTGCACCCTATTGTACCAAGTCCTAGTTGCTTGCTTGAGCTTATAAGGAGCTTTCTTTAGAAGATATACTTTATTTTCTTCTTTAGATTTAGTGAACCCTAGTGGTTGTTCAATAAAGATTTCTTCTTGCATGATGCTACTTAGGAAGGTAGACTTGTCATCCATTTGTGAACTAGTCATTATTTATATGCAGTTATAACTAGAAGAAGCTTTATAGTGTCTAATCTAGGTATAAGGGTAAATATGTCTTTGTAATTAACTCCCAGTTGTTGTGAAAAGCCTTTGGCAACGAATCTAACCTTAAGTTTGTATAGACTTCCATCTACATTAAGTTTGACTCTATATATTCACTTGACTCTTATGACCCTTTTGCCTTTTGGTTTAGCCACAAGAGAGTAGGTGTTATTTTTCTCTATTACATCAATCTCCTCCTGTATAGTTGCATAGCTTCATCGTACCTTTCATATACATTTGCAAGTTATGTGGTGCCTCCAATAGTAGGATCATTAACATCTTCCTCTTTTAAGGAATCTAGTTCTTACATTAAGGAAGGCTAAGTGGTCAATATCTAGTTTGGATCATGATTGATAGAAGACTTCTCCCAATCCCATCTCCTTATTTCATCAATCTTTATGTCTCTGCTAACAAAAAACTTGGTTGTGACAAGATCATATACCTTATAGGTATTAGGTGTGTTGGTATAACTAGCAAACACTAAAATAAAGACTTTATAGTCTAATTTGTCTCTTTTTCTTTGAGGTATATATGTGTAATACAAACTTCCAAACACCCTTAAATAAGCCAAGAATGGTTAAGTTCTAAACCAAGACTTATATGGTATGAGTTAATGAGAGCCCTAATAAGTAGTCTGTTCAACAAATGGATTGAAGTTGCAATTGCCTCAGACCAAAACAACTTTGGGAGGCTTTTCTTAATTAGAAGACATCTAGTCATATTGATAATAGATCTATTTTTCCTTTTCACTCACCCAATTTTTAGGGGCGAATTAAGAACACTAAACCATTACTAAATACCTGTTATGTTACAAATTTATTTAAATGCCTCATATATGCTCTTTAAGCCATTATTAGTCTTAATGGCTTTGGTGGAAAAGCTTGATTGCTTACCAATACAAACCTTGAAACTTAAGAAAATGATTGGTACTTTTAAGAAAGAAGATCCAAGTGAATATAGTCAAATCATCAACAAATATAACTTAATATCCATTTCCATTGAGAGAGATAGTCCTCATGGAACCATAAAGATCACTGTAAACAAGTTGTAACTTATCTTTTGCTCTAAATGAAACACCTGTTGAGAATGGCAACCTAGACTATTCCTTAAGCTGACAAGTCTTACAAGTGGTTTTAGAGTCTAAAATTTTATGATGAGAACCATAGAGATGATGGGTAGAAGGCTTCAATGGATGCAAAAGGTGCATTACACATTTCACATGACCCAATAACACAAGTTAAAGCTTTAATTGATGTAAAAGGTCCATTGCACATTCCAAGAGACCTAATAACATGGGCTAAAGCTAGAAAAATGAAAGAAATACTAAATTAAGAGTTTATTTTTTGTGCAAGAATTTGTCCTTAAATAGAAATTCCTCCTAAATAAGGAATTTTCCTAAGTAAGAATTTGTACCTCTTTAAGATTGTCATCTTAGCTTATAAATAGGCACCCCTTGTATGCTTTGGAACATCAGACAATTATCATACAACTTTGAGTGAAATAGAAAGCAAGGGTTTTTCTTCCTTAGTTTTTTTGAGAACTAAAGAACTTATCAAGAGGTACTTATTCTTGTGGCATTCAACTCGACTTATCACTCCCAATTGCTTTCTTTTATAGAGTGTGGCGTCTATATCCTTTTTTAAATACCTTAAGTTTATATTCTTTTGAATGTTGGGTCTAAGGTTTATGTTATTAAATTGCGATTTAACTTTCCTAGTTGTTCTTTAATTCCTTGTGTGTGTTGGGTTCCTAAGCCACATCTTTTTAGGGTTTTCCACATCAGTTGATATCAAAATCTGGCTTTAAATCAAAAGTAATTCTATGACTTCTAAAGACAAAGGTGCAGTTAAAGACGAAGCTAATGATATGTCCTTTATGATCAAAGTTATGTAACAATAATTTAAGCACATGAATACCAGATTTGATGATATAAGGGAGAGGATGAAGGAGCAAGCTAATACAATAGCAAAATTGCAAAGGAGACACAAAGAATATGAGACTTTTAAAGCAAAAAGGCAATTGAGACGTGTCTATGACCGTGAAGATGATGATTCAGTGCCTTTATCAAAGGGTGAAAGTGATGGAGAGGAGTATCTGGTTAATGGAGTAGTTCTCATCATAAGGTGAGTATTGAATATGCAAGTGAAGGAAGAAAATGAGGTGCAACAAGATAATATCTTTCAGATGAGGTGTCTCATCAAAAATAAGATATGTAGTATGATTATTGATGGTGGGAGTTGCGCTAATATTGCTAACATAACTATGGTTGAGAAGCTAAATTTATCTACTATGAAGTATCCTAGGTCATATAAGTTTCAATGGTTAAATGAGAGTGGTGATGGTAAAGTCAAGGTAAATAAGTAAGTGCTCGTTTCATTTTCTATTGAAAAGTACCGTGATGAAGTTTTATGTGATGTTGTACCTATGCATGTACGCCATGTTCTATTAGGAAGACCATGTTAGTTTGATAGATGAGTTATGCATGATGAATTCAAGAATCGATATTCTTTTGTAATGAATATAAAACCCGTCACTTTTATACCATTATCACCTTAACAAGCTTATAAGAATCAATTAAGGATTAAAAATAAGAGTGAATAAAAAAGAGAAGTTCATAAGAGAGAAAAGAGGAGAGAAAATGTGAGGACACAAAAGAAAGAGAAGAAAAGAGAAAGTTTCTATGTAAAAGAAAGTGATGTCAAAAAAGTATTTTATGTCAAATAACCTATGATCATACTTTTGTACAAAGAGACTTATTTTAATACTAATAAGTTTGAGTTATCTTTGTCTAGTGTTGTTGTTGTTATATTGTAGAAATTTGAAAATGTATTTACTAACGATGTACTAAGTGGATTGCCACTCAAGAGTGAAATTGAGCATCAAATTGATTTCATCCTTAGTGCATCCATTCCAAACTAGCCAATAAATAAAAGTAATCCTGAGGAGACAAAGGAGTTTAAAAGATAGGTTGAAAAACTTATTTTGAAAGAATATATGAGGGAAAGCCTGAGTCATTGTTTAATTCCTATCCTACCTATACAAGGAAAGTTGAACAAAAGACATACCAACTAGATTAAATTCATTCAGACCTTTCCCAACATCATCAAGTATAAACAAAGTGATGATTTGAGAATGAATCCTTTCGAGGAAAGAGGGAATGATGAGAACCATAAAGATGATGAGAGGAAGGCTTTAATGGATACAAGAGGTCCATTGCACATTTCACAAGGCTTAATAACATAGCTAGAGCTTCAATCAATGTAAAAAGTCTATTGCACATTCTTAAAGGCCTAATAACATGGGTTAGAGCCAGAAAAATGAAAGAAGTACTAAATGGGTTGATTAAGGACATTCAGGCCAACCAAGTATCAAATGGTGTGAATTCAAACTTGAAAGAGAGTTCAGGCCTTATTAATGTCATTGGAGTACTTAAAGAGTTAGAACTAAGTAATAACAGTCATTACAAATTAGGAGTTTATTTTCTGTACAATAATTTGTCCTTAGATAGAAATTCTTCCTAAATAAGGAATTGTCTTAAGTAGGAATTTATACCCTTTTAGGATTACCGTCTTAGTCTATAAATAAGTACCCTTTGAATGCTTTGGAACATCAAACAACTTTGAATGAAATAGAAAACGAGAGTTTTTTTCCCTTAGTTCTTTTGAGAACTGAAAAGTTTATTAAGATGTATTTCTTCTTATAGCGTTCAACTTGACTTATCACTCACAATTCCTTTTTTTTTTTTTTTGGAACGTTGTATCCATATCTTTTTTTAAATACCTTAATTCGTATTCCTTTGAATGTTGGGTTTAGGATTTGTGTTATTAAATTCTAATTAGGCCTTCCTGGTTGTTCTTTTGATTTCTTATGTGCATTTCCTAAGTAACGTCTTTTGGGATTTTCCACATCATTTTAGGTGTATCATGAACAAGCTTCCTTTTTTTCATTTTTAGAAGTCCAACATATTGATAATGACCAAGTTTTCTCCGCCAAAGTATTAAAGCATCGATTAAGGCTATCATAGCAATATGTTATGCATCTAGATGAAACACTTGACTTTTCATTAGAACTTTGGTCAATTGGTAACCCTTTACATCAGAGTTAACTCAATAATTGTTTATGAAAAGCACACAATAACCTTTTTTCATCAATTGAGCTACACTAAGTATTTTGTGACTTATATTAGGTACGTAAAGCACATTATGTATGAACTTAGAACCTGATTTAGTATGAATGACAAACTTCCTTTTCCCAAATGCTGGTAGAAATTGTCCATAGCCTATCGTGACCCTAGACTTAAAGGACTCATCAATTTCCTAAATGTGGTTTGTACCAACCACTATCAACAAGCCATTTGGTGCTTTCTTTGCTAAGAGAGCTAGATGTTGCAACAAATAATTGCTCCTTATCTATTATTTGAATTTGTTTTGGCCTGTTAACAAAATGTGGCCATTGTTTGCTTTTATGCTAGGATATTCTCTCTGAATGACTATTCTTGTTGCGTATTTTGTACATAAAATTAGGTCTTTTCCAACAGTATTTAGAGAAATGATTTGTCTTCTTGCAGTAATTATATGAAGGATACTACTTCTTGCCATCAAGTTTAGAGTGTCCTCAGCCTTCTTCTCCTACTTTCTCTTTGGTTGAGATCTTTAACGGTGCTTTGTTGCAAAAATACCTTCGATTGCTTTCCATTGTTTCAAAAGTCCCTTTGCTCTCGAACTTTAAAAACATTGATAAGCTCAGCTAGTCCAATGGTAGTGAGATCTTTAAAGTCTTTTAGAGAGGAAATTTTTACTTCAAATCTCTTTGGAACATTAACAAGTACCTTCTAGACAATACTTTTTTCTAGAAAGTCTTCTCCTAAAAACCTGATTTGATTAACTACCTTAAGCAGCTTGTCACTATATTCTCTAATGGTTTATGTTTCCTTTATCGTCATGAGTTCAAACTCTCTTTTAAGATTAAGGAGTTACATGTTTCTAGTCTTCTCACTACTAGAAAATTCTTCCTTCAACCTATTCCAGGCTGGTTTAGTTGTTTTGTAAGTCATTATCCTATTGAAAATGGTTTCAAATATAGTTGAATGGATGCAAGTTAGTACTTTATACTGCTTTGCAACCTGCTTGCTGTTCAGCTTTATTTGAACCAAAGAAGGATTGGTTGGTAGTGGAGGTGGTTGTGCACCTGTCTCAACAGCTTCTCGTGGATCAAAAGCTTGAGATAGGTTCTTATCATCATGGTCCATTGAGGTGATAGTTTTCCTCAGTAAATTTGGGAGGTGGCAATAGAGAAAAACCAATAGGAACCATCAAGTTTCAAGCTTGTGCTTCTGGTTCAGTTAAGGGTTCCCTCTTGTTTTTAATTCACATAAATGTTTGACAATATACTCACTCCCTCCTATTTCCCACAAAGGCAGGTCACTCGGATACACCTGCTCTGATAATAGAGTGTTGCAACTCAAGGGATTGAAAAATCGTTTCTAGTTGTTTGTAGCAGAAGAAACAGTCACAGCGGATGGAGAGCTGAAGAGGAAGAAGACTTGCGTGGCTTAATTGGCTTGATTTTTTTCCCATAATTCATTAAGAAAGTCCTTACATTACATATAAGAAGCTTCAGAACAAAATTAGAAATTTATAATTCAAATTTAAACTATACCTTAGCTTACAAAATCTCACATAATAGCAATCATTACATATTTTTAAAATGTTTCAAATTCAAAGTTTAAACAGAACTTTGCAGCCAAAATATGATCACTTCAGTTGCTGGAAACCTTCCAGAAGAAGCTTTTGCAACTGCCATAACCACCATTTGAAACTTGAAGGGAGCTTGCTTCACTGAAAGCTGGAAGTTTGCTTGACAGGCAAAGCAGAAGAACTGTGGCCTGGGGACATCCCTGATGCATAGTAGCCACATATTCTCATCTAGGAAGCATGGCCTGGTCTGATATAGTCAGACTTATCCACTAACATGCTTCTACTAGAGGTTAATCAACTAACCCCACTAATTTAACTGGTTAGACTTAAAATTTTCAGTTACATTTGAACTGAAGGACTTCAAAATGCCTGAATATTGAGAACAAGAGATTCGGCCAACTTCCCCAGAACAAAACATGGCTTTCATGCAAAGGAGGTATTCAATATGTCAATAAAAACAAAAGGTATTCAGAAAAAGTGGATTAAACGTGTTATATTCTGTCAATAAAAGCATCGTAGCACAGAACCATATCAAATTGCATGACAAAGTCTAGCCTAGAGAATTGCTTTTCATTTTTCAGCACCTTAATCACTTAATGTGTGCCCAATGGTGCTGGCAATGCCTTGGAGTTCCAGTAAACTTCCACCCAATTGTCTGTTGCGAGTGTCAATCAAATTTGAACAAAAGATCGAGGTGAAAAAGGGGTACTGTTGGAATGTGAATGGCCGTATTCCAGATTGATTTTCCTAATTAGACCACTTAGGTAAGAACATCATCAGCTTCTTTCTGTGAAACAATGAATCATTGGTTTTTCCATTATGTTCTGTGTATAAGAAACCTTTTGTGTTCCGTTCTGTTTTGGATCAAAATGTCTGTGGCTGAGTGCAAAGTTGAGAAAAGAGAAAGATTCTGTTTTTCTTGTACTTAATTTTCAACATGGCAAATTTTCCGATGCAACTGTTTTTTTAGCACACAGACATATATATACAGCCATATGTATTCTTCCACTGATGATGACCAGACGGCGGTGCAAAACCTTCAAAAGGAGCTATTTAAACAAGGAAAGAATTTGAACTTAAGCATCATGATTGGCAAGTTCCCATTAATTTCCTCGTAAGAATACTTGCCAAAGTAACCCCTCTGCTTTTAGAAATGGCAGGTTCTGGTGCTGGTGCAGGCATTGGTGCCTCCATTCGTGCACTTAAAAGATTGCGTAAGTTTGTCGAGATTCAAGTTCCCAGTCTATTTTTATGATGGAAACTAGACTTGAAGCTTTTGAGATGGAAGAATAAAAGCCAAAATTGAAATATTAAAATGATTTTTCTTGTGGACTGCAAAGGCAATGACATAGAGCGTGGAGGGAGATTGGGATGTATATGGAAGTACTTCGTCTCTATGAGCTTACAAACAACATCTGAACATCATATTGATACCTTGATTTGCAACTGTAAACAAATTATTGATTAGAACTTCGCAGGTAGATATGGCTAGCCGGAAGATGATAATAAAAATCTAACGTGGGAATTAATCTGCAATTTACAAGGAAAGAGTCAGAAGCCTTGGCTTTCTAGCAAGACTTCTACGACATTATGTTTTCTTTTCAAAAGCAAGGTGACCAAGATCACTTGAGTTTATGAACAGGTACAAGTGTATCATGGATTAATATAACATAATAGAACTTGATTTTCAAGACTTTAAATACACATAAAACTAATGGAAAAGAAAGAAAGGAGTCTGTCCCTGAAAGACATGATAGAGCATTCAAAACTTGAGATTTCCTAGATTTATATCCCCATGCTGAAGTCACCCACTTGCTACGCTTTGGTCAGACCATAATATACTCGAAGTAACACTTGACTTGCCTCCAACATCAACTCCTACAAAGCAAAATTCTTTTGCTTTGAAAGTATGTTGTTAAGGGAGCATTTATGGAGGCAACAGTAGTAGATTCTTTGAATCAAACACATTGTGAATTGTCTCCTCCCAACCTTTCAGACATATGATGGGACAAAGGGGCACAGTGGAGTATAAGTAACTTAAGAAATTTCTCTCGCTTACTTGAACCTGTGAGGAGATGATTGAATAACAAAAATGTCAATGCAAATAAATCACATAAGATAACACACCAATTTTACATGGAAAAACCCTCTAAATCAAAAGGAAAAAAAAATCACGGGACATTCTGAGCTAGTAGTCAACTCCATTATAATCAAATGAGTACAATAAAGGTATACAACTTTAATTACTTCAAACAAATTGAACAAATTCAATTTGGACTAAATGAGAGACTAAAGAGTTGAGAAAGATAGGCCAACTAAGTGCTGTCAACTACAACTTTGAAGTTCTCGACTTCTCCCTATGATCTACTAGTTTGTGATACTGAGAGGGGGGTGAATCAGTATCACCACAATTCGTAATTCGCAGGAAAGTGAACAACTTTAATCTCTTCTTAAAAGCGAATACTTTCTCAAATTCGACTAAGGTAGATTTATTGTTACCTACTAATCACAATAGTCCCTAAAGTCACCTTTCAGACACCTTGCCTAATAGACAATTCGGATGTTCTTGTTTAGGTCTTCGTTAGGTTATGGGTTGGCTGATACTTTAGCTGCGTTCACAACTCAATTCAAAACACAGAACGTAAAGCAAATTAAGGACACACGAGATTTACGTAGTTCCGTCAATGTGACATACATCCACGGTGGTAGGGACTCTCCCTTACCGAGACTATCCACTATACTTGAGAATTTTAGTTACAATAGATGTCTTAATCTTCTACTCCTTTCACTATTGCAATTACTAAACAAGTACAATACAAAGAGTGTCACTTACTGTGTCTACCCTTCTTCTAACTTGTCTTGCCTCTATTGAATTGAAAGACTGCTCCACTGCCGCTTAGAAGTTCACCGCAATACTCTCTAACCTCTCTTGAAGAAATCTGGAAATACATTGAGTTCTTTCCGATGCTTCACTAAATTCCTTCTCTAGGTTGTTTCACACAACTCTTGCTTTCACCATCTCATGGTCTCACCCGTCTCTTATTTCACGGTCTTACCGTTTCACGGCCTGTCCTCACACTTCTGGTTTGTCACGCCGTTGCACGTTCTGGTCTCACGCCGTCTCTTGATGTACACCCACGCTTCTAGTATGTTGTTTCACATCTCTTAGTCTACCTCACGTTACTGGTTTTTCTGGTTCACGTCTTTTGGCCTGCCTCACGCTTCTGGTCTGTTGTCTTCTCTTCCAGGTGGTCTCACAAATACCAGGTCTGCTGTCTTTTCTTCCGAGTGGTTTGTTTCTTATTTCTCCTCTTGCTAGTTGTGTGCTTCTAGTTTGCTTGCAGGACGTGTTTCTGGTTTCCTTAAAGAAGGCGTTTCTGGTTTGCTTGCAGGATGCGTTTCTAGTTTGCTTGCAGGAGGCATTTCTAGTTTGCTTGCAAGATGTGTTTTTGGTTTGCTTGCAGGAGGCGTTTCTAGTTTGCTCACCTAGTGGTGTCATTTCTGATCTCTTGCCATTCTGCTCTCTCTTCCTTTTGGCCAGTTGTTCTAGGGTTACTGTTTTTTCAATTGTGTTGGCCCTCTACACTAGTTTTGTCTTCCAAGACTTTTATATACTCTCTTCTATGAAACCCTAATAGGGCTTACGTGGCAGATTTACGTTTATACCTTTATGCGACAGATTTACTTTCTTGCCTTTCCATGTGGCTTTACTTTCTTGCACATTTAACCTTAGTTGACAACAATTACAACCCATATAAGGCTGTGGGAACAACAATCTCCCCCTTTGTAATTGTTGGCAACACTCACAACAAAAATCATTATGCAGCAGTCCTTTAGAATCTTCTTAGAGTAATATTCCAAAAGCAGATGGATTATAACTCCCCTTAAATATGCACTCCCCTTTCCTTAACAGCTTCCCCTGCACTGTTACTTCTCTCCCCCTTTGCCAACCAATTACAAATTTGAAAAACCTGTAAAGTAGAGATGGAGGATTCATTTGAACTTCAGGCTTAAGGAGGCATTTGCACAGATAGACTCATTATGTGCTTTTCAAATAGCTCTATGGATAGAGGTTTAGTTAAAATATCTAATATTTGATCTTTAGTGCAAACATACTCCAATTGAATTGTGTCCTCTTCCACCTGATCCTTAATGAAGTGATACCGGATGTCAATATGCTTGCTCCTTGAATGTTGAACTGGATTCTTGCTAAGATCAATTGCACTTTGATTATACAAAGTACACTCACTGGTAACTTCACTTTAACACTCAAATCAACCAATTGTCTTTGCATCTATATCACCTGAGTACATGTTGCACAAGCAGCCATATACTCAACCTCCGCTGTGCTTAAAGCAACATTGTTTTGCTTTCTATTTAGCCATGCAACACACTTTGAACCCAAGTAGAAGCTACAGCCACTGGTTGATTTTCTATCATCTGTACTTCTTGCCCAGTCTACATCAGTGTATGCTCGTAGTTTTACAGAATCCATGGCAGGATACCACAAGCCCATTTCCAGTGTCCCCTTGAGGTATCTTAGGATTCTTTTCACTACCAACACATGAGATTCATTAAGGTCAACTTGGAACCTGCTGGCGATGCACATAGCTTGCATGAGATCAGGTTTTGATGCTGTAAGGTACAAAAGGCTCCCTATCATCTTCCTGTATTCTGTAGGGCTTGTACTCTTTCCTTTCTGATCTTTTGTTAACTTGCAGTCTACTGGCATAGGGGTACTGATAGGTCTGTTATCCTCAATGCCAAACTTTTTCAGCATCTCTTTGGCATATTTTGTCTGAGAAATAAAAATACCTTCTTCACATTGTTTTATTTGTAATCCAAGAAAGTAAGTCATTTCTCTAATCAATGACATCTCAAATTCCTCACTCATCTTCTGTGCAAATTCTTGGAATAGCTCAGAGTGATCCCCTTCAAAGATGATGTCATCTACATATACTATAGTTATCAGTTGGCCTTTCTCTAAGTTGAACACATATAGGTTATTATCAACTGTTCCTCTTCTGAAGTTCAACCTTCTCAAATACGCGTCCAACCTGATGTACCGTGCTCTTGGGGCTTGTTTAAGGCCATACAAGGCTTTCTTCAGCTTGCACACGTGTGTCTCATCCTCATTGATTTGTACTCCATCGAGTTGTTCAATATACACTTCTTCTTTTAAGAGCCCATTCAGAAAGGTTGATTTCACATCCATCTGGTAAACTTTATACCTCTTATGTGCTGCCAAAGCTAAGAACATTCTGATAGTTCCCAACCTTACTACTGGTGTAAAAGTTTCATCAACATCTACTCCTTCTATCTGAGTGTAGCCTTTGCAAACCAGCGTAGCCTTGTTCCTCACCACCTTGCCATCTTCATTGTGTTTATTTTTAAACACTCATTTTGTTCCTATGACATTCTTGTCAGTGGGTCTTAGAACCAGCTCCCATGTTTCATTCTTCTCAATTTGATCCAGCTCCTCATTGATAGCTTTGATCCAAGTTTTGTCTTGTGCAGCCTCTTCAACAGATTTAGGTTCAACTTGTGAGAGTAAAGCAGTAGCTCCCACAATTCTTCTTTTTGTTGTAACTCCTGTTGATGGGTCACTTATTATCTGATTTCCTTGATGAGCACTGGTTCATGTCTTCTTTGTCTTTCTCTCTTGCATAGTCTTAGTTGCAAGAGAATTTCCTTCTTCATCTTCAGACTCACTTTTCTCTAAGTCTGAACTTACTTCTTTTCCCACTTTTTCATGTTGGTCAGATTCTTCATCTATCTTGAAGTTATCTTCTTCACTATCCTCAGCTTCTCCATTATACGTTATTTTCTAGTTTTCATCTATTCTCACATCACTGGAAGTGACCACTTTTCTCATTTTATGTAGAAAAACTCTATAACCTTTTGTCTTTACTGAGTATCCCACAAAAATGCCTTCATCTGACCTAGCATGGAATTTTCCCAAGTTTTGCTCCTTGTTCTTCACAAAACATGCGCTGCCAAAGATTCTAAGATACTTGGCTGTTGTCTTCTTCCCACTCCATAGCTCATATGGAGTCTTATTAGTATTAGGCCTTAGTGAAACTCTGTTCAATAAGTGCACGGCTGTAAATGTTGCTTCTGTCCAAAATCTTGTGTGAATATTGGATTCCAGCGGTAGAGTTTTTGCCATTTCAACCATAACTCTATTTTTCCTCTCTAACACCCCATTCTGTTGAGGAGTTCTTGCTGCTGCCATCTGATGGTGAATTCTATGCTTCTCAAGGTAATCTTCAAAAGCTCCATTTGTGAATTCAGTGCCTTGATCTGACCTCAATACTTTGATCTTCTTTCCATTCTCATTTTCAGCCAATCTTCTGTATCTCTTGAAGCATTTCAAAACTTTTAACTTATGTGTGAGGTGCATAATGCAGGTCCTTCTAGAATAATCATCAACAAACAAGATGAAGTACCTCTCACCATTCAACCCTTTTGTTCTCATCGGCCCACACAAATCAGTATGTACAATGTTAAGCACTGCTTCAGAACTGACCCTTTTGGTCTTACATTGCTTTCTGACCTGTTTTCCTTTAGAGCAAGCTGAGCAGACATACTCCCTCTCTCTCTTAAGGTCTGGAATGTCTCTGATTGCATGAGTAATGGTCAGCTTCCTCATGTTCTTCTGTGTTAAGTGTCCCAGCCTCCTATACTAGAGTTGATTTTCTTCTTCTTTTGTAAGTAAACAGCTGTTTTTCTTGTCCTCATCAATTACATATAAATTTCTAACTGTTCTTTTCCCAGCTACAATAGTATTACCTTCTTTGCTCTTTACTTGGCAACCTGTTTTTGTGAATATCACTTTATGGTCTTCATTGCATAGTTGGCTAATAGATGTTAGATTATATATGAGTCCTTCAACATGCAGAACATCTTTTAGCTTTCCTTTTCCAATATTTACTGACCCTTGACCACTGATGTTGAGTGAATCATCATTGTCAAACTTGACTCTGCCTTCTCTTGACTTGTTTAGCTTTAACAATTTACTCTTGTCTCCCATCATATGTGAAGTGCATCCACTATCAAGGATCCACTGCTTATCCTTGTAGTCATCTTTGAGTGCAATTTTAGCTATATTAGCCACCTCCCTTTTAGCTTTATATTCCTCCTTTTAAATTGGCTAGAAGATAGCTTTCTCCTTTTTCTCAGCTTTGACTACACTACTTGTTTTCACTATGCCATTAAATGCCTTCTCTTGCTCAAGGAGAAGTGTCATGCATCTCTTGGCATTATGGCCATTCTGCCCACACCTTTCACACTGTTCCAAGTGTCCCAATATAGCAAACTTGTTCTTTGAAACCACTGGTTTGGGCTTCCACCAACAATCCTTATCAATATGTCCTTGCTTTTTACAGTATGTGCAAGAACTCATGACAGGTGTTCTCCTCTGAATTTTGTATTGTCTCCCTTTGTATGCAGCATCGTATCTTCTCAAGTTGGAGACATATACTGGCCTTCTCCATCAGCAGTTACTTGCCTTATGACCCCAAACTCCACAATAAAGACAATGACCTTGAAACTACCTCTTATTGGGTCTAATCACAACTTGTTTTCTTTTGTTCATTACTTGCTGTGAAAGCAATGTGGCTGGCTTCTTTGCTTGTGTGGCTTTCATTTCAGCCACCTTTTTCTCCTTCTTCTATTCAGCCACCTTTTTCTCCTTTTTCTATTCAGCCGTAGCACTTTGCTAGCTGACCTTCTTTTCTTCATTTTTGTTTGCCACCCTAGGTTGCTTCTTCAAATCCTCTTTATTCTCAGCTATCTTCTCCTGAGTCACAACCTTCTCTTTCAACTTCTGTGGCACATTCTTATTATCTTTAGGCAATGCAGCCTCAGATTGCTACACTTTCTCTTCATTCTTCTTTTCTCTTGCAGAACTTGTTTCTCCTATCATTTCAAACTTCTACATGTTCTCTTCACTCCTTTTGAGTTGTTGTTGAAGTTTCAGCAACTCTTTCTCCATTCCTTCAATTTTTGAAGTCCTTGAGCCAAGCTCTATTGTAAGGTCTTCACATATTTTGATATGTTCTTCAAATATTCTATTCAAGTCAATATGTTCAGCCCTTATGTCATCCTTTTGACTTTCAGCTTCCTTAAACTTTGCTTCAACTTGTTTTATGTGGGCCTCTAACCTTTTTATGATTCTGCTCCTTCTGATTATCTCCTTTGAAACTGCTTCTAACTCAGCTTTAAGATCTGGTTCTTCTTCATCAACCTCCTCTTCCTCTTCAGAGGTTGAACTATCACCTTGAGTTGATACCATAAAGGCATGCTCATCTGATGAGTCTACATCTTCCTCCTCATCGGCTTTTTTTGTCTAGCTCACATAACTCTTGAATGAGCCTCTCTTCTTCTTTTGTGGGCTAACAGTATTCTTGCTGGACTTCCTTGACTTGAAAGATGGTCTTCTCCATTTTGAATTCTACTCATCATCACCATCTTTATCTTCATCATCAAGTTTCACTTTGCACTGAGAAGCAAAGTGTCCAGTCTGTCCACAACGATAACATCTCAAGGACAACTGTCCTTTTCCCTTCTTAGACCCCCTTTTGAATTTCCTTGTGAAGTATGTCAACACTTCACCTTCACTTTCTTCCTCATCATCATCATTATCCTCACTGGATGATTCTTCCTCTTCTTTTATCTTCAAGTGTTTCATGGCTTTGAAAGCTGCCTCCTTTGATACCTTTGATGTTGAGGAGTTTTCAATTGACTTTATTCTCATCTCATATGCAATGAGATTGCACTGGAGATCATGTAGAGACATAAAATTGAGATCTTTACTCTCCTCTATGGCTGCCACCTTTGAGGCAAACATCTCAGGCAGAATTCTCATAATTTTCTTCACAATAGATGAGTCCTTCTTGTTCTTCCCATGACTTCTAAGATCGTTTACAACATCAATAACCCTAGTGAAGAACTCTTGGACTGTTTTATTTTTCTGCATTCTGAGAGATTCATATCTCTCCTTGAAAACTTGAAGTTTGGCCTCCTTCATTCTACCATCACCTTCATAGACTTTCTGCAATCTGTCCTATATCTCCTTGGCAGATTTGCAGTTCATAACTTTAGCATATTTAGCATCTGTCAATGCTAAAATGATGACATTTGAGGTCTTCCCATTTATCTCAAACTGTCTTAATTCCTCTGGGGTTGGATCTTTACCTTCTTCTAGAGGCTCAAAACCCTCATGTACAGATTTCACCACGTTTATACCTATGGTTGCAAATACCACCTGCATTCTCGCTCTCCATATATGGTAGTTGGTTCCATTAAAGATTGGAACTTTCTTGCTATAAGTAGTGTTGGTGCTGGTACCGGTATCCATTTCTCAGTATACTGAATAAGTTAAAACTTATAGACCTCTTCAAACTAGTACACCAAGCTGTTAAGTTTTATCCTGGTGAACTTGTACTCTGATACCAATTGAAGTTCCCGACTTCTGCTTAAGATCTACTAATTTATGATACTGAGAGGGGTGAATCAGTATCACCACAATTCACAATTCGCAGGAAAGTGAACAACTTCAATCTCTTCTTAAAACCGAACACTTTCTCATATTCGACTAAAGTAGATCTATTACTACCTACTAATCACAATAGTCCTCAAAGTCACCTTTCAGACACTTTGCCTAATAGACAATTCGGATATTCTTGTTTAGATCTTCGTTAGGTTATGGGTTGGCTGATACTTTAGCTACGTTTACAAGTCAATTCAAAACACAGAACGTAAAGCAAATTAAAGACACACGAGATTTATGTGGTTCCGTCAATGTGACGTACATCCACGGTGGTAGGAACTCTCCTTTACCGAGACTATCCACTATACTTGAGAATTTTAGTTACAATGGATGTATTAATCTTCTACTCCTTTCACTATTGCAATTACTAAGCAAGTATAATACAAAGAGTGTCACTTACTGTGTCTACCCTTTTTCTAACTTGTCTTGCCTCTGTTGAATTGAAAGGCTACTCCACTGCCGCTTAGAAGTTCACCGCAACACTCTCTAACCTCGCCGTTCTGCTCTCTCTTCCTTTTGGCCAGTTGTTCTAGGGTTGATATTTTTTCAATTGTGTTGGCCCTCTACACTAGTTTTGTCTTCCAAGACCTTTATATACTCTCTTCCATGAAACCCTAATAGGGCTTATGTGGCAGATTTACATTTTTGCCCTTATGCGGTAGATTTACTTTATTGCCCTTCCATGTGGCTTTACTTTCTTATACACTTAACCTTAGTTGACAACAATTACAACCCATACAAGGCTGTGGGAACAACAAACTTAATAGGTAGATCTTAAAGTAATAATCCAACCATTCAAAATGAACTAGCAAATGTCCCCTACCAGCTGTCCAAATTTCAACTCAATCAGACCTCGAGTTAATA
Source organism: Bruguiera hainesii (assembly GCA_023213295.1). Classification (NCBI taxonomy): domain Eukaryota; kingdom Viridiplantae; phylum Streptophyta; class Magnoliopsida; order Malpighiales; family Rhizophoraceae; genus Bruguiera; species Bruguiera hainesii. Next base: position 6,913,787 of record JAHOYR010000018.1, read on the forward strand.
ATCATTTACATGGTTTACCAACTCTGCCACAAATAAGAGAGCAGAAAGTTACCATAATTGAAAGGCTTTGGTTCAAATGGAAAATTTCCCTTTGCAGTTCACAAAAACTCAATCCAACTGTCCACAAAAAAGATATATGTGTCCTCCAACTACTGACCAAAAATCAGCTTGATTGGACCACAAACAATCTTCCGATTTCACGGTTGATTAAAACTATATGCAGAAAATACTCACAGTATAAACATACAAAAATTGAAAAGAAGCAGGACTTACTGTGCTCAAAACCCAATCTTTACAGTTCAGAAATAAAAACCAAATGTCCTCTATCAACTGTCTAAGTTTCAGCTTGATCGCACACTGATGTCCTTTCCAAACGTAAGATCAAAGAACAATACCTTTTACTTCCTCTCCTCCCTCCTTTTTTCTCTCTCTCTCAGTAGCTTGTTTTTCTTTCTAATAACTGACTCCCTTCATCTAGATTTTTTTTCCAACCAAAAGGGTATTTATACCCACTTTAATTATTTTGGGTTGTGACCCCAAAAAATTTGGGTTATATATCCACTTAAGAAGGGACTAATGAGTCCAACAACATGGTGAACATATATGCTAGGGTGCAGGCTAAATGAGATCGAAAAGCTTTTGAGAACATTAATTTATGGTTAAGAAACCTAAGGAGATAGCAATAAGAATTAGAGAAGCTTTTACCTTTTGTGGAAAATCTCATGGCTCTAAAATAGACACTAGTCAAAGTTGATGAGTTACTAAAGGGAAAAAAGGCAATATGGGCATGGAGGTCTAAGGTAACATGGTTTAAAAAGGGTGACAAGTGTTAGTTTTGACAGATTTCTAATCACTTTATAGGTTTCTGTGTAAGATGTGGATGAATGCAATAAAAGAAGGAAGGAAAGAAGGAAAGGGCAGAATAATAGGAAGTAGGACATGAAGGATACCTTAATTTGGTTTTTCAAGAATAAAAGATATTTTTCATTGATCATTTAACTTATTTATATAGATAATTACATAGCTCCTACAAAATTGAATAGCATAAGTCTTCATAATTGTATTTTTGAAAATTTCAAATTGAGATTTTTTTTTAAACAATTTTTTATAATTAACCTATTTCCCATAACTAACTTGATTCTCAACTTGCTGCATTAATTGGCCTCTTCCTTGTTGATGACAAGTGTTTTTGCAGCTTATTGTAGCTTTCTACATTTGCTACTACAATTCTACTATTACATTCTGTTGTTGGTGCTACTATTATTGTTGTTTCATTTCTTGCTAGTGCAACTGGCTGTTACTGCTATTGAAGATATAGGACAACAAAGGGTGCATCCCCAGCTTATCTCTTAAATACTTAAATATTGATTTGTTGAGAGGCTTTGTTAGTATATCAGTAAACTGATCTTTTATTGGGCAGTAGGTTAGGATTATTTCCTTATTTTGTTGAACTTCCTTCGCAACATGAAACTTTATTTAAAAATGCTTGGTTCTACCATAAAGAATTGGATTTTTAAAGATTCCAATTATGACTTGATTATCATAGTATATGACTGTTATTTCAATTTACTCCATTATGAGATCTTTAAGCATCCTCGTCAACTAAATGGTCTAATTCACCCTTACTGTCACTGCCAAGCATTTAGCTTTTACAGTTGATTAAGCAACCATTATTTGCTTCCTTGAATTCCAATATAAGGTACCTGAGTCTAAGGTAAACAAGTACCTCAAGGTGCTTCTCATATCATCCTAAAAGCCAACCCAATCATTATTTATGTATCTTACTAGCTCTAATTTCCTTGATCTGCCAAGCATGATTCTAAGGCTAATTGATCCTTTGATGTACCTCAACACCCTTTTTGCAACTTTAAGGTGAATTTGAAAAGGATCATGTATGTATCTTGAAAGAAGATTTATGGCTTGCATGATATCTAGTCTAGATGTTGTCAGGTAAAGAAGGCATCCAACCAAGCTCCTGAATTTACTTGTATCTAACTTGGTAGCTCCATCCTTCTTTATAAGCTTCGTTCCAATAGCCATGGGAGTACTTGCTTTTTTGTAGTTCTCCATTTGGAACCTCTTTAGAACATTTTTAGTAAATTTCTCCTAGTTTATGAAGATTCCATTGTTAGATTGATGGACTTCCAAACCTAGGAAGAACTTCATTTCTTCTAAATCTATTATTTTAAACAACTTTTTCATTCCAACCTTAAATTGATCAACAAGTTGTAAGTTGTTAGCAATTACTAATAAGTCATCTACATAAAGAGACATAATTACAACTTCATAATTGTGCTTCCTTAAATATAGTGTGGCTTTATTCAAGCTTCTATTGAATGAGAGTTTGAGGAAGTGATCATTGATTTTGCTGTACTAAGCTCTAGGAGCTTGCTTTAATCCATACAAGACTTTCTTCAACAAGTACACTTTTTGTTCCGTGCCTTTCCTTTGAAAACCTTAAGGTTGTTCAACATATACCTCTTCAGTTAGCTCTCTATTCAGGAATGCTAACTTTATATCAAGTTGATGAACTATCTATCCATATTATATTGTAAGAGTTAACGGAAGCTTGATTATATCTAATCTTGCCATAAGAGCAAATGTTTCAATATAGTCCAAGTCATACTGCTATGCAAAGCCTTTAGCCACAAGCCTTGCCTTATACTTGTTGATTAATCCATCTTGACTAAGCTTGACCCTATAGATCCATTTCCAACTAATAGGGTTCTTAGCTATAGGCTTATCAACCAAAATCAAAGATTTATTTATTTTTTTAATTGTATCCATCTCTAACTTTATTGCTTCTTTCCATTTGGAGCATATACTTGCTTTTTTATAAGATGTTGGCTCTAATGTTGCCATTACACTTCATTCATACACATCTTTAAGAGGTCTTGTGCTCCTTATAAGAAAGTCCTCATTTGAATTAGGTTATGCATCTTCATCTCTCTCTTTAAATTAAAGATGATTAGCCTCTGAATTAGATCTCCTTACACAAGAGTCCTTCCAGCTCCAACTTTAGTCTTTATAAAATCTTAATTCTCTACTGGTATTGATTTTGTTCATTAAAGGATTGAAAATCCTATAATTCTGAGTTGAGCTTATATAGCCAATGAAAATACAAGGTACAGTTATGTGATCTAGCTTGCTCCTCTCCTTCTTTGGTACCAATACATAACACAGATAACTAAATACTTTAAGATGTGTTGTAAATGGCTTGAAGCCATAATAAGCCTCAAAGGGAGTTTGATTCTCCAATACTTTGGATGACAACATATTCAGCAAATAGATTGTCATGTTTGTTGCTTTTGCCCAAAACCTTTTTGGCATGTTTTTTTCAAACAAAAGGCATCGAGACATCTCCATGATGCTCCTTCTCTTCTTTTCACTTATCCCATTTTGCTGAGGTGTGTATAGAGTTGTCAACTGCTGCCTAATCCCAACTATATTGAAAATGTCTCTAAATTTTCCAAAAGCAAATTTAGCACCATTATCACTCCTTATGGCCTTGATTCTACAATTACTTTGGTTTTCCACTAAAGTTTTAAATTGTTTGAAAATTTCAACAACTTCTAACTTTTACTTCAAGAAATAAATCCAACAATACCTTATTAGATCATTAATGAAGATCACAAGTATTTGTTACCTTTGAGTGACTCAATGTTCATTGGACCAGAAGTGTCAAAATGAACTAGTTACAGCTTTTCTTTACTCTTCCGAGCTTGATCAGTTGAAAAAGGGATCTGGGTCTGCTTCCTTTGCTAGCAAGCTTGACAAATAGCTCCTCCTTTGGTTAATTCTGTTAAGTCCCTCATTAATTGCTTTCTTCCTAAGTATATTTGATAAGAATAGCATCTTTTATTGCCTCCTCTTGTCTCATTAGCCTCCTTTGCTCCTATGCTTGTAGGGCAGCAATTAGTTCACCTAAAGTGATTTTGGTCAAATATTTAAAGTCTTTTAAAGAAGAAATCTTAGACTTAAACCTCTCTGGTAGGCTCATAAGCATTTTTTGCACTCTGCTTGCATCCGTGAGGTCTCTTCCTAAAAGCATAATCTAATTAACCAACTTTAGGATCTTGTCACTATAGATGGCTCATAAGCATTTTTATTGATCATTTAACTTGTTTAAATAGATAATTACATGGCTCCTACAAAATTGAATAGCATAGGTCTTCATAATTGCATTTTTGAAGAATTGAAATTTGAATACAAATTTCAAATTCAAATTGTTCTTAAAACATTTTTTTATAATAACCTAACTATCATAATTAACATAAATAACTTGATTCTCAGCCTGTTACATCAATTGCCCTCTTCCTTGTTGATGACAAGTGTTTCTACAGTTTATTCCAGCTTTCTACATTTGCTACTGCAATCCTCCTGCTGCATTCTGCTGCTGGTGCTGCTATTGCTATCGCTGCATTTCCTACTGGTGAAACCTGCTGCTACAATGCTGGTATTGAAGATGTAGGACAGCAACACCAATCCTTCAACAAGAACAATAGCTTTTTTCATCCTATGGCATTTTAAAGGAAGCGGCAGAATTTCATACAAAGAATTATGGATGGGAACAACATAATGCACTATATGAATTCTTAGATCGCAACAACCTTCATGTATTATTATAAAAATTTATTTTTCCCTTAAGGAACTCATAACATGTAGCCTATCTTGGAGTCTTAAAATAAAAAGGTGAATAAGCAAATGAAAAACTAGTTTAGTGAAGCATATACTAGGGAAGAATCCTTCAAGCACTCGAGCAAATTTATCCAACAAATGCACCATGTTTAATGGTATGGATGCCCTGCTTTACTAATCCTTTTGGTATATTGTAAGTGATGACATGGTAATTAAGGTATTGGATATTCTTAATCACAAAGGAGACCCTAGTTACATTGATCACATATAAATTTGCCTCATATTTAAAGTGGCTTCGCCAATCACGTGCAAAGATTTCTTGTTTATCAATCTTTGCAATGTCATTTCAATGTAATAACAAAGAGCATTGTAAATAGGCTGAAGCTTATTCTCTCATAAATTATCTCAAAACTCAAAGTGCCTATGTCTAGCCATCTAATCATACATAATGTTTTTATCGCCATTATGATGTTCCACTATGTAAAGCATAACTATTCGAGGGAAAAGGATTGAATGGCTTTAAAGCTTTTATGAGCAAAGCATATGATTAAGTGGAGTGAGCTTTACTAGAGAATATCATGTGTAAGGGTGTAACTAATTATAAGATGTGTGACAACAGTTTTTTATTCCTTAGGAAATCTTTTTGCCCATCCAGAGGTCTAAGATAGGGCGATCCTTTTTCTCTTTATCCCTTTTTAATATGTGCAGATGGTCTCTCTTCTTTAATGTCTAATGCACTTGCAAGAAGGCACTAACTATAACACATCAATTCTTTGCAGGTGATAACTTCATACAATGGCTTCAACTACTGAATGTCAACAACTTAAAGTTATCTTTGGCCAATATGAAAAAGCTTCCAAGCATAAGATAAATTCAGAGAAATTTGATCTCTCATCTATCTACAATGTGCAGATGGTCTCTCTTCTTTAATATGTGCAAATGGTCTCTCTTATTTAATGTCTAATGCACTTGCAAAAGGGCACTAACCACAACACATCAATTCTTTGTGGGTGATAACTTCATACAATGACTTCAACTACTGGATGTCAACAACTTAAAGTTATCCTTGGCCAATATGAAAAAGCTTCCAAGCATAAGATAAATTCAGAGAAAATTGATCTCTCATCTATCTATAATGTGCAAGTAAGTGTAAAAAAAGCAATCAAAATTGTATGGGTCTCACGACAATAAAGAGCAATCATAAATATCTTGGCCTACAAATGTTGGTGAGTTATTCTAAAAGGAGGGTGTTCAGCATGGTTTTTGACAAGGTAAGGGAAAAACTAAGTGTGATGGAAGGAGAAATGCTTATTAGAATTGGCAAGGAAGTCAAGCAGTTGTTCAAGTAATACCCACATATAATATGAGTTATTATTGCCAAAAATTCTCTAAATAAGCTAGCTTTAATGGTAAATCATTTATGATGGGCCAACTCTAATATGAAAAAAGAAATCCATTGTACATCTTTGAAAAAATTGACTATGTCTAAATGTAATTAAGGATTGAACTTTCGAGACGTCCAAATTTCAATTTGATGATGCTAGCAAACAAACATGTAGCTTCTTGTTAATGATAGTTCTTTGCTATCTAGAATAATCAAATCTCTTTACTATTCAAGTGGTTCTTTTTTTGGATGCTCAATTGTGCTTTTATCCAAGCTATATTGTAGAGACTCATTCTTGGCTACAAAAAGGTCTTTGGTTGATGGTTGGCAATGGCAAGGAAGTGAACATCTAGCATGACCCTTGGCTCCTTAAACAAAATGAATTTAAGGTTCTTTAACCATGTGTGCAACTAGAGTTTGATTTTGTAGCATTGCTAATAGACCTTGACACAATCCTTTATGCCTTTCGAGAGCTCTCAAATTCTTTCACTCCGCTTTAACATGAGGGGACCAAAAGATAAGCTTACTTGATAATATGACTACATAGGAACTAAAAGTGTCAATTTTATTGCCCAATCTAGCACTACCACCAACCCCTCTATTCCAAATTCTTCTAACATCAATTAAAGATCTGGTTAATAGAAGAAGATTTGACACTTATGAATCCGAAGGTTGAAAACTCTAGTAATTTAAAATTGTTACTAAAATAATATAAGATAGTGCTTATTACTATTGCATAAATATACTTTTTTAATGCATGGTAATAGTAGGTTTTATGCAATAGTTTCTCAATAGGGGTACAAAGTCATTGTGATATATCTCAAAGGTAATGGTTTATAGTAGTGGTTTCCAATTGGCATTATTTTAAGTAGCAGTTTTAAGACAGCGGTACAAAGTCGATGTCATTTGTATTTTATGTCATGGTTTTGAATAAATTAAGTAGCAATTTGAAGCCAACGCAAATTTAAGGCAAGAGTTTTAATACAACAGTACCAAACCATTGTCTTATATGTTGAAACATAACAGTGTTCAAAGGTTTTAATAGTGGTTCATGAACCAAAATTTATTAGCAACTTTTAAAACAACCAAACTACGTTGCTTGGTTCACTTATAGTTGTATGATTCAGTTCATTTAATAGCACGATTCAATCCATAAAAATCCAATTCCATAGTTTTAACACTGAAACCCAAACTTATTAAAGCAAATCTTATAGTTTTCCACTGATCTCACCTCTTATCTCACTCAATTTGTTGCAATTTATTGTTCTTCTTCATTGGTGTAACATTAAGCTTGCCATTGAGCCTAACATCATTGATTTGTCTTTCATCGATTCGAGTCTCTTGTAATTTTTATGTTCTTTTTCTTCTTCTTCTCCATTGATATGTCCTTTATCATTTGGTTTAGGATTAATTTATTGTATTGGTTTGTATGATACCTTTTCTTCACTAAATGATGTAAAACTAATGCAAGAAACAGTCACATGGCATGCCAAGTTCCTAGACAATACGCACTGTGATCATAATTACTTCCTTATAGTTCCTGTATCATTTAGTGTGTATTTGCTTCTTGAAATCCTAGGATTAATATCATCTCATGGCATGAACATTAATTTTGTTCATTTATATATGTTAGGTAAACTTATAACATCATCTTTGATAGACAAGATTCCTTAGTTCTCCATTTTTTTTGTTTTCCTTGATTATTCTCCTTTTGTTGTTACCAACAAAATTGTACATTTACTTTTTATTTCACATTAACTTGCAATTTTGGTGGAGGTTTTCTTATCTCAAATAAGAACCTAGAAAATGCAAGCCTTCCTGCGAAAAAGCTTTTATTTTTTTAAATACTAAGAGCTTAGGCTAGTGAGCTTTTTATCTTTTTTGTTGGATTGGGAATTGTTACTTTTATCTGTTTATGGAGAATTTGATAGGAATTCTTTTAGAAACTTTCTATTAGTTAGCAATTATTTTGTTGTTCTCGCTTTTAGATAAAATGAATAGAAAAATTTTCAATGGGATTTTGACTCTGCTAATAAGGGAATTTTGGTTATGCGGTACATAGTTAAGAGAGTTGGTAGATTATTTGCAGAAGTGGTGGAGTATTGGGGGAATGATCCCCCTAGATGGTGAGGGGTATGTAATCCCATGTATATGGGGGGAGGGGGAAGGAAATGAGAGGTTATGGAAGACTAATATTGAAGTTCTTTCATTCAAGACTTAAGGATAGGGGTGTGGAATCCCATGTATTGAAGGAGAAAAAGGAAATGAGGGGTTGTGCAAGACTAATATTAAAGTTCTTTCATTCAAGACTAGTGGATGGGAGCATTGTTATCTTGGAATGCTAGTAATTGTAAGCATGTATCAGTATTTGTCATTAGTGTTATCTAAGTTTCTTGACTTGATGAAAATTGTAATCAATTACATCATTTGGTAATTAATTACCTTTCCTTGTCTTATCTTGGAATGTTAGTAATTACAATCATGATGATCATGTTTTAGTATTTGTCCTTAGCATTATCTATGTTTCTTGGCTTTATGAAAATAGTAGTTAATTGCATCATTTAATGATCCTTTATTGCCTTCTAAATTGTGACTATATCACTTAATTTACACATGGTTTTGTTCATTTGTAACTATGTGAGTTTTCCCATTGATAAAGACAAAGGGCTCTATAAGAAAGCTTATTGAAAAGTTTATGATAATGCCAAGTGTGAGATAAATATGATGCTTTGTAAAATTTTTTATGGGGTTTTGATGTCAATGAGTAACATTCTAGAATCTAACACTTTCATCTTTCGATGTGATTTGCTTATAACTTTAGATTGCTTCATCATTATTGTGCTTGTATATGTTAAACTTTGAGTGTAATATTTGTTGTTTTATAGCTGTCGAGTATGCTAAGTTTTGGTTGTATGTTTTCATTAAATGCCCCTTCAATTTTTATTATTTCCTCTTTTAGTGGAAAGTTTTTTTTTTTTTTTGCACTTTTTAAATTTGTTTTGTTTTAATTCTATTGGAATTCTCTACATGCATTCTTTCCTCAATTTTTATTATTTCTTTTCCCATTTGAGTCGATACTAGTAGCTTTGCTTAGAAATTTCCCATCTCACTATAAGCTTTCCAAAGATTTTGCTTAATGTAGTTAGTTTTTGTTGTTAAAAGAAATGGGACTTTTTGGCCAGCAAAACAAAACGCACAACAAGTTTCAATGAAGTCAATCTTTTTTATTTAAGCTTTCGTATGCGATTCTGCTTTGTACTTTGAATGATGAATAGTATAGCAACTAGTTGCACTAGTTAAATGCAAAAGTTCTTAAAGATAGAAGCTGCTATCGTGGACTAGGTAAATGCTATTGCAAACATAATTTATGTGCAATGTAGCTAGCCATTACATTAGTACACTCAATAGATCTTTGGAATCATTCTTCCTTAACTAATATGGTAGATGATATTTAGTTTTCCTATTTATCTTTATGCCTATGGTTGAATTACATAATAATTAATAGTCTTTGTTGCCTCTATAAATTTCCTACTTCAATTTCATTGTATCTCATTTCCCTGTCCTTTGTATTCCTTTCCTTAGGTCATATGAGAAAAGTTTATGAATAGTTGCATGTATGTATGCTTTTTAGCAAACAAGTTAGGCTAGGAAGGAAGCCATAATTTAAAGATTTTTGGCCTGTTTGAATCTTTTTCCTTCTTTTCCACCAAAAGATGGAAAAAATATTGTTTTCTTTCCTTCCACTATCTTTCCGTTCCAATCTTGTCTTCTTATGTTGCATCTTCTCCTTCATAATAAACATGGTGTTAGTGTTGGTAAGTAGTTATAGAATTATTGAAATGATGGCATAAGATACTGGCAGATAATAAGGATAAAATGTGGGAGTTTATGCAAGTAATATCATCAATTTTTTTCCCTCCACTCAAGTTTCCTATTTATAATATATTTCTAGTTTATAAATTGTATTCTAAGCATTGTAAAAAAAAATATTTGGTTCCTAAAGAAGGGGAAAAAATGGGTACTAACAACAATTTTGACAAGTTGGAGATCCTATACGTACCAGTTAAAGAGAGAGCACCTCACCAAATACAAAACCAACAAAGTTAGACTAAAGTACTGTCTAAAAAATTGTATTCATGGGGCAATTTCTCCATCTGTTCACATATTAGAACTCAGAAGAATTACAAGTTCACTCTAACCAAAACATGCATTTATTGAATTTGCTACATTTTTATACAAGAAATAATTTTAGTTTCATTCTTTTGCATATGTATACATAGGCAATGAGAAGAACCAACGTAACGAATCAATAATACGCACACAGTAGGCCAAAAGAGCTTTTGGATTTAAAAACCATTGCCTTAGGTCTCAACACCATTGCCTTTGGACCTTAAAATTGTTGCGTTTATGACTCAAAATCACTGCCTACGTAGTTATGAAGTAATATGTTAAATTTTGAAAAATCTCTACTATTGATTCCAAGAACTGCTAGGTCAAACTTTTAGTGCAGCAATTTTCTTATTTGCAACAATAACTTTAAAAATCACTAAATAAAGGCTATTGTAGTTCCTAGCAAAAGTAGTACCCAAAAAACCATTACCTTAGATCTTAGGAAATGGTTTTAGACCACTGTTATAAGTCCCTTATGGTGTAGTGTGATAATTTGGCACATAAAGGATTGATCATTGATGGTGACTGCACAAGATTTGGAAGAAAGACTAAGACAAGACAATTTCTCATGCATTAATTCATTGTTCGTAGGTAGTGGGGTTATGGTTTGTTAGCCCCCTTGACTTGTGGGTACGAGGTAACGTGCATGAGTTCGTCAACTAGCTTAGGTCTCTATTGGAAACTAATGATACTGAATTTATAGAAGCGGCAACCTTGATAGGTGGCCTTTATAAAGGGAAAGGAAATTGCTACTAATAAGGAGGAAGCAAATAGAATCACACATGGTGGTCGATATGGCTTTCAAGCATTATATGGACTATAAACGAGAGACAACAATACCATAACGACCCACGTTGCCATGACAAAATCAAGCTAGATGGAAACTACATGTTTATGGATGTGATAAGATCAATATAGATGTGGTAGCATGGTATTCTGTGACAATAAAAGAAAGCCTAATTTCACTTTTTCAAAAGGTCTACTTTTAGTGATTCGTGTGAAGATGTAAAAATGAATAAGATGTTCCCTTTATGTATATGTGTTGAACCTTATTGTCTAGTAGCAATATGAGTTATGCAACTCAACAAATGGCATGTTAATTGTGTGGGCTCTTGGTTGAGAATGTGAAGGTCTTATCATCTAATTTTAAGAGTTTCGGCCTTCATTGTGTAAGCATAAATACCAATAGTGTATTCAAGAATTAAATAAAATAACTTTATGTAATATGAAAGAGGATATATGGCATAAAGATAAACTAAGTCATGTTCTTTTCACTTAATGAACAAGATGTACAAATTTTATGCAAATAAATAAATGGTCATCTTTTTCTAAGTAAAAAAATACCACTATAAGCACAAAGAAAAAAATTTTGTGTTACCCGCAATGCCTATTACAACAACTCTCCTGTATAGGTCGAGAATTAAGGAGATGTACTCTAAATGCATAACACCATGATTATTGGCGAAGGATTGTGGTTCTCCTCCATTGTTGCCCGAACTTAGTTTTGTTCCTCAATTTGCTTGCTTTTCATGTTTGCACTCTAGGGATGGAAATCGTTCTTACCTCAGCAAGGATTCACACTGCCCCGATAAAAGTAGGGTCGAAGAAATTTGATCGGGGATAGGAGATCCCCACCTTAACCCTTGAATTTTTAATTAAAAATGGAGACGAGATCGGTATTTATGATTTACAACATTTTTTATAGAGAGATAATTAAGTAAATTGACATATTAATTATAACCTTAACCTTTTTTATTTGACTGAAATTTTATTCTTTAGTACTTGAATTAGTGGCTACTTTGGTATTCTGAAATTTGAGAATTTATTTTGAAAATTATTATTCTTTACTAGGAAAATGGGGGTGGGGTGGGAGTGAGGGTAGGGGTAGGGTGGGGATGGATATCCTCAATCTTTGTTGGCGATGAAATGATATTCAAAATTCTTACCTCGTTGAAATGGAAACGGAGACGATGATAGAGATTAGTTATAAAATAACGATAAGGGTTGGGATGACACTCCCTGTTTCCACCTCACCGCACTGCCATTCTTACCTCGCTGATCCAGCCTTATAGTTTTTAATAGGACATGCAAATCTCAAGGCAATCTTAAAACTGAGAAGATGGAAGTTCTAAATCTTGGAAGAGAATTTAAACTTTTGAAGATAAGAAGAAATTGAGACTATGAAAGATCATGTTGATCAACTAATGAAATTGTTAACCAAGTCATATTTACTCGGTGAAGATTGGAAGGTTTTTTGAGAAAAATCTTGGTAATGATAGTGGATGCGCTAGTCATATGTACAGTAACTCTAGACCCTGTGAGTTAAATTCAATCTCTGAAGTTCACGTCAAACATGGAAATGGTGTTATAGTTGAATTTGTAAGCAATGGGATAATTTCTCTGACAACTAACGAAGGTATCAAGCTGATCTCTAATGTTTTGTTCATTCCTCACTTGCTTAAGTACTACTCAAATTCTAAAAGAAAGATTATTTAGTATCGTTTAAAGAAAACTTTTGTTTAGTTCATAATTCCAACAACTTTCAAATTTTAAAAGTTGCAATGAATGAAAAGGAGTTCTCGTTAAACTTGCATGAAGCTTTTAATTAAAAACAAGTTAAAAGATCTTATTAGTCATGTTTAAGGCAACAAAATCTGCACCCAATGTGGCCATCTTCATCAAAACTAAACATCAATCCTCATCTATCGATCTTTTTGTTTTTAGAGTAAAACTTTTAAGAATTCAAATGCTGATAATTTTGATGGAAAAATACTAATTGACTCCTTTTATTTTAGTATTCCTATTATTAAGAATAAGTTTCAGTTTGTGTAAACTTTTAAATTTGGTATTGTAAAATAATAATAATAATAATAATAATAATAAATTAACCTACAATATAGATGCTTAGTATATTTTATTTTAACGTTTTTTTTTGCTGTTCTTTTTTCCCTCGTCTAGGACTTAAATTTCACAATCCTTTTTTTTTTTTTTATAATTCCATAACCGGTCACACGCTTAATGTAGAGGTGTGAAACATATAACTATACCGAATGTCCTGTGACGGACATCCTTATTATCTGCAAGAAAAGGTGTTCTATAAATCAGCTTCCTTTCCTTTTACCCTGTAATCATGCTTTCTTATCATTTGTTGACATGGTCTCACCCAAACGACAAATATTAGCGATGCAGAGTTCCCCTCCATCATCAATTTTGTGCTAATGTATCTTTGCTGACTTCATCGCTGTGGAATTATCATAAAGATTCACGCACATTCCCCTTTTCACGCTGAGTCATTATTTTGCAGTGTTGAGCGCTGGAAATTAGTGCAAAATTGACAAACGCCGCCTCACCAGACACGTTTGAACCTTGGACGCATAAAGGCCAAGTGCATCATCCCCAACTTAAGACTCCTGAACAGCAGCCGGGAGAAACGATTCTCAAATCTCAACTTTGGGGTCATGCCTGTCTCGCGCATGTCCAGTGAAAAATCGGTATTATCCCTTACCTAACGCTTGTTTTGGTGTCCGGCCAATGAGCATTTCTGACCTTTCAAACGCTACTTGAACCATTCGCTATCGAGTGTAAGCGACCATTTGCAAGTAGTCCAAGACTTTCTTCCAGTATCCAGCTTGTTTGTCTACTAGAATTTTATTTTCCGATACATTATGCATATTTGAGAAAATGTATAAAATATGAATACTTCTAAAATTAGAAATGATAATTGTATAATATATATCAAATATATTAAGATATATTTAAAAAAATTATATATAATGTTTATTTAATATTATATTTTTAAAATTATTAAAAATAACACCTATAATAATTTTTTAATAAACAAATTTTTATAAAAAAAAATAGAATAATCAATAAATACATTGAGTTAGTTTTGAGTAACAAGTAAATTTTACCACGCAAATTGAGTTGAGAAAGGAGAGCCGCCAGCGACTACGTTGCTCCGACTACCACGTACACTAGCCTATTTAAACAGCGTCAGATCCTTCATTTTATCACAAAAAGCTCTGTTCTCAAAGGTTCAAATTTTATCTTCAAACGCCTGTCTCCACCGGTATTGGCCTGTCATAGTTGATTGTTTGGATCAATGGCTAGCAAAAGCAAGATCTTGATCATCGGAGGGACTGGTTACCTCGGAAAATTCTTGGTGGAAGCTAGCGCAAAGGAAGGTCACCCCACCTTTGCTTTGGTTAGAGAAGGCACAGTCTCTGATGCTGCGAAAGGACAACTTATTGAGAAATTTAAGAACCTGGGCGTCACTATAGTTTATGTAAGTGAAGCAAAATGGCACTTTGTGATGTTTTTCACCACATATGCAAGTTTAGTAACTTCTTGATCGAGTTATATATTGTGGTAATGCAGGGAGATATTCACGATCATGGGAGCTTGGTTAAAGCCTTTAAACAGGTGGACGTGGTGATATCCGCAGTTGGGGCTGTGCAACTGGCAGATCAGACCAAGATCATTCCTGCCATCAAAGAAGCTAGTAACATTAAGGTTGGTCTACTTTCGATTCCTTACCCGTACTTTTTATATAAATATTCCTATTTAATTTTAATGGATAGCTTATGACTCTTTGATACAATATATGATACGTTGCAATATATCATCCGCATTGTGCAGAGATTTTTTCCTTCAGAGTTTGGAAATGACGCGGATCGCGTTAGTGCGGTTGATCCGATAAAATCTATATTTGAGATTAAGGCCCAAATTCGCCGTGCCGTTGAGGCTGCCGGAATCCCTTATACTTATGCGCCTTGCAACTACTTTGCTGGCTATTTTCTCCCTGTATTGTGCCAGGAAGGAGTTACTGCTCCTCCGAGAGACAAGGTGACAATCTTAGGAGATGGCAATCCCAAGGGTAACTAACGTTACATTTTATTGTTTTGTTAATTGTATTGTAAATTTGTATCTGTTAAAGATGACTTCTGCCGAGATTGAATTAGCTCAATTATGCATGTTTTCATGCGAGCAGCAATTTTCAACAAGGAAGAGGACATTGCAACCTACACCATTAAAGCTGTAGATGATCCAAGAACCTTGAATAAGACCCTCGCCTTTAGGCCTCCCAAAAACATCTACTCTTTCAATGAGCTTGTTGCCCTCTGGGAGAAGAAGATAGGCAAAACCCTTGAGAAAACCTATGTTTCGGAAGAACAGGTTCTGAAAGCCATCCAAGGTAAGTTAATATGCCAACCCGTAGAAAACAGTGCTATCAATATTTTCATAGTCCCTTTTTTATTTGCTTACCAAGTTCGCTTCTCAACCATATCTCTAGATGGACATGCAGGTTTTTATGTTGGTGGAAGTATTTTCATGTTGATTATTTTGTGCTTGGCTTCATTTTCATTCTTACAGAGGCTCCCATTCCGACCAATATTATCCTGTCAATCAATCATTCAGTCTTCATAAAGGGTGACCAGACCAATTATGAGGTTGATCCATCCTGGGGTGCCGAGGTCTCTGAGCTATATCCAGATGTCAAATACACCTCCGTCGAAGAATACCTTGAGCAATTTGTGTGAAGCAATTTAAATCTGCTATTCCCGTCACTATTGTACTAAACGGCATACAGTTGCTTATTGGACATTTCTGGCTGAAGGGCATTTTAATGTCTTGAGTTCTGTGCAATATACCTGTCACAGTTCAGCAATAGTTTTCTGATGAATAAACTTACAACTTTCTGCTCTCTTTTTTACTACACCTGCACAGTAGCCAATCCCAGTTGCTTGCGACCTTTTATGTAGTAGTAAACAATTGTGATAAATGGTCCTTGTAGGCTTTAGAAGCCTTAAACTTAAGAAAATGGAAAAAACTTCTCCATCTCAATAATGAACAGTTGCAGAGAGACACTGTTGCTACAGCAAAGTAATGAAGATAAAAGGAGAAGGAATTTTAGACAATATACTCCATTCCTTTGACAGCTCCATCTACAAATTACTCTATCTACTGTGACTGGCTTATATGGAAACAAGGACATCAAAAGTAGAACATCCTGATGCATACTACCACACATTCTCATCTAAGAAGCATGGCCTGGTCTGCTGTAGTCAGACTTATCCACTAACATGATCAACTAACGCCACTAATTTAACTGGTTAGACTTAAACTTTCTGTTACATTTGAACTAAAGGACTTCAAAATGCCTGAATATTGAGAACAAGAGATTCGGCCAACTTCCCCAGAACAATACATGGCTTTCATACAAAGGAGGTATTCATCATGTCGATAAAAATAAAGGTATTCAGAAAAAGTGGATTAAATGTGTTATATTCTGTCAATTAAAGAATCGTAGCACACAACCATATCGAATTGCATGACTAAGTCTAGCCTGGGGAATTGCTTTTGATTTTTCAGCACCTTAATCACTTAATGTGTGCCCAATGGTGCTTGCAATGCATTGGAGTTCCGGTAAACTTCCCCCCATTGGTCTGTTGTTAGTGTCAATCAAATTTGAACAAAAGATCGAGGTGAAAAAGGGGTACTGCTGCAATGTGAATGGCCGAATTCCAGATTTATTTTCCTAATTAGACCACTTAGGCAGGGACTTCATCAGCTTCTTTCCGTGAAACAATGAATCATTGGTTTTTCCATTATGTTCTGTGCAGAAGAAACCTTTTGTGTTCTGTTTTAGATCAAAACGTCTGTGGCTGAGTGCAAAGTTGTGAAAAGAGAAGGATTCTGTTTTTCTTGTACTTAATTTACAGCATGGCAGATTTTTTATGCAACTGTTTTCTCCAGCACAGATATACATGTATAGACCTATATGTATCTACTGTCTTGTGTTATACTTTCACATTTATTCTACCACTGTTGCTGACTGCACGAAACCTTCAAAAGGAGCTTTTTAAACAAGGAAAGACGTTGAACTTAAGCATCACATGCATGATTGGCAAATTCCCATTAATTTCCTCTTAAGGATCCTTGTCAAAGTAACTTCTCTGCTTTTAGAAACAGCAGGTTCTGGTGCTGGTGAAGGCATTGGTGCCTCCATTGGTTCAGTTAAAAGATTGCTGAAGCTTGTCGAGCTTCAAGTTCCCAGTCTATTTTTATGACGGAAACTAGACTGGAACCTTTTGAGATGGAAGAGTTGATGCCAAAACTGAAATATTTAAATGATTCTTTTTGTGGACTGTAAAGGCAATGATATAGAGCGTGGAGAAAGATTGGATTGTTATGGAAGTACTTCGTCTCTGTGAGCTTGCAAACAACATCTGAACATCATATTGATACCTTGATTTGCGACAGCAAACAAATTATTGATTACAACTTCACAGATAGATATGGCTACCCAGAAGATGATAACAAAAATCTAACGTGGAAATTAATCCGCAATTTACAAGGACAGAGTCGGAAGCCTTGGCTTTGTAGCGAGACTTCTACAAAATTATGTTTTCCTTTCAAAAGCAAGGAAGCCGACCAAGATCACTTGAGTTTATGAACAGGTACTGTTAGTTTTGGATGCCCTTTTAGGTTTCTGTGCAGGATATGGATGAATGCAGCAGAAGAAGGAAGAAAAGAAGAAAAAGGCAGAAGAACAGTAAGTAGGACTTGCAGGAGACCTTAATTTGGTTTTTTAGGAGAAAAAGATCTATTTTCATTGATCATTTAACTTGTTTATATAGACAATTATATAATTCTTACAAAACTGAATTTTATAAGTCTTCATAATTGCATTTTTGAAAATTTTAAATTTGAATACAAATTTCAAATTTAGACTTTTCTTAAAATGCTGCATCATGTCATAACTAACCTAATTGTCATAAGTAACTTGATTCTCAGCCTACTGCATCTTGTTGCTGGTGTTGGTATTGCTGTTACTACATTTCCTACTAGTGCAACCTGCTGCTGTTGCTGCTGTTACTGCTGCAATGCTGCCATTGAAGATGCAGGACAGCAACGCCAATCCTTCAATTCTCCTCCTTGGTGTTGCAGTGCTGCATCCCTAGCTTATCTTGTAAATACTTAAATGTTGCTTTATTGAGAGGCTTTGTTAGCATATCAACAAGCTGATCTTTTGTTAGGCAGTTGGTTAGGATTATTTCCTTGTTTTGTTGAGCTTCCTTCACAGCATCAAATTGTATCAGAAAATGCTTGGTTCTACCATGAAGAATTGGATTTTTAAAGATTCCAATTGTGGTATGATTATCACAGTATATGAGTGTTGGTTCAGTTTGCCCAATTCTGAGATCTTCAAGCATCCTCTTCAACCAAATGGTCTAATTCACCCCTGCTGTCACTGCCAAGCATTCAGCTTCTGCAATTGATTGAGCAACTACTGTTTGCTTCCTTGAATTCTAGCAAAAGGTACCTGAGCCTAAGGTAAACAAGTACCTAGAGATGCTTCTCATATCATCTTGAGAGCCAGCCAGTCACTGTCTATATATCCTGCCGTCTTCAATTTCCTTGATATGCCAAGCATGATTCCAAGGTTATTTGATCCTTTAATGTACCTCAATACCCCTTTTGCAACTTTAAGGTGAATTTGAGAAGGATTATGCATGTATCTTGAAAGAAGACTCGTGAATTGCATGATTTCTGGTTTGGATGTTGTCAAGTAAAGAAGACATCCAACTAAGCTCCTGAATCTACATGCATCCACCTTGGCAGCTCTATCTTCCTTCATTAGCTTCATTCCAACAGCCATGGGAGTGCTTGTTTCTTTATTGTTCTCTATTTGGAACTTCTTTAGAACATCTTTGGTAAACTTCTCCTGGTTTATGAAGATTCCATTGTTAGATTGATGGACTTCTAATTCTAGGAAGAACTTCATTTCTCCCAGGTCTGTCATTTCAAATACTTTTTTCATTTCAACCTTAAACTAATCAACCAATTGCAAGTTGTTGCCCATTACCAATAAGTCATCTACATAGAGAGATACAATTACAACTTCATGATTGTGCTCCCTTACATATAATGTGGCTTCATTCAAGCTTCAAACCATAATCTACTTGACGTAACACTTGACTTGCCTCTAAAATCAACTTCTACAAAACAAAAATTCTTTTGCTTTGAAAGTAAGGGAGCTTTTACAGAGGCAATGGTAGTAGATTCTTCAAATCTAGCACATTTTGAATGGTTTCCTCTCAAACTGTCAGACATGGTGAACTTATGTGGTAGGTCTCTGGCTAAAAGGGATCGAAGAACTTTTGAGAACATTAATTTATTGCTACAAAACCTAGAGAGATGGCAACAAGAATTAGAGAAGCTCCCACCCTTTGTGGAAAATCTCATGGCTCTAAAACAAACACAATTCAAAGTTGATGAGTTACTGAAGAGAAAAGAGGCAATGTGGGCACGGAGGTCTAAGGCAACATGGTTTAAAGAGGGTGACAAGAACATTAACTTTTTTCGTCCTATGGCATCTCAAAGGAGGCAGCAGAATTTCATACAGAGAATTATGGATGGGAACAACATAGTGCACTATACGAATTCTTAGATCGTGACAACCTTCATGTACTATTATAAAAATTTATTTTGCGCTCAAGGAAACCGTAACATGTAGCCAGTCTTGGAGTCTATAAATAGAAGGGTGAATAAGGAGATGAACAAATGGTTGACTAAAGCAAATACAAGGGAAGAAATCCTTCAAGCACTTGAGCAAACTTATCCAACAAATGCCCCATGTCTTGATGGTATGCATGCCCTCTTTTTCCAATCCTTTCAGTATATCGTAAGTGATGACATGGTAACTAAGGTATTGGTATTCTTAATCACAAAGAAGACCCTAGTTCCATTAATCACATATAAATTTGCCTCATAACTAAAGTGGCTCTGTCAACAACGTGCAAAGATTTTTTGTCTATCAATTTTTGCAGTGTCATTTTCAACGTAATAACAAAGGCCATTGTAAATAGGCTAAAGATTATTTTCTCACAAATTATCTCAAAATCTCAAAGTGGTTTTGTCTAGCCATGTAATCATACATAATGCTTCTATCACCTTTGAGATGTTCCACTACATAAAGCATAAATATTTGAGGAAAAAGAGTTGCATGGCTTTGAAGCTTTTATGGGCAAAGCGTATGATCAAGTGGAGTGGGCTTTTCTAGAGAATATCATTTGTAAGGTTTGTTTTAGAGTGGGTGAAGGTAGTAATAAGATGTGTGACAACAGTTTATTATTCCTTGGTCGCGAATTCTAATTTTAGGAAATCTTTTTGCCCATCCAGAGGTCTTAGACAGGGTGATCCTTTTTCTCCTTATCTCTTTTTAATATGTGCAGATGGTCTTTCTTCTTAATGTGTAATGAAATAAAGGATGGAAAGATTCATTCATTTGCAAGAGAGCGACCATAAATATCTTGGCCTAGAAATGTTGGTGAGTTATTCCCTAAAGACGGTGTTGTGCATGGTTCTTGACAAGGTAAGGGAAAAACTAGGTGTGATGAAAGGAGAAATGCTTATCAGAGCTGGCAAGGAAGTCTCAATAAAAACAGTTGTTCAGGCAATACCCACGTATAATATGAGCTATTTCTTATTGCCTTAAACTCGCTGTAATGAGCTAGCTTTGATGGTAAATCATTTCTGATGGGCCAGCTCCCATATGAAAAGAAAAATCCATTGTACCTCTTTGAAAAAATTGACTGTCTATATCTAATGGTGGACTGGGCTTTCGAGACCTTTCAAATTTCAATTTGACTATGTTGGCAAACAAACATGTAACTTCTTGTTAATTATAGTTCTTTGCTATCTAGAATAATCAAAGCTCTCTACTATCCTAGGAGTTCTTTTTTGGATATTCGACAGGGCTTTAATCCATGAGGTACTTGGAGGAGTATTACAGAGGGTCGTTCTTTGCTGCAAAAAGTTCTGGTTGATGGTTGGCAATGGCGAGGAAGTGAACATCTGGCATGACCCTTGGCTCCTTAAACAGAATGAATTTAAGGTTCTTTAACCACTCGTGCAACTAGAATCTGATTTTGTAGCATCGCTGATTGACCCGGACACAAAATGGTAACGGAAGGCAATAGTCAAACGATCCTTTATGCCTTCTGAGAGCTCTCAAATTCTTTCTCTCCCCTTTAACGTTAAGGGCCCAAAAGATAAGCTTACTTGACAATATGACTGCATTGGAACCTATATAGTTAAAAGTGCCTATCGTCTTGTCCAATCTTGCGATGGTACGACCCCTCTATTCCAAATTCTTCTAACAGCAATCAAGGATCAAGTTGCTGGAAGAAGATTTGACACATACGAATCCTAAGTAAGGTTAAACATCTTATTTGGAGAGGATGTAATGGTTATCTACCAACAAATGATAATTTGGCACATAAAAGGATTGATCATTGATGGCAAGTGCATAAGATTTAGAAGAAAGATTAAGACAATTACTCATGCTATAATTCATTGTTCGCGGGTAGTAGTGATATAGTTTCTTAGCCCCCTTGACTTGTGGGTATAGGGTAATCTGCAAAGTGAGTTCACCAACTAGTTTAGGTCTCTATTGGAAACTAATGATAATGAAGTTATAAAAGTGGCAGCCTTGAAACCTTTATAAAGGGGAAGCAAATTGAATCGCACATGATATGGCTTTCAAGCTTTATATGGACTATAAGTAAGAGGCAACACTACCATAACGACCCAGGTTGCCACAACAAAATCAAGTTAGATGGAAACTACATGCTTATGGATGTGATAAGACAATATAGATGTGGTAGGCATGGTATTCTATGACAATAAAAAAGAGCCTAATTTCACTTTTGCCAAAGATTTAGTTGGGCTTTTAGTGGTTCGTGTGAAGATGTAAAATGGGCTAGGATGTCCCTTTTATGTATATGCATTGAATCTCATTGGCTACTAGCAAGTCGAGCTATGTAACATGTTCATTGGTTGGGCTGTTGGCAAAGAATATGAAGGCCTTGTCATCTAATTTTGGGAGTTTCAGCCTTCATCATGTGAGCATAGATACCAACGGCGTAGCTCAAGAATTAATGAAAATAACTTTATTTAATATGGAAGAGGTTATGTGGCATAGAGATTGACTAAGTCATGTTTTTTTCCTTTATTAAACAAAGTTTACATACTTTATGTAAATAAATAAAGTGTCAATCTTTTTCTTAAAAAACAGAAAGACTATAAGCACAAAGATAAAAATTTTGTGTTACCCGCAATGCCTATTACAACAACTTTCCTGAATAGGTCGGCGATTATGGGGTTGTACTCTGAATGCATAGCACCATGATTGTAGGGGAAGAATTGTGGTTCTTCTCCATTTTTGCCTAAACTTAGTTATGTTCCTTAACTTGCTCATTTTCCGTGCTTGCACTATAGGGATTTGTCCTGCCCCGACGAAAGAAGGGTCAAAGAAAATTAAATGGGGATAAGGGGTCCTTGCCTTAACACCCTGAATTTTTAATTAGAAATGGAGACAAGATTTGTATTTATTATTTTCACCCTAACCTCAACCTCGACATTGGCCTTGACCCTAACATTGACCTCGAATTGTTGGATTACAATTTTTCCCTTTATATAATAGTTATACAAATATTTTTTATAAAGGCACAGTTTAACTAAATTAACGTATTAAATATAACTCTACCCTTTTTATTTGATTACAATTTAATCCTTTTGTACTTGAATTAGTGGCTAGTTTGATATTTTAGAATTTAAGAATTTATTTTGAAAATTATTATTTTTTACTGAGAAAATGGGGGTGAGGGCGGGGTGAGGATGGATATCCCCAATGGCCATTGGGTACGGGATGAGATTCTAAACTCCCACCTTGTTGAAATGGATATAAAGATGATGATAGAGACTAGTTATAAAATATGGACGAGGATTGAGATGACACTTCCTGCCACTACCTTGTCCCGTTGCTATTCTTCAATCATCCAGCCTCATACCTTTTAATAGGGAAGGCAAATTACCTATACATATCAAATAATAATTAATAATCACCTAATATTAATTCTGACATATTAGTTGTATCAAAATCAATTGATATTGTAAGTGATTGACGCTTACCCGTTCAATGATATTATTTTTGTTAGCAAAAACTGTAGAGATCAGATTTTCAAGTTAAATCTTAAAATTCAAATTGTTTGTTCATAAAGAAAATAAACAAGAAAGGATTTAATTTGTATATAGGATCAACTTTCCGTGTATGTCTAATGTGAAAAGACTCAAGAGTTTCTTTTCAGCCTTGCATCACTGTCAAGAGAAGTTTTTTTTTTTTTTTTCTTTGTTGTAATAAGCAATTGGCATACATCATCCTTAAGTTATTATGTAATCATATTGTAACTTTTTCAACTTTTATACAAAGAAGTAATAGATCAATAGAACATGTCTAGTTTTTCAGCTTCATTAGTCTCTCTTTAAGGCACTCTCTACCATGGTTTCTATTATGTTATTATTCTTCTTTTGATCTGAAATTTCTACAGCATCACTTTGTTACTGCATTTTTCAGTTTTAAACTCATTAATCCACTTCTTTTTCCTTCAAATGGTATTACACCATTGCTTGATCATAGAGGACCTCTAAAAATCATTTTTGGATCCCAAAAATAATTAACCACTTGTTTAAAAACCAAAACATCAAATTTGTTAAGGCTTCTAAAAACTTGTCGCCTCCTTCACCTTATGTGTTTATAGGAGAGAACTAAGTTATATGAGCTGTAAAAATGAAAACCTATTTGAAGGCATTAGACATGTGGCTATGGAAACAAGAGCTAAACCTCTAGTCCTACCAAAGAATCCCTCTCTAACTCAAATCAAATCTCACAATGAATAAAAATCAAAAGGATTCAAAGCTCTCACTTGTATTCACTTTACACTTTCAGATGTCACGTTCACAAGAATCATTATGTGTGAGACAACAAAACAAGTTCGGGACAAGCTCCAAGAGGGGTTTTAAGGTAATCTTTAAACTGAGAAGATGCAAGTTCTAAATCTTGGAAGAGAATTTGAACTTATGAAGATAAAAAAGAATTTGAGAATATGAAAGATTATGTTGATCAACTAATGAAATTGTAAATCGAGTCATATAACTTGGTGAAGAATAAAAAGATTTTTGAGAAAAATTTTGCTATTGACAGTGGATACACTAGTCATATGTGTAGTAACTCCAGACCCTAGAAAGAGTTAAATTCAATCTCTAAAATTCATGTCAAGCCTGGGAATGGTGTTATAGTTGAATTTGTAGGCAAAGGGATAATTTCTCTGAAAATCAGCAAAGTTATCAAGCTCGTCTCTAAAGTTTTGTTCATTCCTTACTTGCTTCAATATCTCTTAAGTATTGCTTAAATTCTAAAAATAGGTTATTTAGTAACCTTTGAAAAAAACTTTTGTTTAGTTCACAAGTCCAACAACTTTGAAATTTTAAAAGTTACAATGGTTGAAAACAAGTTCTCTTTGACCTTGAATGAAGTTTCAGAACAAAAACATGCTAAAACATCTGATTAGTCATGCTTAAGGCAACAAAATCAGCGCCAAATGTGGCCATCTTCGTCAAAACTGAATCAAAAGATCAATCCTCATTTTTCATATCTTAGTTTCAAGAGTGAAACTTTAAGAATTCAAATGCTAATGATTTTGTCGAAAAATTACTCATTGAATCTTTCTATGTTAATCTTCCTATTACTGAGAATAATTTTTAGTTTGTGCAAGCTTTCAAATTTGGTTTCTGTACAAAAAAAAAAAAAAAAAGCCAACAGTAAGCATAATCAAATCAACTTAAGTGTTCAAGATACGAGGAGGAGTTATGGTAATTGATACTTGACATTAAATGATTTTTTTTTTTTTTTGGGGGGTAATGGAAGATGCAAAGATCATATTTTCAAGTTGAAACATAAAGTCAAGAAAGGTTGTTTATGTTTTAGGTAAAATATGCTGCAAAGTTTAGAACTAGTAAATAGGTTCAACTTTCCTCGTATTTTCTATTCTAAAAAAAACTCAAGGATTTGTCTTGAGTCTTGCAACTCTGTCAAGAAAGGGCTTTCTTATTGTAACAAGAAATTAGCATGCCTCCTCCTTGAACCTTTGTGTAACTATTTTGTAATTTTTCGAAGTTTTTATACAAAGAAGCAGCAGATCAATATGACATGTGTGGTTATTGAGTTTCATTAGTCTCTCTTTACAGTATTCTCCACAATGGTTTCTGATATGTCATTAGTGCTCTTTTGATCTAAAATTTCTGCAGCATCATTCTTCCGACGCATTTTTCAGTTTTAACCTCATTGATCCACTCCTCTTCCCTTCAATTACATAAGAAAACATCCATTTTCCCTCTCCTTCGACTAGCAAATTGTATTATTATTTTTTTTGGTTGTTCTTTTCTTCCTCATTTAAGTCTTAAATCACACAATTATGTTTTTAAAAAAATGTCATAACCAGCCATACGCTTAATTTAGAAATGTAAAACTTAAAACTATACCGAATGTGATTTCTTGAAGGGGAAAAGTCATTGTTTTGCAGTGTTGACCACTGGAAATTAGTACAAAATTGACAAACTCTGCCTCACCAAACGCGTTTGAACCTTGTACGCATAAAGGCCAAGCGCATCATCCCCAACTTAAGACTCCAGAACAGCAGCCGGGAGAAACGATTCTCAAATCTCAACTTTGGGGTCATGCCTGTCTCGCGCATGTCCAGTGAAAAATCGATATTATCCCTTACCGAACGTTTGTTTTGGTGTTCCGCCAATGAGCATTTCTGACCTTTCAAATGCTGCTTGAAAATTGACTATAGAGGACAAAAAAAAGACTGTTTATAAACGACCATTTGCAACTGATCTAAGATTTTCTTCCATTGTCCAGCTTGTTTGTCCACTTGGAATTTTAAGTGAGCATGTATAAAACTTGGATACTTCTAAAATTAGAGATGATAATTGTCAAATACATATCAAACACACTAAAATGTGTTTCAAAAAATAAAAATAAAAAATATATTTAAATACAAGACTTATTATTAATATGTTAATTTTAAAATATTTAAAATTAAGATACGTAATAATTCTTTTTTAATAAACACACCACTAAATAATTTTTAATTAAAAAATAGAATAATTAATAAATATATTTTATTTTAATAATTATATTGGGCATTTTAATTTATAATTTTTTGAATATTATCTTATATATAGATATAATTTATTTTTTAAATTTAAAAAAATAATGATAATAATATAAAATAATATAATAACTTTCCTAAATTATATACTGTCATAATTTTTTTTAAAATCAATATGTTATCATATTCATGTTATTTTATATCTATAATCATGTATCTGTATTTATATTTATATATCATAAAATTACATATTATTTTTATTTCCTTTTCATTGTGAATTTTTTAAGTATTAGAATTAAAATTTGTGAGAATGTGAAAGAATTTGAGATTAATTCTTAAACCTCTATCCAAAACTTTGCTCATATTATCCAAAGGAAGTTGAAATTGGTTAGGCTATTGAAACAAATAACCACATGTCAACTAAATCAAATGTCAAAATATGACATTCGATTAGTTCTCGTAACAAGTCAATTTTTCCACGCAAATTAACTTGAGAAAAGAAAATTGTTAGCAACTACATTGTTTTGATTACCATGTACATAAGCTAATGGGAAAAGAAGTAGTAGAGTACAAATAGTTTAAGAGATTTCTTCCATTTGGTTGAACTTATGAGAAATGATTGAATAACAAATATGACAATTAAAACAATTACATAAGAGAATATATCAATTTCTATGTAAAAAATTCCTCTGAATAAAAAAAAAATCATGAAATACTTAAGTCTATAAATCTACTCTATTATAATTAATAAATGAGTACAACAAAAATATACAACTCTAATTGCATCAAACTAATTGCACAAATTCAATTTAGACCTAATGAGTTGACCAAAATAAAATAGTTACATTTTGTCAACCACAACTTAACCAGTAAACCATAAAACAACAATTTAATTGTTTTAAATGAATTTCTATGTGTCCCTTACTAGTTGACCAAATGTACACTCAATTAGACCACAGATTAATGTTTATTCACATGATTTACCGAAACTATTATAGATAAAAGAATAGAATATTATCAAAATTCAAAGATTTTAGTTATGAATCAAAAAACTGCTCTTGCAAATCACCAAAACATGATCCAACCATTTACAATAAAGATATATGTATTTTCTAACTATTAACCAAAATTTAGTTTGATCGAATCATAAATAATCTTCCAATTGTATGATCGATCAAAACTATATACAAAAAAATGTCTAAAATGTAAACTTGCGAAATTGAAGAAAAAATTAGACTTATAATGCTCAAAATACAATCTCTAACATTTAAAATTAAGAACAAAACATTCTTTATTATCTTGTCAATTTTCAACTTAATCAAAAACTATTTGACTTTCCAATAATAAGATAAAAAAAAAACATTCCTTAAGCTTAAAATTTCAATAACCACTCAACTCTCTTTTTCTCTCCTTTTGTAGCCTCTCTGTCTTTTCTTTTGTTTTTAATTAGGCTTTCAGTAGCCAAAGAAGGATATTTATACTCTCATTAAGTGTTTTTCGATTGTGGGTCAAAGACAAATACATTTGAACTTTATCTCCATAATAATTGAACTCTTATACCATATAAGAAGGGAGCAATAAGCTTAATAATTCTCCCCTTTCCAACTATATGGAGGTATTTGTCATCTCAACCAATGAATAACATAGTTCAAACTTCCCTCTTAATAATTTCTTTATTAACATATCAGCAATATTATCATCTATATAAATCTTTCAAATGCAAACTATTTAGAGTCAAGAACATCATGTATCTAATGATACTGCACATTAATATATTTTGACCTAATATGAAAATTTGAATTCTTACCAAGATAGATTGCACTTTGATTGTTACAATAAAACACATACTTCAATTTGCACTTGGTCATTGGTTCCTTCTCATGTGGCTCCCATACCATATAGGAAGGAATTAATAAGCTAGTAATTCTCCCCCTCCCAATTATATAGAGGTATTAGTCATCTTGACTCATGAACAACATAACTCATCCTTCTCTCTTAGCAAGGTCTTTGTCAACATATTAATAACATTATCATTCATATAAATCTTTTCAAGTACCAGTTATTTAGAATTAAAAACATTGCATATTAAATGATACTACATATTAATGTAATTTGACCTAAAATGAAAAATTCGATTATTACCAATATAGATTGCACTTTGGTTATCATAATACAACACATTAGTTATTCAAAACCAAGCTCTTTCATGAATCATTTAATCCAAAGCAACTCTTTACATGTTTTGGTTATAACAATGAACTCTGCTTTTGTAGGGGATAATGTAACACACTTTTGCAACTAAAATTACTAACTAATTGCTCTCTTGTATGAGTAATCAAATAACCCAAAGTAGACTTCTAGAGTTAATATTACCTGTCATATATGAATCTGTACATCTAATAAAAATAGACTTATTACTCCTAAAATGAAGTCTCAAATCATTATAGCCTTGCAAATATCTTAATATTCACTTCACCGTATTCTAATGCTCTTTATCAGGATTTGAAAGGAACCAATTAATTGTACCAACTGTATGAATTATATCAAGCTCATGTATATTATTACATAAATCAGACTATCCATAACTAATATATAAAGAACCTTGTACATCTCTTCCTTCTCTTTTGCCTATGGAAGGATATTTGTTGATAAATAATCTAAAATGTGTAGCTAGAGGAATGCTAAACACTTTAGCTTTATCCATATTAAATCTCTAAAACACCTTTTCAATGTATTACTTCTAAGACAAATACAACTTCTTGTTTTTCCTATCCCGAGTAATTGACATGCTAAGAATCTTCTTTGCCATCTTTGCTAGTTTCATGGCAAAGAACTTACTCAACTCTTACTTCAATGTAACAATTCTAAAAGTATTATGACTAACAATAAGCATATCATTAACATAAAATAATAAAATGATGAAATCATCTGATGAGAACCATGGAGATGATGGGTGGAAGGCTTCAATAGATGCAAGAAGTCCATTGCCCATTCCAGAAGGCCCAATAACACAAGCTAGACCTTCAATAGATACAAGAGGTCCATTGCACATTCCAGAAGGCCCAATAACACGAGCTAGGGCCAAAAAGATTAAAGAAGCACTAAATGGGCTGATTCAGGACATTCAAGCCAAGCAAGCTTCAAATGGTGCGAATTCAAGTTCTAAAGAGAGCTCAAGCCAAATTAATATAATTGGACTACTTAATGGGTTAGACTAAGTGATAGCATTCACTCCTAAATAGGAGTTCATTGTATGTGCTGGAATTAGTCCGAAATTCCTCCAAACTAGGGATTTCTCCTAAATAGGAATTTTGTCTCTTTAGGATTGCTATCTAAGCCTATAAATAGGCACCCCTTGTAAGTTTTGGAAATCAGACAACTTTCAGTGAAATAGAAAACAAGGGTTTCTCCTTCGGTTCTTTTGAGAACTAAAGAACTTATCAAGAGGTTTTCTTTTTGTGGCGTTCAAACCGACTTATCACTCCCAATTCCTTCCTCTTCTGGAGTGTGGCGTCCATATCCATCTTGAATACCCTAGGTTCGTGTTCCTTCGAATATTGGGTCTAGGGTTTGTGTTATTAAACTCTGATTTAGCTTTCCTGGTTATTATTTGATTCATTGTGTGCGTTGGGTCCCTAAGTCACGTCTTTTTGGGGTTTTCCGCATCATCATCATTAATGAATCTCTAACAAAAAACAAAATTATCAAAAGTAGTCTTCTGCTAGCCTTGATCCCCTATAATAGATTTAAACTTCTTATACCATTACCTTGGAATTTGTTTTAAACTATACATGCTCTTTTTTAACTTATGCATATGATCCTATTTTCTATTTACCACAAATCCCTATGGTTGCTTTATATAAATTTCTTCTTCCAAGTCACCGTATCATTTTCACATCCATATACTCAATATCTAAGTCTTATCATGCAGTCAAACTCAATACAACTCAGATGGAAGATATTTTCACCATTATTGAGATCTCTTCAAAATTAATGTCTTGCTTCTAATTGAATCCCTTGATAACTAATCTTACTTTATATTGTGGATATGAAGTGTTCTCTTTTTGTTTCATCTTGTAAACTCACTGATTTTTCAAAATCCATTTACCCTTAGGCAACTTAATTAACTTATAAGTGAAGTTGTCATATAAAGATTTCATCTCATCTATTTTGACATCTATCTAATGCTATCTATGCTCACTTAGGTTCTCTTCCTTCAATTAATATCACAAACTCATTAGAAGAGTATTGAGTAGAAGGTATCAAAACTTTTGTTAGACCTTTATGGCTGAAATGAAGGTAAAGATATAGGCAAATGGTCTTCTAAGGGAGTATCAATATCATTTATACCCTACATATTTATGATCTTATTAAATATTCTTTTTTTGCTCTTGAACATCATTATAAACATTAACTTGATCACCTATAGGTGTTTAAGGAACCATATCAATATTAACAAGACTATCATTAGTCTAAGTAGTTGCCTTCTTAATATCTTTAATATTTTAATCCTTAAAGAACACATCTCTACTTTTAACAAGATTCTTCTCAACTAGATCATATAATTAGTACTCAAAATCATCTTCACCATAACCAAGAAAGATATATTACCGAGTCTTTATATTCAACTTCCCTTTTTCATCTTTTAGGATATGAACAAAAGCCTTATAACCAAAGACTCACAAATGATCATAAAAGACTTCCTTACTAAAACCAAACTTTATCTAGAACATTGCCTTATAAAGGAATACTAGGAGACGGTTTAATCATATGTATCACTATATTAAAGGCTTCATCCCAAAAAGATTTAAGTAGCTTTCCATCTAAAAGTAGACATCTAATCCTCTCAATCAATATTTTGTTCATCCTTTTAGTTAAATCATTCAACTGTAGTGTTCTAAGAGGTGTCCTCTAACGTATGATCTTATGTACCTTACAATACTCATCAAATAGTCACTATACTCATCATCATCATTAATACAGACACATTTTATTTTCTTCCTTCTCTATCTCTCAACCAAGCCTCTAGTGAGCTTTCACTACCCATCATTAAAGGTACTCTAAAAACCTTATTCATCAAGTTTTCTTATTAAAATAAATTCAAATAGATATCTAAGATATATCTAACATCCCTCAATGTCAATTGTGCTCTATTGTTGATATTTAAGCAAACTTCACTAATACCAGTGACTTATGCTAAGCTGTTATTACCCATTTTCAATGCCTCATAATCATCAGAAGTGTATGTTATGAAGAATTCTTTCTTAAAGTAACATGAAAGGACACACCACTATCTATAACCTAATTAGTCTTATGAAATGTCAAATTGATCACTTTTTTTTCATAAACAATAATAAGGTCAATAGTCCCAAAGGTAAATGCAATAACAATACAATCATTTCCATCATTCTTTTTCTCATGTTTATCACCACCATCTTTGCTTTCTCTCTTCCAATTCTAGGAGTTTTTCTAAATACGGCCCATCTTCTCATAATAGTGATATTAGATGTTCTTGTACTATGATCTTAACTTGCTTTGACTTTTACTTTGACTCTTTTTATCCTTTCTTTTTTCTTAACTTATCCCCTTATTGTTGGTAACCAAAACCTCTGATTTAGATAATAATGAACCTTAAGATTTTCTTCTCATCTCCTTATTCAACACACCACTTTTACAAGTTTTAGTGATAAAACACTGTCGGAGACAATTAACAAGTGAAAATTAAAGTCTTTAAAAAACCAAGTAATATAATAAGTAACCATAACTTGACAACTTTTTCATCAAACTTAATGTCCATGCTTGACAATTGATCAATAAGACCCTAAAACTCATTCAAGTGGTTAGCAACTAAACTCCCCTCTTTTTACCTCAATGACATCATATTCTTTAATAAGAACAACTTGTTATTACCAAACTTTGAAGCATATAAAGTCTTAAGCTTCCTCCATAAAGTCTATGCATATGTTTTATTGCAAATGTGATTGTAAACATTATCATTAACAAACTATTATATAAAACCATAAATTTGTTCATGGTCAAGATCTCATTCTTCATTAATCTTAAACTCATATTTAATAGTAATAAATATTGGCAAATGCAATTTCTTTACAAATAGGGTATCCTTCATTTTGCTCCTTCATATATAATAATTTGTGTTATTCAAACAAACTATTCTATTCACATTCAACTTCATCATTTTAACAAGCCAAACATACTAACCAATAGCTCTGATACCATTTTGATGGGAGAAAAGGCAGTGGAGTACAAATAGCTCGTAAGACTTCTCCCAATTACTTGGATTTATAAGGAGATAATTGAATAACAAATATGGCAATCAAGACAATCGCACAAGAGAACACACTTATTTTTACATGAAAAATCCGTTCAAATAAAAAAAAAATTACAAGATGCTTTGATCTAGAAATCAATTGCATTATAATTAATAAATGAGCACAATAGAGATGTACAATCCTAATTATATCAAACAAATTGAACAAATTTAATTTAGACCTAATGAAAGGCTAATGAGTTGACCAAAACAAACCAGTTATATTTTGTCAACTACAACTTAACAAGTAGACTTTAAAACAACAATCTAAATGTTTAAAAGGAACTTTTAAATGTCCCCTACTAGTCAACCAAAATCAATCGAATTAAGGATTAATGTTCATTCA
The DNA here is from genome assembly GCA_023213295.1 of Bruguiera hainesii. Taxonomy (NCBI): domain Eukaryota; kingdom Viridiplantae; phylum Streptophyta; class Magnoliopsida; order Malpighiales; family Rhizophoraceae; genus Bruguiera; species Bruguiera hainesii. Next base: position 6,946,672 of record JAHOYR010000018.1, read on the forward strand.
TACAATTTACCAAATCTATCTTAAATAAGAAAATATAAAGTTATCAGAAATTAAAGGTTTTAGTTCTAATAAAAAAACCTACCTTTGCAAATCACCTAAACACAATCTAACCATCCATAATAAAGCCATATGTACTCTCTAACTACTAACTACAATTCAACTCGATTAGACCAAAAACAACCTTTCAACTGTATAATTGATCCAAACTACATATAAAAAAAAAAAAAAACACCTATAATGCAGGCTTAAGAAATGGAAGAAAAACCTACACTTACAATAATTAAAACACAATCTCCATAATTCAAAATTTAGAACAAGATGTCCTCTATTAGTTATCCAAGTTTTAGTTTAATTGAATACTATTTGACCTTCCAATGGTAAAATATAAGAATACTACTTCAAGCTGAAAATTCTAGCAGCCATCTAACTCTATTTTCTGTAGCCTCTATTTTTTTTTTAATTAAGTTTTAAGTAGACAAAGGGGGTACTTATACTCTGTTTTTTAGTTGTAAGTTACAAACAAATATATTTAGTTTCTATCTCCATAATAATTAGACTTTCACAGCACATAAGAAGGGACCAATGAACCCAACACAAGCCTATATAAATAATGTCACATCTTTCATTTTATCACAAAAAACTTTATTCTTAAAGGTTCAAATTTTAGCTTTAAACACTTATCTCCATTGGTATTGGCCTGTGATAATTGATTGTTTGGATTAATGGCTAGTCAAAGCAAGATCTTGATCATCAAAGGGACTGGTTACATCGGAAAATTCATAATGGAAGCTAGTGCAAAGGATGGTCACCCCATTTTTGCTTTGGTTAAAGAAGGCACAGTGTCACAAATACATTGATTAGGCCCATTGAACTTCCTTAAAAGTAAAGGCAAGTTAAACTGAACCTCTATAGGCTAGTGGCATTACTCAACCTATTTGTTGTACAAGACATGGAAGTAAGGTCTTAGAAGCATGCAAAATTGCCTATGTCTAAAGACTTCTTGAAGAGACCACTATAATTGGTCATCTAAAAGGTTATATGTAAATATCTAGACCATTTAATTATAACCACACATTGAGGAGGCAAAGCAAGTATAAATAGCCAACTCCTCTCATTTGTAAAGCAAGATTACTCAACTTAATAAAACTCTCTCACTTGTTAAACTCTCTTATGTCCTCTACCTCTTTAGCATCTTTAAATCTCCTCCTTACCTACATTACTCTACTCTAATTCTCTCAAACTCTCTAAGACTTAATTAATTTATCTTCACTTACAAGTTGACTAAGTGTCACACGAGTTTGCACGATTAATATCTAACTCCATGATAAGTGGCATCAAAGCAAAGGTTAAGTATTAAGTACAACCTAGTTGTTCATTAAGTTATGAGTATGACAAGAAAGGAAGGGATTGTTGTGACCACTCTAGAGGAGTAACAAATTGAGCAACAAGCTCGTAGGTAAAAGGAACAATGCACTCAACCTAAGCATAATAGATTCGAGGCACCTATAAAAGAACCCATAAAGTCTCGCATTGTTGACTTGGAGAGAAGCATCACTAATATTAACTCTATAGTGGGCAAACTTAACGATCAAGTTGATAACTTGATCCATGAGAATGAAAAAATCATTAGGGCTACCAAATGTATGATTAAAGAGTTTAATTGCTCTTTTAAGGGAGAATTACACTCCTTTAACCAAGGGCAATCTAACCTATAGAAGTTCGTTGAAAGGGAGATTTATAACCTTCATAAAGGATGGAATTACTCCATCAAAGTAGTCCACTTTCAACTAGTATGACTTATACTACTAGCACTACTATTGTGCCTGGCTTGAAGGTCCTTAAACTTGCCATGTACAATGCACTTGCAATGTTACTACTGTAGAGAACTTCTTTTTTGGCCTTGAGAAATACTTTGAGGCCATGAGAGTTGTAAACGACCTTGCTAAGGTAAGTAATGCCCCAATTTTCCTTAAGGATGCAACCCAATTATGGTAGAGAAGAAAGCAATCTAAAAAGGAGAAAAGCCTATGTGTGATCAATACTTGTGAGCAAATCAAGGCTGAATTGCACAAACATTTTATATCTCATAATGCAGACAATAAAGTTAGGGAAATTTATATCACCTAAGGCAAATGGATAATGTTTTTGACTATATCAAGGAATCCATTACTCTTATATTTGAGATCGAAGATATGTCCAACAAAGACTTCCTCTTTTACTTCAAAGATGGCTTGAAAAACCAGGTAAGAGTGGAACTAGATAGGCATAATGTGCAAACTTTGGATGTTGTCATTACTGCTACTAAGACATTATTGATTACTCTGCCTATTCCAAGAGCTAAAAGCCTAATTCTAACAAGAGTTGGGGAAAGAAGAGTGGACAGAAGAAAGATATTGGTCGCAAGGATGGTAGACATTAGAAATCCTTAAATGGAAATCTTAAGCATGATAAGAATTCCTCAGGCAAGCACAATACTAATAATCCTTTGAAACCTTACTTTATTTGCAATGAACCACATTAGGTAAAGAACTATCCCAATCGAAAGGTAATGAATGTCATAATGGTCAAATTAAACAAGAAACCCAAAAAAAGAAGAGCCTAAGTCAACATGGGATCTATCTAATAATTAGGTACCCTTTTTAAACTTTTCTTTCCAAAAATTTTTAAGGAGAAGGGCTTGTTATATGCTAATGTTGCCATCAAGGACAAAGCCTTATGCCATGTTAGATATGGGAGTCACACATAATTTTATGGATATATAAGAGGCCAAGTGTCTAGGTATTAAACTTATAAAAGGAAGTGGTACCATTAAGGCAGTTAATTCGAAGCCAAAACTTGTTCAGGGTATAGTGAAAGGAGTAACTATCCAAATCAGAGATTGGAACGATAAGCTAGACTTTACTATTGTTCCTATAGACAATTTTAAAGTAAGTTAAGTCTTGTTTTCTTTTTCAAAACTTTAGCCTTTCTTATTCCTTCTTCAAGTTCTTTTATGATCTTTGATACTTATAAGATCTAAGTGATTCTTTTAAAAAGCATGGATAAGTCAAAACCATCAATGATTTTTGCCTTACAATTCAAATAGGGTCTTAAGATGGATAAGAGATATGTTGCTATTATAAAGGAACTGAGCAATTAGGAAGACATAGTAAAGCCTACTCCTTCACTGTCGTAATCCATCTAAGTTGTCTTTGTTGAGTTCAAGGATGTGATGCCTTTAAAATTACCTAAGAAGCTCCCTCTAAGACGAGATATGGATCATCACATTGAGTTAAAACCTAATGTTAAACCTCCTGTCATGACCCCCATTATATAACACTTTTTAAGCTCGCAGAACTAAAGAAATAGCTTCAAGATTGCTAGATTTAGGCTATATACGACCTTAAAAAGCCCTTTTGGATGCTCTAGTCCTCTTTCAAAAGAAAAAGGATGGATTACTGTGTATGCATATCTATCGGGTCTTGAACAAGGTTACTATCAAGAACAAATACCCAATACCCTTAATAGCTAGTTTTTTTGATCAATTGGGGAAGGTAAGGTATTTCACCAAGCTAGATTTAAGGTCAAGTTACTACCAAGTTTGCATTGCACATGGTAATAAACCAAAAACGACTTATGTGATGCATTATGGAGCCTTTGAATTTCTAATTATGCCCTTTGGTCTCATAAACGCGCTGACTACCTTTTACACACTTATGAATAAAGTATTACATCTTTTCCTTGACAAGTTTGTGATCATTTACTTGGATGACATTGTGGTATACAATAATAATATTATAGAGCATGAGGATTACCTTAAACAAGTCTTCTAAGTTCTCTGCAAAAATGAATTGTATGTCAAGAAGGAGAACTGTTCTTTCACCAAGTAAGAGGTGGAGTTTCTTGACCATAAAATCGAAGACAACAAGCTTAAGATGGATCTAACAAAGGTGTGAACTATCTAAAAGTGGGAGCCTCCAACCAAGGTCCCTAAATTACAATCTTTTATTGGGCTAGCCAACTATTATTATCAATTTTTTAAAGGGTATTATGTTGTAATGACACCATTAACTGATTTACTCAAGAAAAACAACGCATGCCATTGGTCCAAAGGATGTCAAGTTTCCTTTGAGAGATTGAAATAAGAAATTTATGAAAAACCTGTTATGGTGCTACCTGACTACGAGAAATCTTTTGAAGTCCATACGGATGCATCTAAATTTGCCATTGAGGGAGTCATGATGTAAGACAAACACCTCATTACCTATGAAAATCACAAGTTAAACAATACAGATAGGCGATACACCAACCAAGACAAGGAGATTACTACTATAATTCATTACTTATGCACATGAAGACACTATTTGCTCAAAAGTAAGTTTGTGATAATGATTGATAACGTCACCACAAAATACTTCCAAATACAAAAGAACCTTAACCCCAAGCAAGTTTGTAAGCAAGATTTCTTGGCCAAATTTAACTATAAGTTATAGTAAAAGCTAGGACAAGTTAATGTTGTCACCAACACACTAAGTTGAAAGGTGGAATTAGATGCCTCATCTACTAATACACCTAAGAACAACTTTTTTAAGCAAATTAAGGAAAGCATAATGCAAGAAAATTTGGCCAAGAATCTACTGAAATTGGCTAGTGAGGGGAAGACTCATCAATTTTGGTCGAATGACGAAGTCCCAATAACCGTTGATAATCAAATCTTTGTGCCTAAATAGGGGAACTTGCAAAAAGAAATTCTCAAGAAATGTCATGATTCCTTATAGATTGGTTACCTAGGAGTGTCACAAACCCTTACTCTTGTTCAACAAAACTACTTTTGGCCATAAATGCATTCCTTTTGTACAAAACTACAACAAAACGATGTTGAGGTTTATGTACAAACATTCCTTGTTTGCCAACAAGACAAAGTAGAACAATAACACCAAACTAATCTATTGAAACCACTACTTATTGCTGAGAGACCTCGAGAAAGTATCTCGATGGATTTTATTATAGTCTTACCTAAGTCTAATGGGTTTAGAAGCATTATAGTGGTTATTAATCAATTTAGCAAGTATGACACTTTTATTTCAGCCCTTGTTGATTATAACGTCGATGAAGTCGCTCGCTTATTCTTTAAGAGTATAATGAAGTTATAAGGAGTACCTAAAAGTATAATAAGCAATAAAGACCCCTATTTTATGGGTAGCTATTCAAGTTATTAAGGACTAATCTAAACTTCTTAACAAGTTTCCATTTTCAAAGTGACAGCCAAACCAAGCATGTTAATATCTTGTTAGAACTATATCTAAGGCATTATATTAATGCCCACAAAGGAGATTAGGCAGAGTTACTTGATGTGGCCCAATTCTCATATAATCTCCAAAGGAGCAAAGCAATAGGCAAAATCCTCTTTGAAATTGTCATAAGACAACAACCACTAACTCCAAGTGCAATTTTCTCTTCTTACATGAGAAATAACTCTATTGCTTACAAATTTCCAAAGGAGTGACATAAGGAGGCAAATATAACATGGGTTTGCCTTGACAAAGCTACCAAACAAATGAAAAGCTAGGCTAACACCAAACGACACCAATAAGAATATGCAGAGAGAGATATAGTGATGGTGAAATTACTACCTAACTAATTTAAGTCCTTATACAAAGTGCATAAGGGCTTACTAAGAAAGTATGAAGGGTTATTTTCTATTGTCAAGCATGTGGGAGAAACTGCATATCAAGTTCAACTTCCATTAAGACTCAAGATCCATACTATCTTCTATGTAAGTCTTCTAAAGTCTTTTCACGGAGATAGTGAGGATCCAAGTAAAAGCAAGTCAAAGCATGCACCTACCGCTGTTGTCACTAAATTTGATAAGGAATAAGAGCACATCTTTGCCAATAGAGTGATCCAGAAAAAAAGAAGTTCATAATTATATCAAGTACTTAGTCAAATGGAAGAATCTGCTAGATCACGAGGTTAGTTGAGAATGAAAGAACTAACTTTAACAGTTTACCAATCACATACAATGGTATAAGGATAAAGTGCAACAAGGATGCCATAGAATTAAGTGGGAGAAAGTGTCACAAGTACATTGATCTAGCCTATTGTACTTCCTTAAAAGTAAAGGTAGGCCAGATTGAACCTCTATAGGCTAGTGACATTGCCCAACCCATTTGTTGTATAAGATATGAAAAGGAAGGTCCTAAAAACATGCAGAATTGCTTATGTCTAGAGAGTTTCTGAAGAGACCACTACAATTACTCATTTAAAAGATTATATGTAAATATCTAGACCATTCAATTATAACTACATATTAAGGAGGTAGAGTAAGTATAAATAGCTAACTCTTCCCATTTGTATAGCAAGATTGCTCAACTTAATAAAGCTCTCTCACTTGTTAAACTCTCTTGTGCCTTATACCTCTCTAATATTTCCAAATTTCCTACTTGCCTACATTGCTCTATGTTAATTCTCTAAAACTCTTTAAGACTTACTCAGTTCATGTTCACTCGCAAGTTGATTAAATGACATATGGGTTAGTAAAATTGTGGTCTAACTCTGTGACAATAGTTTCTGATTCTACAAAAGGACAACTTATTGAGAAATTTAAGAACCTAGGCGTCACTATAGTTTATCTAAGTGAAGCAAAATGGCACTTTGTGATGCTTTTCACTACATATGCAAGTTTAGCACTTATATGATCGAGTTATATATTGTGGTAATGCAGGCAGATATATTCATGGCCATAAGAGCTTGGTTAAAGCTTTTAAGCAGGTGGACGTGGTGATATCCGCAGTTGGGGCTATGCAACTGGCAGATCAGACCAAGATCATTGCTGCCATCAAAGAAGCTGGTAACATTAAGGTTGGTCTACTTTCAATTCCTTACCTGTACCTTTTATATAAATATTCCTATTTAGTTTTAATGGATAACTTATGACACTTTGATACAACATATGATACGTTGCAATATATCTTCCACATTGTACAGAGATTCCTTCCTTCAGAGTTTGGAAATGATGTGGATCGTATTCATGCGGTTGAGCCAATAAAATCTACATTTGAGATTAAGGCCCAAATTCTCCGTGTCGTTGAGGCTGCCGGAATCCCTTATACTTTTGCGCCTTGCAACTACTTTGCTGGCTATTTTCCCCTGTATTGTGCTAGGACGGAGTTACTGCTTCTCCAAGAGACAAGGTCGCAATCTTAGGAGATGGCAATCCCAAGGGTAACTAACGTTACATTTTATTGCTTTGTTAATTGTATTGTGAATTTGTATCTGCCAAAGATGACTTTTGTCGAGATTGAAATAGCTCAATTATGCATGTTTTCTTGTAAGCAGCAAGTTTCAATAAGGAAGGGGACATTGCAACCTACACCACTAAAGCTGTGGATGATCCAAGAACCTTTAACAAGACCCTCGCCTTTAGGCCTTCCAGAAACATCTACTCTTTCAACGAGCTTGTTGCCCTCTGGAAGAAGAAGATAGGCAAAACCCTTGAGAAAACCTATGTTTCGGAAGAGCAGCTTCTGAAAGTCACCCAAGGTAAGTTAATATGCCAACCCGTAGAAGAGAATGATATCAATATTTGCCTAGTCCCTTTTTTATTTGCTTACCAAGTTCGCTTCTCAACCTTATCTCTGGGTGGACATGCACTTTTTTATGTTGGTGGAAGTATCTTCATGTTGATTATTTTGTGCTTGGCTTCATTTTCATTCTTGCAGAGGCTCCCATTTTTTCGACCAATATTATCCGGGCAATCAATCATTCAGTCTTCATAACGGGTGACCAGACCAATTTTGAAGTTGATCCATCATGGGGTGTTGAGGTCTCCGAGCTCTATCCAGATGTCAAATACACCTCCAGTCACATATTGTAATAAACGGCATACAGTTGCTTATTGGACATTTCTGGCAGAAGGGCATTTTAATTTTGGAGTTCTGTGGCAGAATAGCGATGGTTTTCTGATGAATAAACTTAGAAATTTCTTCTTTGTTTTTCACTACACGTGCACAGTAGCCAATCCTAGTTGCTCCCAACCTTAATAGGAGAAGGGGAGGCGCAGCGGAGTATAAATAGCCCAAAAAAAAAAATTTCTCTTACTTGCTTGAACCAGTGAGGAGATGATTGAATAACAAAAATGGCAATCTAGATAAACCACACAAGAGAATACACAAATTTTACGTGGAAAATCCTTTCAAATCGAAAGAGGAGAAAAATTACGGATACTCTAAATCAGAGGTTAGATCCACTATAATTAAGTGAGTACAATAGAAATATACAATTTTAATTACATCAAACAAATTGAACACAACTTAATTTGGATTAAATAAGATACTTGTGAGTTAAGTAAGACAAATCAACTATATTCTGTCAACTACAACTCAAGAAGTAGATTTCAAGACAGTAATCCAACCGTTCAAGATGAACCTCCAGATGTCTCCTACCAGCTGTCTAAATTTCAACTCAATCGGACCACGGATCAATAATATCAACATGGTTTACCAATTCTGCCACATATGAGAGAACAGACAGTTACCAGAATTGAGAGATTTCGGTTCAAATGGAAAACCTGACCTTTCAGTTCACAGAAACCCAATCAACTGTTCACAAATAAGATCTATATGTCCTCAAACTACTGACCAAAAATCAGATCAATTGGACCACAAACAATTTTTCAATTATACGGTTAATTAAAATTGTCATAGATGAGAGAATAGAGAGTTATCAGAATCGAAAGGTTTTGATTCGAATAGAAAACCTAATCTTTCAGTTCACAGAAACTAGATCCAACCGTTTATAATTAAGATCTATGTGTCTTTTAATTACTGATCAAAAATCAGTTCGATCGGACCACCAACAATCATTTAATTATACAGTTGATCAAAATTACACACAGAAAATTACCTAAAGAATAGACTTATGAAAAATGAAGAAAAGTAGAACTTATAGCACTCAAAATCTAATCTCCATCATTAAAAAATAAGAACTAAATGTCTTTTATTAACCAATCAAGTTTGAAACTGATCGGACAAAAAAATATCTTCTAAATGCAAGATCAAAAAGACTATGTTTTTCTTTTTATTTTTCTTTTCTTTCTCGGACGGCGACGGCTCTCTCTCTGTTTTTCTTTTTCTTTTCTTTTTTTTTTTCTCTCACGGGCGACGCTGTCTCACATGCACACTAAATTTATTTTAATTAAAAGGGTCCTTTAATATTTTTAGGTATTATAATGACATAGGAAGGTAACCTAACAAACCTTTTATGTAGTAATGACCCATGTATTTGACCAATAATGATAAATGGTCCTCGTAGACAAAACTTCTCCCTCTCAGTAATGAACATGTGTGGAGAGGCACAGTTGCTGCGGCAATGAACAACAACAGTAATGAAAATAAAGGGAGAAGGAATTTTAGGCAATAAACCACATTCCTTTTACATCTCTGTCTCCAAATTACTCTATCCACTGTGTCTGGCTTATATGGCAACAAGAAGCTCAAAAGTAGAACATCATGATGCATAGTAGCCACAGATTCTCATCTAAGATGTATGGCCTGGTCTGATATAGTCAGACTTATCCACTAACATGCTTCTACTAGAGGTTAATCACCTAACCCCGCTAATTTAATTAGTCAGACTTAAACTTTCAGTTATATTTGAACGGAAGGACTTCGAAATGCCGTAAAGAGGAATGCAACGGAGCAGATAAAAAGTCCCACTCTTCGACAGTTGTATTGAGAGCAAGAGATTTAGCCAAGTTCCCCAGAAAAATAGATGCCTTTCATACAAACAGGGTAATCATCATGTTGATAAAAACGACAGGTATTCAGAAATAGTGAATTAAATATGTTATATTCTGTCAATAAAAGAATCGTAGTACAGAACTATATCAAATTGCACACTTCCTTAGCCTGGAGAATTGCTTTTCATTTTTCAGCACCTTAACCACTTAATCTGTCCCCAGTGGTGCTGCCAATGCCTTGGATTTCCGGTAAACTTCCACCCATTGGTCTGTTGTAAGTGTCAATCAAATTTGAACAAAAGAAAGAGGTGAAAAAAGGAAACTGTTGAAATGTGAATGGCCGCATTCCAGATTGTTTTTCCTAATTATACCACTTAGGTAGGGGATATCATCGGCTTCTTAATGTGAAACAATGAATCATCGGTTTATTCATCGTGTTCTGTGTATAAGAAACCTTTTGTGTTCTGTCGTTCTGTATTGTATCAAAATGTCTGTGACTGAGTGCAGAGTTGTGGAAAGAGGAGGATTCTGTTTTTCTTGTACTTAATTTACAACATGGCAAATTTTCTGATCCAACTGTTTTCTCTAGCACAGGGATATATATATTCCTATATATATCTACTGTCATGTGTTCTACTTTTACATTTATTCTACCACTGATGATGAACAGACGATGGCACGGAACCTTCAAAAGGAGCTGTTCAAACAAGGAAAGAATTTGAGCTTAAGCATCACATGCATGATTGGCAAGTTCCCGGTAATTTCCTCGTAAGAATCCTTATCAAAGTAGCCTCTCTGCTTTTAGAAACAGCAGGTTCTAGTGCTGCTGCAGGCGTTGGTGCCTCCATTGGCGCAGATACCATTTCCACTCCTAGTTGTTTCTCAGCGGATCCCATCATTCTCCTCGCCTTCACGCCACTTTTCTCAACTGCGACAATCGAGCGAGGAGAGGAAAGAGCACACAGAATTTAGAAGTCAATTATCCCCAACCCAGCAAAATTGATACAGGAAAGTGAGAATAGTTAATTTGTCCATTGAACATATATGACTTACCATTGGAATCCAGGTCAGGCTTTGTAGACTCTGACAAGAGAATAAGCGTAGGAGTGACAACCGTGAGGACGGCCCAGAAGAAGAAAATCAAAACAAAAGTTCTCCCACTCATTTGTCTGCAGAGAGACAGCCGCTCTTGCGCACTCTGAGCTAGCCATATTTAAGAAACCTTCTGATTTATAAAATATGAAAAACTTTTGCATGTTGTTCTTGCTTTTTGCCTTTCCATTACAAAGTCAAGTGACATGAACATAATGTTAGATATGTTTGTTGCTCAGTCGTTGGAGAGTTGTTGTACCAGTCGATATATGATTAGGCACCCATCTGGCATCCCCCTGGCCAAAGTCAACGTGTCTTGGAGAGCATGGCACTTAAGAGAGTTTTTTTTTTTTGGTTTTTTAACCCCAAAAAATGGTATTCGGTATTTTTTATGACTCCGAATAACGTGTTATCCACGTTGATTGTATCATCAAAAATTTTCCTGCTTCGCCGCTTAAAAAACATTAGAAAAGTTGTTACTTTGCTTGGGATGACGATGTTCATTAGGCCTAGAATGAAATGATCTGGCGCACAATTTCTCCCACTCTATATCCTTGCGAGTAACCAGAGGACAGCTTTGGGGATCAGCAGAGAAGTGTCTTAGCCAACGTCTGCCTGTTACCACCAAAATGCTTCTAGTGCATTAATTTTAGCGAAAATTTCCTCACCACCATGCCCTTGAAGTAGCCATAAAAAAAAAAAAAAAAAAGGAAAAACATGGGCCTCTTATTTCTGCAAAAAAAAGCATAAGATTCACGTTGATAAAGCTGTCAAAAAAAAAACATCAAGCGACATCTATTAATTCATAATTCATTGCGCAACTCTTTTGAGTTGAGCTGGGGACATTGTCATCGGGGGAGTTGAGAGGCAGAATTTTCGTGGGGCTCAATTCGTAAACTAAGGATAGACCAAGTCAAATTTATACTAAATCACACTCTGAGTCCGAGTTGAGTTATAAACGCATGTCCCAGCTGATTTTAGTCCCCTTCCACATAAAAAAGGTACAGCTGAATGCGGCTTGTCAATTAATTACTTGCATTCAGAAGAGATAATAAAATCAATCATAAGAAATGTGTCAAAATCTTGAAGCCAAATCCACATTCTGTTTAATAAGGCGTCATCTCTCTCTCTCTCTCTCTCTCTCTCTCTCTACATATATATATATATATATATATATATATATATATATATATATGTATATTTTCAAAATTAAGAAAAAATTTAAATATTATTTATATAGTAAGTTTTTATAAATTTAAAAATTAAAAATATTAAAATAGATTAAAAATATAAAAATTTAATTATAATTATATTATATAAATCAATTAATATATATTTTATGATAATCTAATAAGAATTCAATTTATTTATAAAATATTATTTTAATTATAATAAAATTTTCATGATTATAAAATTCTCAAACAAAGAAAAATAAAAAATAAAAAATATATATTTTCAAATTCTCCTTTAAAAAAAACTCAAAAAATTTCAAATTAACAAATTTTTTTCTTGGAAAGAAAATGATCACTCTAATATTTAATTATTCTCTTTTTCAATTACATTGAGTTCTTCTATATTAACAATTTGAATGTCAATTTCTTCCATAATAACAAGTCTTCTTTATCAACCAACACCCATCATACTTAATTTATATGTAATCTTCCATCAAATTCATACAAAAATAAATTAAATTCATTAAACATAAAAAATTATACAACATCGTATAAATTTATTTATATATCTATTTCAAAATTTATATATTCATCTATTTAGTACATGATTATATTCAATTTGTTGATCTCAATAAAACTCAAAAATCTATTTCTATGATAATTAGGTATAAAAGTGATACTAAAATTTAAAATATATAAATCAAATCATGACTCTTATTAAATAATTCAATCAATTTAAAAGTATGAATAAATTATAAAAATTTAAGTGAATCAACTTTAAAATATACTACATACCTTCGCTCTAACTTAAAATTTTAACTATTCATACTAAAAGTGACAAATAATTAAATATTCAAGATCTCTAAAATCATAATAAAAAAAAGGTAAAAAAAACTATTATGAAAGATTATGCCTTTAATAGTTATACTAGAGTCATCGCTTTTAACTTGAGTCACTTCGTCCTCTTTTTAAGTATCTTTCTCCCTTTTAATCTAAAGAATCTCCTTTCCCCGACCCCCCCAACACTTAAATTAACCCTTTAAGTCATTTGTCATCATGGTATTTGTAGATCTCTCTTAAAATAACCAATATACCCCAAAAAAAGTCCCAAAAAAATTGCACAGTCTTTTAGAAATCATAGCAAACTAGTATTGATTAGGCTAAATTGGACCTAATTTAATTAGTTTCATAGAATTGGGCTTCCAACATCAAGCCAATTCATCGATTAACCTATAGACCAGCACTTGGTCTTACTTTTCAACAACAAATTAATCCTTTAATTAACCCTTTCCTCTTCATTTCAAACTTTGTAATAAGTCTAATTCACTAATTTCATTACCTCAATGTTTTGATACTTCACTTATAAAACAAAAGGAATTACAATGAAATAAAACCTACCAAAACTATTCATAATCACACAATTTAACCTTAAATTAACCTCAACATTCAATAAAAAATTTGTATAATTATCGAACCTATCAAACTCCCTTACACTTGACTTATTGCTTATCCTTAAATAATTATAAATTATAAGCTAAACATGCACAATATAGCTTATATGAAAATTCACTTGAGTTATATTTAGTTCAAACTCTTGAAATAATACCTCATTAACATATAATAATGCTAACTAACACATAATAATGCTAACCTAAAAGTTGTATTTAACATGTCACTAGTCAATCTTAATGAATGGCTTCTTTGCTCTTAACCAAACAATTAAATCATGATGGATCTGTGAGTGAAAACCTCTTATTACTTAATGAAAACACTTACTAAATGTCACACAAGACACTAATAACACACAATTTGTCTTTAAGTCTCATAAACATAACCATCTCACATCTTTCCATTAATATAGACACAATAAGGCCGAAGATCAATATGATTCTCTTTCTTTTTGTTTTTTTTTTTTAAAGCAGAGGCTACAACAATTTTCTTCTCTTGGCATGATTTGCATTTTAACTCGAATGTCATCATTTGTTATGATAATATCCGATTACTACTTCATAAGTCAAACACTAAAGTACTTTGGTATTCATGATTTAAACTACCTTTTGATGTGAAGATCAATATTTGTGATACCAATTCTCAATTACTTGGTTACTTAAAACATTGGAGTAAATCAATATTTGTGATACCAACTCCCAATTACTTCGTCACTTAAAATATTGGAGTAAATCTATTTACAACTTATAACTTTATCTTTATTCAAAAAAAAATTTTAACAAATTATAAATCATATCCTTAACTAAGATATATCCACTTATAGTTCTCTAAGTAGATGTATAACATTGGGAACCACATAAAATTCACTAAAATATTAAACATTGTGCACCTAAGGATTCACACACTTAACTCAAAATCATTTTTCAAAATAAAAATTTTGGGTAAAGAATAACTCCTCCATTAATTAATCATGACTAACTAATACTAAATGACCCTTGAATGTCTACATTGCCTATATTAGTATTATCATAAACTTGCAAAAGTTCCAATTTTCAAGAGTTCCAGTTAAGTAAAACTCAAATGAATATCATGTCAACTTATGTATAATTAAGTAAAGTCTAAACAAAATTGTTAAAGATTTAGAAAAATTTTGGACCTATAATCAAAATTGTTCCCAATGTTGTGGGTAAAGATAAAGTAATGGTAAGGGAAATGAAACTTCCTAAGATAAGATTGTGGATAAAGGAAGCAAAGTCCAATTTTCATTTAGGCCACCAATTGCTTTCATATTGCAACATTTAGAAAAATTACTAGAGAAAAAAGGAATTGGCAAAGCATATTAGGGAAGAAAAATGTTCATATCCAAAGGGGAGACATTAGAATAAAATGAAAGAAAACATAACATCGTATTTAGGAATACAATTAAATGTTCCTACAAAACAACACACAAAATAAGAAAATTAGATCTTAACAACTTCATACAAGAAAGGCAAAAGACATGATCCACTTAAACATTAGGAAGATAGTGCATCATAATATGAAAAAGCAATGCAACATGGAACATGAGACATGATGGCTAAAAATCATCAAGCACCTCCCCTCTTTTTCAATCTCATTAGAATCTCATCCATCTTTTTTCTTAGGCATCCATTCATCAAGCTTGCTCATCTAACTTCATATTCTAAGCATTCATGCACCTCTTAAAATAAAAAAACAATTGGGAACCTAAAAAGGAGGAAGGACCTCAAAGAAAGCAAACTCCTAATTAATAAATAATGGTCAAACCCCAAGATCAAACTTAAAACTCCTTGAATAAACTTTTAATCAAAGTGTAGGATTCCTTAGGAAAGTCAATGTATTCATGGATGAAGGAATTTAGGAGTAGGTGTTGTTATATGGATAGGGATTTAAGTGGTGATGATGAGAGAAAAAAAAGTAAATGTGTGTTTGGGATTTAGGGTAAGGAGGGGTTAATGAGGGTAAATACCAAACACAATTGGCTCTATGACTAGTTCCCCAATCAACACTGATTTTTTTTGTTTTTTTTTTCTCTTTCTAGGAATAGATCGAGCCACCAATTAGTTTTACATCCAGCGCCAATTAGAATTATATTAATCTAGAATGAAATTGGTAGGAATATTACCTTTAGGACCAGTGTCAATCCAATCAAGATGAAAATTTATCAAATTTTTATTTATAAATCCTACTAATCCACTATGAAACATCGAGTAAAATGGATCATTCACTTTAACTTAGTGACCTGTAACCATCATTAAAATAAAATAGGCATAAAAGAATGCAGTAATAAGTGAAATGTATACTTAAAACCTAGTAATTAATGAAAATGATGTAGTAATGATACAACCATTTGCATTTATGATTCAAAAAGTTAACACAAGAATATTATGCATGAACACCATTTCTAATTCTAATATCTATCCTACAAAAATCAATATGATATCAAATGCTTCATAAATAAGAAACAAAGGGGATGAGAAGCAAACTATTAGATGAGTTATAGAATAGTTAGCTCTTGGCAAAATAATGATCATGTCTTATGTCTTTTTATAAAACCCATAATAAAATATAAAACATATGAAAAGTAAATTGCATGAGCAAAAAAAAAAAGAAAAGAAACTTGGGTTACTTCCTAAGAATTGCTTAATTTAACATCTTTAACTAGACGTTGTCTTCTAAAGTCAATCGATTACACAATAGAGTGAATATCCTTCACCTTATCCTATTTGAAGTAGTACTTCAATCTTTACCTATTGATGATGAGGGGTCTTCGATCATCTCCTTTTATTTCAATTGTCTCATATGAATAAATCTTAGTCACAACAAAAGGACTAAACCATCTAGATTTGAGCTTGCTTGGAAAAAGTCAAAGATGAGAATTAAATAGCAACACCTTTTTACCTTCCCTGAACTCTCTCATTTGGATGTACTTATCATCTTATACCTTGGTCCTTTGCTTACAAATGTAAACATTCTTATAAAAAGTCCCTTTAAATCCCCTTAAGCTCATTAAGTTAAAGAAGTCTCCTTTCACTAGCTAAATTTAAATTATAATTCAATGTTTTCATCACCTAATAAGCTTAATGTTTTAACTCCACTAGCAAGTGACAAGTTTTACCAAAGACTAATTGGTAATGAGACATGCTAGGAGACATGCCAAGAGGCATCTTAAGGCTATTTTATAGGCTTATAATAAATCAAGTTTGATTGTTTAATCCTTTTAAGAAGAGTGAATTGTTTTTTCTAGAATTAACTTGATTTTCCTACTTGGAATTTTCACTTGTCCACTCGTCTACAGATGGTAATAAGTGTTTGTCTTGAAGTGACACCCATACTAACTAAAGAAAGTTTCAAAGTCCTTGTTCTTAAAGTTAACATCATTGTCATTAATGACTCCTTTTGGTACCCAAAAACTTAAAAAGATGTTCTTTTTTACAAACTTGATCATAACTTTAGTGGTGTTATTAGGTAATGCTACAGTTTTAATCCCCTTATAGATATAATCTATTGCTACTAAAATGTATAAATTTTCATGGCATGGTGGAAATGGTCTCATAAAGTCCAAATCGAAGACATCAAATAACTATACCTCAAGAATACCAAATTGAGGCATCTCTTGACACTTTCCAATGTTGTTCATCCTTTGGCATCAATCACATACCAAGACAAAACGCCACACATCTTGAAAAAGTATTAGCTAGAAAAATCTCAATTGAAGTACCTTATTAGTAGTTTTCTCAACACAAGATAACCTTTATATTGTAATAAATGACAATGTGTGAGAATATTCGTCATCTTTATAATTTTGTGTTATTATACTAAACTCAATGCAAGAAAGAAAGACACTAATCATAGGTCATTGAATATCTTTCATATTGAGTCAAACTTGTGGATATGCTCTTAAACCAATGTTGTTAGCTCGACAAACTACTAGTTCATTATTCCCTCCTTGATTTTTTACTATCTCTACTCTTTTTTATGCTTAATTATGATGACAAGCCCTTTCAATTTCAAGATTCAAAGGAAATAATTCAATACTCCTAGACTTTCTTAAAAGCATACATTACTTATAAATAAAAATAACAACAAAAGGTAAAAGCTAAATTAATAACAAAAAAACTGAATAAAGGCACTGAAAAGGCAACTTACAAATACAATTAACAAAGTATAAAAACAAACAAAACCAAATCTTACAAAAGAAAAAAGAACAAAACAAATTACATCAAAGAGAACAAATAAAAGCAATAAAAGACACAAATCACAATCAATGTCAATGTTCCCTAGGAACAATGCCAAAAACTTGATTGGTCCTACATACAAGTTATAAGGTTGATCATAATAATAAACCCAATGAATATTTCATGTGTCGTACCCACAAAGAATGATAATTCAATTATAGTTCATAATACATACTACGAAATTAAATAAAATTACTAAAAGAAACTTGATTTTTAAAACATAATAGTAATATAATTGAATTAATTAATAAATTAGCAAAGCAAAGAAATTTGAGGTTTCTTCAATCAAATTAGGTATTCGTGTTATAGGGTTTCAACTAAAAGGAGGTGAATTGCATTGGGTCTTTATGGGTTCAAGATTTAAATGTTCCTTGTTAAGCAACACTCACTATATCTAATCTATATGTGATCCTCCATCGAACTCACATAAAAATAAATTAGATCTATTAAGTACAAGAATTATACAATATCACACAAACTTATTCATATATCTATCTGGAAGTTTGTATATTTATTTATTTAATGCATAGTTACATCTCATCCATTAATCTTAACACAACCCAAAAATCTACTTCTATTGTGATTAAACGTAAAAGTATTAATAAAATTCAAAATAGATAAATCAAATCATCATTCCTATTAAATAATTCAACTACCCTAAAAAGTATGAATAAATTATAAAAGTCTAAACAAATCAACCCTAAAATAGGCTATATCCTTTCACCCTAGTTTAAGATTTTAGCTATCCATACTAAAAATCATAAATAATCGAGTATTCAACATCTTTTAAACCATAATAAAAGGAAAAAAAAAAGGTAAAGAAAACTCTTGTGGAACTTCATACCTTTAATAGGGATATTAAAGCTAAAACCTTCAACTTAAGTCATTTCCTCCTCTTTTGGAGAATGTTTTTCCCTTTTGATTTAAAGAATCTTTTTCCCCTCCATTATCAAACCCTCTTTTAGGTCATATGTTATCATGGTATTTATAGATTTCCCTTAAAATGGCCAAATAACCTTAAAAAGTCCCAAAAAAATATTACATAAAGTTTCAAAAATTACAGCGAATCTACGCTAATTCAATTAGTTTCACAAAGCTACACATCCAACATCAAACTAGTTCATTGAATAACCCATAAACTGGTGCTAATCAAACCTTCCTACAACAAACTAGTCCTCTAACCAATTTTACAAATAGTCCACACCTTTTCCTCTATATTTAAGGTTTCATAATAAGTCTAATTCACTAATTTCATTACTTTGTTTTTTTTAATTTTTCACCTATAATAAAAAAGAATTACAATTGAAATAAAATGTGCCAAAACCAATAATAATCATACAATTTAACCCTACCCCAAGCTTAAAATTTAATATTAATTTGGAGTAAGTATTGGACCTATCTTTTTTGTTTTCCTAAAAGAAAAAAAAATTGTCCTTTTAATTTTCTTAGAAAATTTAAAATAAAAATTTCTTTTAAAATTAATTCAATTTGACTGATTAATTTTTCTCAAATATAAATTAACAAAAAAAAACTTAGTTTAAATTATATTTAATTAATCATTAAATCTCAAATTTGATTATTTTAATATTTTTAATCAAATATCTAGTATATTGTCAAATTTGAAAAAAAAAATCTTGTCTTTCACTTATGTGACATATTGTCATAAATTTGAAAATTAAAAATATTAGAATGTTTTATAATTATGAAAATTCAATCACAATTAAAGTATAATTCTATAAATAAATTAATATAAATTTAATTGTAATTAAATAAAAATTCTATTGATTCATAAAATCTTACTTTGATTGTAATTAAATCTTTATAATTATAAAACTTTCTAAAATGGAAAAATAAAAGATAAGAAAGAAAAAAATTCTATCTAATCATCCTTTTCAAGAAAGAAAAAGGAAAAAAAAATCTTAAATTTGTATTTTTTTTTCATAAAAATGAAAAAAGAATTACTCTTCTCAAAAGAAAAGAAAGAAAAAAAATTATCCCAAATCTTCTTTCTTTTTTTCTTAAAAAAATGTAAAAAATTTAAAATTAATTTAAGTTAACTAACTATTTTTTAAATCTAATTAACTATAAAAGCAAACTTAGACTAAACTAGATTTAGAGGAAAAAAAATCTATTTCTAAATTTGTTTTGAAAAATAATATTTAACATTTGAGTGTCTTTTTTTTTCCTTTTAAATAAAATACAAGTAAAAATAAATCTACCAATAAATACTATTAAATTTATGTAGCATACAATTTTGATACTAGTATATAATTATTACTAAAGTTAAGAAAAACCCATTGTAATGGCATTTGCTTCATTTTATAATTATCTAAGTACTTGATTTAAAGTATAATTTTTTTTAACTAAATCTCATATTTGTCATATTTGACATTAACTTAATAATTAGTTAGTTTTTTTTAACATTTTGACAAAACTAAAATTTTAATATGTATCTAATTTACTCAATTTGTTCAATTACAATCTAATAGATATTAAAATTTACTTAATTTATATTAACAATTTTTTTTATATATCTAAAATTTATGCAATATAAGTATTAATAATTAAGAAAAATATAAAAAAAGAAAAAATTTCTAAAAAAAATAATCATAAATGTTTTAGAGGAAAAATATTTCTAAATTTATTTTTTCTTAAAAAATATTTTTTTCTAAATTTTCTTTTCCTTTTTTTCTTGAAAAGAAAAAATACTCTTAAATTTATTTTTCTAATTTAAATAAAATATAGCCAAAAATGTACTTTTTAATAAATAAAATAAATCTACACATCGAGTAAATCTAATACTAGTATATATTAATATCACTAAAATTAAAATAAAAATAGTGAAATACTTATGTAGTAACATTTATGTCATTTTAAAAATATCAAAATATTGGATTTAATTTTTAATTCTCTTACTTGACACTCACAATTTGTAGTAATTCATATTAAGTAAATAGTTGATTTGTAATATTTTTTATTATTTTAATAGAATTAAGATTTTAATATATATATATATATGATTTATTTAATTTAATTAATTATTATCTAATATTTATTATAATTTGCTTAGATCATATTAAACATTTGTACATATGTCTAAAATTTGTATAATACAAATACTTATAATTATTAATAATAAAAAATAAAAATAATTATTAAATAAAAAATAATCCTAAATTCCTTTTTTTTTCTTTTTTTAAAGAAAAAAATATTTTCAAATTTATCTTTTTTCTTTAAAAAATACTCATACTTTAAGTCTTTTTGAAAAAGACAAGACAAAAGACATTTTTACCATGGATAATTGTTTGCAACTAATTGATATTAACATACGTATAACAGTTTACAAATCCAACTTTCTATCATATTTAATTCATTGCATGTTCAACAAGCACTATCTTGGATGTATCAAGCATGCATAGTTAAAAGGAAAGGAAGAAATTTCTATCAAAATGGATATACTTCAACTCCCTAATGGTGGGACATAATTAACTTTATTCCACCGACTCAATATAAATGGAAAAACAAAGTCCTTTTTTAGTATAGCTTTTATTTTCTTTTTTTTTAATTATCTTTTGTAAATGGGGAGAAGGGCCTTTAATAAACTTTTGAAGGTTTCACGAGAGTAAAAGTTTTAATTGAGTGCAAAAAAAAAAAGGTAAAATAACAATTTCTAAAGGTCCATTCAATTGAATCTTACTATATTTCAACTTCACTAAAGTTTTGGGAAAAGTAAAAGATACATTATATTCGTCATTAGGCAAGTCAATACAAAGCAAATATATTCATGAATAAAAGTATACTAGCATATAAAATCAAGAGCGTAAAAATTGATGCGCCTTATTCGCAAGTCACTCATTGTTTATAAGTCCCATCATATGCTTGATAACTTAATCATGAAATTAATAGCGTTCAATAGTACTTAATCATAGTCCAAAACTAATAGGAAAAAAATGTATTTTTTACTATTGAAACTCGGAAGATATAAGTTTATTATATTATCACTAATTGCATGCATAATTTATATATGTATATCTTTACTATTATAGATAGATAAATGACAAAATCAAGTCAAACTATTCATATGAGTGAGAATGAGATGATTAAGATTGAATTAAACCATATATGGCAGAGAAATTTGAGGAAATTTTCATTTCTTTGATGGAAGAAAAGGTGAAAAAGGGTAATTGAAAAACTATAACCATTACAACTAATACTTAAAAGTCTATTTGATAGGAGTTGAATAAAAGAACAAGTTGGAGTTATACTCATATGTAGTTAAATAATAAATTCAATAAACTTAGAGCATGTTGGAAAACCTTAAAACAAATCATACAACAAATAGGAGTCAGTTATTTTATCTCAACCAATATGGTTACCACTTTTAATAAGTAATGGGAAAAGATGTCTAAGATAAGTAATATATTTTGTAAAAAAATATATATTAGTTTTTTGGATTCTAATTTGTATTATTATATATAATTAAATATGAGTCATCATTTTCTTTTATAAGTGATCAAACATGCAAAGCGATTTACAAAAAAAGGGATAACAATATTATCAATAGTTATGTATTATTTCAGAAATACAACAATTGGGAGGCATACTCATATTTCAACTCACAGTCTTTATTTTAGCAAAAAGGAAGAGGACAATGACAACAATGAACAAGTTAGAACCTCAATAATGATTTTGATGATATCAAGTAAGATAAAAGAGCTAAGACTGCTATTGGTTTAGGAACATAATAAAAAGAAAATGAATTATTTCAAAGTACACTAGCAAACATTTTGTCCTTAATCAAAGAAAACTTAAGGGAAAAGTTTTTATTTGGGAAAAAAAAAACAATTTGTGGAACTTCACATTTTGTTGTTGAGTCTTATGGAGAGGTAACTAGTCATGCAACTATGTCGAGCAATCTTTCAAAGCATGCATGTCTATGTTAGATGAATTAAAAGAAATAAATGAAGCATCCCATGTGAAGGCTACTAAATTGGTCAAGGAAAAATAATTTAGAATTTTGTCTTTAAAAATGTCAAGTGCAAAGAGAAAAGATTAAGTCTTAAATATCTAAAACTCTTATATATTAAAGTCTTAAATATATGGAACATATGAACTTTAAAGTTTATTTTTGCTTTTGATTTTTTGTTTTTTAGAACTAGGTATAGGTGTTTAAATGTTACCATGTAAGACATTTTTATACAACCATGTTCTAAGTTATATCTTGTTATGGTTTTGAGCTTTTATTTATGTAGATTATAATAGTTTTGAACTATTATTTTATATCAAAGTTAATATGTTTGATTTTTCAACACTGACTAAGAGGACAATTTTACAAAGTATTGATGGATGAAAATGCAATTATCTTTAATTATATATTAAGATGTATGTTTTTATATGATAATAAGACATTAAAGATTTATTAAGATGAATGTAGTAGAAGAAGATGTTAAAAAATTGTTGTTAGATTCAAAGATGATATTGTTATGATTATAGGTCATTTTTTGGGTCATGCTTAATTGTCATCTCATAATAGTCTAGTACCACAAAGAATCTCAAAATTGTCTAACCATAAGTGGGTATTTAAAATATTTAATGGTCATCCAAAATAGTTGTATTGACCTATCCATGGTGAAAAGATAAACTTTTATCAATTTGTCTAAAGAATTGAAGAGAAAAAGATTATTGACCAAATCCAAGTTTCTTTCAATTTAATAACAATTGGTAATATTTTGTTATATTGTTGATCAAAATGAATGACTAAGCATTGTCAATGATTAGTTTTAAGACTCAATCAAAATTTTTTAAGGTAAATTCTTTGTATCATTATTTCTTTTATTGTCTTAACTAATACTACAATTTTATCCTAATTAATAATACAATATAATGTTTTTTTTACTAATTATTGTAGGATTATGTTAAAGCAATAAATGGTAGTCATATCTTTGTCCTTATTCTATTTGTCAAACAAATCTCATTTTGTAGCAAAAAGATTGAAATCAAACAAAATATGTTATGTATATGTTCATTTAACATTAAATTTATTTTTGTCATAACAAGCTAAAAAGGAATAGCAAGTGATGCTAGAATACTCATTGAAAATGTGTCTTAACCAAAATATCATCTTCCCATGTCTTCACATAAAAAAATATTATTTAGTTGATTTTGGATATACAAACATATTAAGGTTTCTTAGCTCTTATCATAAGCAACATTAACTTTTACATGACTACAAATAAGGGAAGAGACCTTAAGATTAAGAAGAATTATTTAATTACATGAATTTCTCCTTGTAGAATGTGATTGAAAGATGTTTTTGAATGTTAGAAGTAAAGCTTCCAAGTCTTTCTCAAATGGCGTCATATGATTTCAAAAAGGTAAAATATATTGTTTTTTCTTGTTGTGTATTTTATAATCTTATTAAGATATGTAAAGACAATTAGATTGTTTATTTTTATAATATTATAAGGGGAATATTGATTTTGAAAATGATGGTGAAAATCATACTTCAAAGTTACATAAGTCAATTAATATTAGTCGATGCCAACTATTATAAATGAGTTATGTTTGAGATCAAATTGCACAAGTTATATGGCAATGACACAATAATTGATGTATTGATGTTACTTGTAATGTTGACTTTATTATTATATATATTTGTTGTAAAAAGTATAACTTTTATATTTAAATATGTAAAATTTTTAATTTCTAACTCTATTTGAAACATGACATGTCTTAACTTTCATTGTTAACAAATTAATATAATAATAGTAATTTGTTAAAATAAATCTTGCTCAAAATAAAAATAATTATTACTAAAAAAATTAAAAATGGACAACAAAGAATATTAAAATAGAACAAACAACAAAATTAGAACATTAGACAGTAGAAATTATCACCAAATATCCAACAATGTAACCAAACAGACTTTTAGTAGTTAGTTTATACTTTCTCTTAATATTTAAATAAAATTAAAATTTTAATATGCATTTAATTTACCCAATTTACTTAATTAAAATTTAAAATATATTATAATTTACTTAGTTCATACTAATAATTTTTTTAATATATTATAAGTTTACATAATGCATTTACTCATAATTAAAAAAATAAAAAAATAATTTTTTTAAAAAATAATCCTTTATTCTTTTCAAAGAGAAAAATATTTTCAAATTTAACTTTTATTCTTCGAAAAACTCATAATTTGAGTTTTCTTTTATGCCTTTTCCTTTTGATTTTCTTAAAAAACAATGCTCCCAATTTTATTTTTTATTTTTTAAAAAAATATTTGTAATATTACTCTCATTTATTTGTTTGATTTAAATTAAATAAAATTTTAATTTTTGTGGTTAACTTGGATAATTTGTAATATTTGATATTAATTTTATAATTAATTTATAATTTTTTATATTTTGATAAAATTAAAATTTCAATATATATATATCTTATTTACTCAATGTATTAAATTATAATCTAATATGTATTATAATTTAATAAATTTATATTAATAATTTCTCATATATGTTTAAAATTTGTGCAGTACAAAGGCTCATAATAAAGAAAAAAGAAAAATAATTTCTAAAAAAATAATTATAAAGTTTTCTTTTTATATCTCTTAAAGAGAAAAAAAAACAAATTTTGAAATTTACCTTTTTTTAAAATAAAAAAATATTCATAATTTAACTTTTTTTCTCCTTTTTTCGTAAAATAAAAAAAACTAATTTCAAATTCACTTTTTTTAAAATACTTATAATTTAAATTTTTTTAATTGAATAAAATACAAACAAAAAATAACTTCTCAATAAATGTAATAAACATATTTATTAAGTAATTATAATATTCATTTATATTTATATATTAATATTATCAAAATTAAAAGAAAGTCAATGAAACATTAATGTTCACTCAATTTTATAAATATTTAAATATTTGATTCAAATTTTAATTTTTAATATACTATCATGTCTTATAATATTTAAAATTATATCTATCTATATATTATTATTAATGAAATTAAGAAAAAGATAGTGATACATTTATATATTAACTTGTATTTAATTTTAGAATTATCTAAATATTTGATTCATACTCTAATTTTCTTAAGAAGCTATTATGATACATAATATTTAATATTAATTTAATAATTTATTTATAATTTTTTAAATATTTTAATAAAACTAAAATTTTAACATATATTTGATTTATTTAATTTTTTTAATCATGATCTAACATATATTATAATTTATTCATTTTATATTAATAATTATATATATATACATACAATACAAATACTCATATTAACAAAATAAAAAAATAAATTTCTAAAACAATAATTATAAATTCTTCTTTTTATTTTTTAAGAGGAAAAAGTAGTTTCAAATTTATATTTTTTTTATAAAAATACTTATAATTTAAATGTTTTTCATTTTAGTAAATAAAATATAAAAAAATTATGTGTTAATAAATATGATAAATTAGTACATCAAGTAAATTTAATATTAACACATATACTAATTAAGTGACATCAATGTGCTGCATGTACATACGAAAGGTACATGATAATTTTTTTTTTTTTTAAAAAAGGAAGAAACATATTGACCAAATTAAACAAGAAGAAAGTGTAAAAGAAAAAATAATAATAAATAAATAAATTGAAAGCGCGAAAACACAGAAGAATTGAAATCTTAGATCAAAACACTATGTATGGATGATGGTAGGTATGAAATCTTAGAACGAACAAGAATTCTTGAAGGGCCGGCAACCAGAACTCTTACTCACTATAACAAAATATTTCCATTAAAGAAAGATATAAGTAAATCCATTAGAATATCGACAATACGAATGTCCGATGAAAGGGTGATGATGGCTTGAGGACTGACCGGGGAAGAGCTACATTAGACATACTTCATTATAAAAAGTAAAACATATTCAATATAACCACCCCCGCCTCAACATCTGGTCTCTGAATTTTTTTTCTTCTAATTTTCAAAAATGCACCTATCAAGAAAATAGAAAAAAGAAACAATTTATAAATTTTTATAATTAATTTTTTAACTTTTTATATTTTTATTTAAATTATATATTTTTTAAATTCGTTTTAGATTAATTTTTTAAATGAAAAGTAATTATGAAAATTAACAGTTTTGACATTTTTATCTAAAAAGGTTAATTTAAAATGAATTTATAAAATTTAAAATTTCAAAATTTAATTATGAAAATTGAATTTTTTTTTTTTTAAATAATCGTGTAGGGAGAATGTGTTAATTCAATATGCTAAAAACCCCATTTTGCCCTCTAAAGGTTTCAGAAATTCCACCATGTAAGCCTTCGTTGGAAATGGAGCATCATACTTGTCTGTCCGTCGGCTTGTTTCCCAGGCCATCGCTCGCCAACGAACAAAACACTCCGCCCCCCCCCCTCCGGCGCCCACACTGAGCTGAAAAACCCTGTTGCCCCCAACTCAAGAGTTGAAAGGAGCAGCGACGATCAAAGACCCCCCAAAAAAAGGAAAAACAAAACAAACACAGAGAGAGAGAGAGAGAGATGGGGACCCTTGGGAGAGCCATATACACCGTCGGATTCTGGATTCGGGAGACCGGCCAGGCCCTCGATCGCCTCGGCTGCCGCTTCCAAGGCAACTACTACTTTCAGGAGCAACGTAAACTCTCTCTCTTTCTCTCACACACACACACACTCTCTCACACACACACACCATTTCTCCGATCCTAGATCCCCTCCCCCCTCTTAAGATCTCTGTTCGACCTCACAAGTTACGCGCACTACTTCCGGGAGCAACGTTTTCATGTCCCAACTTTTGTTGTCTGTAGCTAATCTGGGCAATTCCTCAATTAATGTGTTCTATTAAATTTCTAATTATAAAGGGTGTTTGCTTTTAGAGCAGTAGTTTGGCAAAGTGTGTCTTGCCCACAGTTGCTGGAAGATGATTTTATGGATTCCATTGTAGTGGACAAGTGCTCAGAAGACTTCATAGTTCACGCCTTCGAGTCGGCTTGCGTTCCTTAACTTTGAATTAGGCCACCCAAATTTCCAATTAGCATATGCCTTCAAGTTTTACTTGCGTTCCTTTGTTTTCCATTACCCAAAGAATATTTGTACAGGCCATGATAGGTATGACCTTGTTGGGATTGAGTAGCTTGGTTTCACTTACCACCATATAGCTTGCTTCTTGTTCTTGTTGACATTGACTTCTTTTGTGTTTTAGTGTCTAGACACCGGACCCTCATGAACATTTCTGACAAAGCCCCCGTGATTGATAAGGATTCATTTGTGGCCCCCAGTGCCTCTGTCATTGGGGATGTTCAGGTGGGTAGAGCATCATCTGTTTGGTATGGATGTGTTTTGAGAGGTAAGTTCTGTAAGATGTCCCATACTCTCTTTGATGCATTTGATTTATCTTATTAAATTGTTCGGAAGCTTGTGGAGAAAAACAAGATGCTATATTTAGAATCTTGTAATTGTTTACTTTTGGCATAATGAGTATCATTGTACCTACAAAAGCACAAGTTTTTTTCTACATTCAAATGTATGCACCCATACACACACATTTGTGTATGCCGACTTGCATATACATGAATTGAGCTCTGGTATTTGAATGTGTTTCAATTGTTTTGCATCTCTTTTTTTGTATTTATTTACAACCACACCACTTGTGCATAAAGTTAGGCAGTATCAATTGTATTGCTATCAGAATGAAGATTGCGGCAACCAAACTCATTTCTGTCTTCTCTTTACAAAACTTATAGCATTGTTGGATGGAGGATAGATGTTACCTTGAAAATCTTAACAATTTGTAATTTTCTTTTGTTCTGTTAAATAGAATCTGATTGAGACAGAGAGGATGGAAGATGTTAGTATTAACTTTTTTACTTTCCAATTTTAAAGTTTATTTTCATTAATCTAGGATCTAATCTGATTAATCCAATTGATTTAAATATAGAATGGATTCAGTTATGGGGTCTCTTGCAGGGAATAAAGCTCTATCTTCTAGAGTTTATTCATGGGTCCTCCATATCTCTTAGCAAAGGATAAATATGCTTTCATCTTTCTGAAGGTCAAAATTTATAACTATTTCATAATGTGAAAACAAAGTGATGTTGATATGTGCATACTTCCAGATTCTGATATCTTGAGCCCAAGATTCTTCTCTCTCCCCCTGACTTTGTTTCATTATTTTGTTTAAGCCTTCATTTTCATCTTCATTGTATTCTGTCCCATGATTTGCTCAGCTGACACATAAATGAGGTTTAGAGAGCCAAATGAAAGCACCACCTTGATACACAGATTAGCTTTTTTTACCTTTTCCACTGTACTTTAGGTTCTCCTCCATTGAAGCTAATGGCATTGTCTTCACTTGCCCCCATATTGTGGTTTATGAAAATCTTTTTTTTGTTTGACCTGTTTGACGAGATATACACTCTAAGGCCAGAGGATCAATACTTTTGTGGTTTTGTTTGCTGATTTTGCATGTAATCATATGGATAATCTTTGTGTAGGTGATGTGAATAGCATTACAGTTGGATCTGGAACCAATATACAAGACAACTCACTTGTCCATGTAGCAAAATCTAATCTAAGTGGAAAGGTGCTCCCAACAGTCATTGGGGACAATGTCACCATAGGTGAGCAGTATGTGTGCTCCTAACAACCGGATATAGTTCTTAACTGTTCTCCATGTGATAGAATAATTTTTTGGCTGGCTAGGTCATAGTTCTGTTTTACATGGCTGTACTGTTGGGGACGAGGCCTTTATTGGTATGGGGGCAATATTACTTGATGGTGTTGTTATTGAGAAACATGCCATGGTTGCTGCTGGAGCCCTTGTGAGACAGAATATGAGAATCCCTGCTGGAGAGGTATGTCTGTAATCTCTCCCTCTACCTTTTTGGCTGAAGCCCTTGAAATTATAATACTTGCTTTTTTAAATTCTTTTTTTTCTTTTTTTTTTTTTTGCGTTTTCTTTTGGTGTATGTCTTAAACTGCTTCTTGGTAAGGATGTTTGACTATATTTTTTGTTGAGGATGCATGCATATGATGCATTGCTCATTAAGCAATCAGTAATCAGCGATGTTCACAGGAAATTGCCAATTTTCAAATGAATTTAGATCCCCTTGAGAAAAGGTAGAAAAGGCTGCTTCAATCTAATCCTCTTCCATTTCCTAGCTGAATAGATGGTACATGGATATTTGATACATCCAGGATTGTTTTAGCTGCTTTTATCTAGACTTGTTTTTATTACTTCTCCTTGCCAGTTGCTTTGCTTAAATAAATCCTCCAGGAGAAATTGCTAAAGTAATATTAATGTTTGCAGGTGTGGGGAGGCAATCCGGCAAAGTTTCTTAGGAAGCTGACTGATGAAGAGTTAGCTTTTATTTCTCAGTCAGCCACCAATTATTCCGATCTTGCACAAGTTCATGCTGCTGAGAATGCCAAGCCTTTTGATGAGATTGAGTTTGAAAAGGTGCTCCGTAAGAAGTTTGCTCATCGAGATGAGGAATATGACTCAATGCTGGGTGTTGTTAGAGAAACTCCCCCCGAACTTATTCTTCCTGATAATATCCTACCGGATAAAGCACCCAAGGAAAAGTGAGGCTTTTTATGAAGTATTATTTCTTGAATTTGGGTCTTGAGATTTAAGCTCAAGGAATATTTGTTATTTTGTGCAAATACATGAAGAAGGAATCACTTTCTTTCTCAATAATATCAGATGAAATTTAGGGTAGTCTGGCCTCCATTTTAGCTGGCGACTCTTTCTTGTGGATGCTCGGAAGATAATTTCTTCCACGGGAAAAACTAATGCCATAAACTAGCATGTATTTTGATGTTTCTGAATCTTGTACCTAAGGAATTTGATTTACTTATAAGTTCTTGGCAGCAATCTGCTTGCTTTGCCATTGTTATGCTACAGAAGTTCTAAAAAGCTTTCTTTTGATTTTGCAATAATGTCAGAAACCTGTGAACTATTTAAAATGGGGATAAGGCTTTGTTGTTTAGATAGAATGACAAAATGTCATTTAAATTGATTACAGGATATTCAGACTTGTTGTATGATTCTCGTCTATACATATGAAAGAAATGATGCCACATTGGCAAGCAGGGTGAATAATCCCCACTTTGCGTGTTTATTATATTGAGCAAAAGTGATTGCTGATCGGACAACCTTATTCTGGCATTCTTTTTCGAAGTAGATTCTCCCTGAACATCTTGTCATTGGTTTCGTTTGCCCGTGGCTAGTGGCAAGATCAATATCTTTCATTAGCACCTGTCCCTGGAACATCTCTTTTCTCCATGTCTCAAACGAAGACATCTTTCTGGGCAGCGGCAGAAAGGAGAGGCATTGGATGTCACAGAGCAGCAGGCCCCGGATAAGCCTTCTCCCTGCCCCCAACCCTCTACCCCTCGAACGACACACAGCAGATGCTAGCTAAGGGCCATGGACGATCTTACGGCCGTTTTCGTGCTGATGACGCCCCATAAATGCACTTATGCATCCATAGATAATTGCATTAATACTGTGATTTATGCGTTTTCAGTTATGTGATTTGAGCTTCGGTTTCAAGTGTGGTTTCTATTCAAAAAATTACGTTACAAATATTGAAAAGTGCATAATGTAACAGACAGCGATAAATTATATTAAGTATAATTCGATTTATATGTTAGATAGTAAATTAGATAGTAAGAGTGAAATCTTAAGTATTGTATATTTTAATAAATTATTTTTTTAATAAAAAAATAATAATGTCATAATAAATAGTATAATAATTAACTTGATTTCGATTCTAGTATTTTTTACTAAATAATTCACACGCAAGAAATAAACAAGAAATTCCCAATTTTCAACAAAAATATCTTATTAACAAATTAAACACGACATGACTCTTATAATATAAAATAAAATAATATAAAATATATTAAAAAATTAATTTATATTATTTTTAAATAATATTAAATAATTATTTTTATTTTTTATTGAAATAATATAAAATAAAATAATATAATATATAAAAATAATATTTTTATTAATTATTTATTATTAGTTTTAACTTAATTTTATTATAAATAATTAAATTTTAAAAAAAATTAGTTTACATCAAATCCAATAAATTATCTACTCTCTTTAGCGACGAGCTCGCTGTTCATCGATATATTCATTTCAGGTAATCGCTTGCCAGAAAAGAGGTTTGAAATCATGCCTATCAGTCGAAAAAATAAATTTTAGATACCCACTTTAGATCTTGGCGAATTAGTTTTATTTTTGAAAAAAAGTAATCGTGCGTTTGGTCTATAAGCTTGCGCTAAAAAAAATGGTAATTTTTCAGTCCCAAGGGTTAACCCCACGAAAAGAAACGGTTGTCTTGAGTGATGATTGATCCCTTGCTGCTCGTCGCTCCCTCGTCGATGTTCATCGCTCCCTCGCCTGTGTATGGGTAAGAAGAGAGACTTCAGAGCCTGACAATGATAGCAAAGAGTTTGCTTACCAATTCTGCTTTTAGTTGTGGAACCACTGATTTTTGTTTCATAATTGGAGGGAACTATAATCAAATTATTTAAGTACTGTTAAGTTTTAAATCAATTTAATTTTAATTTTATTTTGATTTTAATTTTTAACATATTTTAAATCACTTTCAATTTTTATTTTTTACTTTTTTTATACAAAATAAAAAATATTAATTATTTTTCTCAATTTTTTTTATTTATTTTTGTAAAATTATCGATTCTAAACTATTTTAATATATAAATATTATAAATATCAATCACGCACTTAAATGTTTTAAAAAGAAATTTTTTATTAAAATTCGTTACTTTTGTTTTTTTTAAGTAATTGTGATTGATTCGGCTCTTACACGGTTATGGTTATGGTTATAATTCGAGTTTCTGGGGGAAAAGACCACTCCTTGTTGTAGTTTAGGCACTGCAAAATTAGTTGCAGTTATGATTTTGGTTCTTTCTCAGCTTGGTTCCATTTCAAATTGGATATGTGATCGAGCCTGTCAAGTAGCAATCTTGGGAACCATTTACCATATAAACAATACCTAGACCAATTTTTAGGGCCACTAAGGGGTTTGGCCTGGAAAAGATCGCCTCAATCTTGAATCAGTTATAAGTGCTCTCTCTCTCTCTCTCTCTCTCTCTCTCTTCCGGCTTTTAGTTGGTAATGGCACTGAGTCCGAGCCACGCATTAGCACTGATACACGGCCAGGCCTACCCTGCCAACATCAACCTGATGCGTCTGTTTAGTAATGAATGGTAATGAGTTTCAAGTTGCACCACAGCTAGAAATCCTTTTCTTGTTTTTCAACGCTTCTTGATTCCTAGTGGAGGATGCACTGTGTCTCCCTAGGCTCAACTTAATTCCTCCCTCTGGCTTGTCCAATAGGTAAAATACACCTTTACATTCGTAAGTTGTAACTATTAATTAATGTGTGCTTTTGACCAGATATGCAATAGTTGCGACTATTCTATTGAATCATATAATATAATATTCGTCATGATGATTGGATTTCTTTCGGTATATTATTAGGCCGAATGGGCATCTCAAAAGGAAAGGCACCGTCCATTCTATTCAGACCAAAGTATCCAATGCGATTGAGTTTCTTCACTTGTTGGGGTTCTCCTGTACTCATCCTTCGTTCGTATTGGCCCCCCAACCCCCACCCCCCTTTCTTTAAGAGGACAATTACACGGCAATATGCATTGGTACGCGCAGAAGGCGCGTGGAGGCATGGCAAATCCACATTGAATGAATCACGTGGCTTTCGATTAAGAATGTTGGTATTTCTGAAAATTAAAAGAGAAAGGAAATAGAGGGATAAAACTGAGATTTCATCACCAAAATAAAAAAACTATAAAAACAAAGCTACCGCCACTTTCACCTCTCTTGCCACGCCAAGTGGAAAAAAGCTTCACTCTCTCTCTCTCTCTCTCGTGGCAGCCCATTGCCATCCAACCCACAAAATCATCATCATCATCATCACATTTGGGTAAATGAATTTAGACCCAAGAAAGGGAAAGGAATTGGGCACTAGATTGCAAACTTAAAAATATTTTTGAGAAATGAACAAGAATTTTGGAAGAAAGGGGCAAAATTTTGGTGCAGTGGCTGGCAAAATCGAAATATAATAGTGTTGTTGAAGATTCTAGGTAATTCTGTATCATTCTTCCCATAACTAATTTTTTTTTTTTTTTGTGGTTCATGTTTAATTGTCAATAAATTTGTTGGCATCGCTGCATTTAACGAATAAAATGAAAGAATACGAGTATAATTCTAATTGGGTTGGTGTTGCTAGGATAATTTGATTGACTAACTCGGTATTTTTTTTTTTATCTCGAGTCACAAAAGAAAAAACATTGTTAGTACTTTGGAACATGTAATTGCATTTATTGAAATGATAGTATACTCTTAATTAGAAAATTATTATTAATTATATTATTTAATATTATTTATATATTAAAAATATAATTATTTTTATATTAGTAGACATAATTAATAGAAAAAGTCAATATTTTCTTAGTTGTCAAGTTAAATATTATCAATATATATGTAATGTAATGTCTCATGACTTTTTAATTCAAGCAATTAGTTATATTAAATTTTTTAACTTATTAAAAGTCGATCTTCTAAAAAAGTCAATCTATTATTTTTTCTATTTTCACTATTTTCAAGTTTTAGTTTCTTATCATCTATTATCATAGTGGTGTCTTTAAAAATTTTCCTTATATTTCATATCCCTACTATTACCACTAAATTAAAAAAAAACTAAAAAAAGCCAAAATTACTATCTCATCATGGTGTAATCATTATGTTATTATGACTTTACAATATTCTTCAAATACTTTCAAATTTAGATTGTCTCATTTTAAAAAATTAATGAACAAATTGTTTTTATATGCTATTGTTAGTCAGAAGATAATACATCTACAACTAAGTAAGGAAACCAAACTTATTACTAAGTTGTCAAATACCAAATTGAAAAGCACTAATTGTTTTTACACGTTATTGTTAGTCAGAAGATAATGCATCTACAACTAAGTCGAAGGAAACCAAACTTGCTACTAAGTTGTCAAGTACCAAATTGAAAAGCACTGATGACACCAATTCAAAGCATGACATCGTGAAAGGATTGTTAGTTAGAAGATAATGCATCTACAACTAAGTCGAAGGAAACCAAAGTTGCTACTAAGTTGTCAAGTACCAAATTAAAAAGCACTGATGACACCAATTTAGAGCATGACATCGTGAAAGGAAAAAATTCTAGTAGGTTTATTATACTTTTAGTTGAATATTCTAATTTACTGCCTCGAAGATGGATGAATTTTTCAAAGAAGAGTACATCATATTGGTTGGTTTGAGCAAAACTAACCAATTCATGGATGATAAGCTATCCAAGCAACTTACTTTTTCTAAGATGTGTAATAAGCTTATTGTGCCAATTATAAAGAATTGTAAAATTATTCTTTACATTGATTCTTTTTCAACTTTGAGAAATATTTTATGAAATATTTCAAAAAGAAGTTTTAGTGTTAAAGTTAATGTAGCTCTTGATCATCATATGGAAAAAGTTATGTGAAAAAAAGTCAAACTAAAGATGAAAGTTGATCAAAAGCTAATTTGAAGAGTGAGAGAATGATAGGATCCTTTTAATTGGGAGATTATTATCAATCATGTTAATTAATATTTGTCTTTTATTGTTCCCATATTAGTAAAAATAATTGCTTTCATATTAGTAAACATAATTGATGGAATCCCTTTAAAAGTACTTTTTTTTTAACTACCTAGTCAAATTCTTAAGTCTTTGTATATGCAATATCCTATGACTTTTTAATTCAAACAATCAAATATATCAAAATTTTAACTTATTGGAGGTCAATTTTCTCGAATTGATCATTAAAGGTTAATCCCCTTGAAAAGATTAGTCCCTTATTTCTTTATTTTCACACTTTTTTATTCTTAATCCTTGGTTTCTCATCATGAAATTGGCTTGGATTATTCAACATATCATAAAACAAGCTTTATGATAGGATTATCCTTCCCATGATTCCCTCCCTTTGTTTTTCTTATTCATGATTTCTTTGTTTTTATTGTTTTTCTTTTTAAGATAATTATCATGATGCTTTTTGTCTTGTCCTTCATGCTAAAGTATTTTAAGGTTTCTTCAATTTTCCAATTTTTAGGTTAAAGGTGGACATATATTGGTTAAAGTGATTAATAAGTATTTGAAGAAGTTGTGCACCATAATTCAATGTTGGCCTCTCTATGATACCCTCATTTATACCCATTTCACCAAGTTGAGTTTATTTCTCGTCCTTGGAATTACTGCTAATGTTGCTTCTTGATGTGCTTTGCATTCCAATTTCAATGACCATAAAGTAATTCACTATGTTTCAAGTTAATTTCTCAATCATGCTTGCCTAGCTACCTTGTAACGTAAGTTGCTTGAATTTAAAATTCTCGCCACTAGTATTCTTTTACAAATTATTTTTGTAGATAATGAGTCATTTATTAGCTAGAGCTACCTTGACTTTTCTTTCCTTCAACATTGTAGTTATGAGAATTTATTATTATTTGTAGGAGCTTGTGTCCAGAAGGATAGAGGTTGAGATGATGACACTTTAAGGCTATTACTTCCTTTATTAGATCATGTAGGAGATTTTGGCAATCATGAGGAACTCCTACATGAATTAGAGGTGGGTATTTCTAGTTTTCTTATAGTTTTGGTTTATAAGAGCAATTGAAGAGAACGATACTACCTTAAAAAGAAAACCATAGTCAATTCTATTTATTGGCCTTTGAAGATTATCTAAAATTTACCATTTAGTTTCCTTTAACGAATGGACTTTAAATTGATTAAAATCTTCACTTTTAACTATAGGTCCTTTGTTTTGGTGATTCTTTTCCAAACTTTCACATAATATTAAGTTTTTTTTTTTCACTCATTTTGTTTGAAAGGGGTTTCTTCTTTCAACCTTTTATTTTCATAATCAATTCCTGTCTTTTATCTGTTGCTGATTTTGTCTGTCAATTACCTCTATTTAATTCTTTTACTTTAAGCATACCTTTTAGTTGATGTCATTTGGTTATGTGCTTAGTTATCATTCACTAATTGACCCTAATAATTTGTTTGTGTTGATTAATTTTTTAAGTGGTTCATGAAAGGCATTTAAAAGAAACAAGGATATTGTCTAGATTACCAAATGCAATTAAAGAAAAATATGGGGTTTCAAACTTTCTTTTAGAATATTCAAAACAAATTATATTGCAAGAAACTTAACAATTGCCTCTTTTATGGCAAGAAACTATTTGAAATAGACATTTTTCTAAACTTTTTTTTTCCTTATGTCTTCATGGCTTTATTGCCCATTTTCTATGTTGAATTCAATTCAAGTTGCTACTTTGTTAAAGACTTTAGGAAAGGCATGAAGTTGTCCTCTTACCATAACAATCACAACTTTTCCCTGTTGATTCAAATTGAAAAATCTTAGGATTGTGGCTTCCTGTTTGCAATAACATCTTGGAAGTTTTATGTGTGGCCAAGATAAGCGAAAAAATTCTCCAAGTTTCTTATAATAGGTTGTATTTTTAGCTGTAATTGTGTGTACAAACTCGTTGTTGATATTTTTGAATGCTAGATAAAAGGATAAGCAATTTATAGATGTTTTGCTTGCATCATATAATGCTTTTAAGATCAATATATACTTTTCCTATTATAAACTTGACTTGTGGCTTTGTAAAGATTAAGATTGTTATCTCAAATCTTAGCCCAATGTTATTAGGATCTTATTTTTATATAACACCTCCTAGGAGCACGCACATTCTAAGAATTCTAAGATCCATATATGGTTTCAACAAGTATTTTTTTTTTTTTTGTAATTTTTTAAAACATATCTATGTTAGGGGTACTGCATAGTCAAAGGCTTGGTGGTAGAAGGAAACTTTGTTGTTTCATGCTAATTTGTGCTTTTTAGTTACCAAAAGCTAATGGTTAATGATCTTTATGCAATGAGATCATTTGTGAATAAAATTCATGACATTAATTTAAGATGAAACTTTATTTAGCATTAATGTAAGACTTTGACATGATAGTCCTTTGAGTTATGGTGGTTACATAAAATTTTTTCTTTACAAACTCTCATTACGAAATTTGTACCAAAGGTTATTTTACATGCATTGTCAATGTTAACCTTTTGGCGTTGCCCAAATTGTAGTATGACCACCAATAATGACAACATGATTTTTTTCTCATGATATCAATATTAGATAGCTTACTTCATCGAATACTAATATGGTCTTAGTGCCACCTAGTTGCTTCTTATTAAAGCCAATTTGTATCAGTTTATTGGCTAGTTCCTATGTATCAATCAATCACATTATTGGACATGTCAACCAGATTTACATGTAATTCTACTTTAGAATAAGGTGTAGATAATTCTTTTTCCTTTATTATTAACTATAGAGTAATTTTTGTGCTTATCTATGATGTTTTATAATTGTAACTATGTTGCTTGTATAGATGTATTATTTTGTCCTTATTCTCTTTTTCTCTTCTAAATTGCACAAAATTTGAAAGACCTATTGAACTATTGAGTTTGTGTCTAGGTGTGTTGAATGAAGGGAAGCAAAAACTGTCTTGGTAAAGAATTTGTTCTACAACAAGCTTTGGCGAAATTAGGTAACTTATGAACGATTGATCTTTCATCACATATGTTGAACTGAGTAAGACTTTGTAGCTTCAGCCTTGAAAGTCATCTTATCTTTTATGATTGATATTTATTAACATAGATCATCCAAAGTAAGGTAGCAAGGATGAGGCATTAAGTAAAGCAAGTGTGGTTGATATATTGTCATCTAGGTCGACCCAACTTGAACAACCAGTTTAACCATAAGCTCTTTTATAATTCATGGTCAATAATTGATTAGTAAGTTTGGGCAAACCTAAACCATGAGAACATCATAACAAAAGGCAATACACCAAAAAAAGGTAGAAGTTGCTTGGACATAGATGTGGATAGGTATTCTTACCGAGGCTGCTAAAATCGATATCTCACTTAGGACCTATTTGAAATATTAAGAATCAGATTGTAAAATTGAATTGTATGATTGTAAAATTCTACCAAAATGGAAATAGTATATATGGGCATTATTTGACAACATTTTAACTTCTTAAAACATTTTACTTACCTAATCTTATATGTTTGATGTTCTTGTCTTTTTGGTGGCTTTTATGTGACCAAATGATCTAATTATAGTTAAATCTTCATTTTAGTTGCAATTTATGTTGTCTATGCTTTTTCCTACCACACGTAATCCTTAATGGCTTAATTACCATATGTATAGTTAACTAGAATTTTCCCCTTATTTTAAATTATTCACTAGTATAATCTTTAGTATCATTAATTCTAAACTTATGTTGTTATTTAGATTATAATATTGATTATTGTAATATAAACTTCTACACTTGCTCTTATTTGGGCTTTGTCTTTCTTTCTTTCCTTTTTTAATTTCTCATACACAATTTAGAGTGTTGCCTCCTCACTCTCTCTATTCAAGAAAAGGAAAAAAAGGAAGGAAAACTAGTAACCTAATCTTTTACGCTACTTTTTAGTCATTGTATGTTAATGTATACAATACATTTGACAAAAATAATATGCCAATAAGAAATTATGGTATGGAACTTTGGATTTGAGCACATTATAACTTTAGAGCAAATTGACGTCCACCTTTTTTTTGTACTTAATATTGATATTTAGTAGAAGTTTAGAGATTAACATATGAAAATTTTTGGTTGACCTTCATTTCATAATGTCTACCTAAATTCAACATGCCCGCTAAGGTCTTGCCTATAAAACTTAGGTTGTCCAATTTTAGGGATAAGCACCAAGTTAATCCTATACTTTTTAAGGTTTTTTTTTTCAATCTAATCCTATTCTTTATCAAGATTTCATTTTAGTCTTATAATTACAATTGCAATTTTAACAAAGTCTTAGGTTGGATGAAATTGGGTCAAAACATTAAAAAATGTATTTGACCCAACAAAAAACACATATATAGCTAATTGAAAAAAAGAAAATAAGAAATGCATTAAACTTAAAAAAAAAAAAAAGAAATCACACCTCTTTATATTCTAATATCCCACTTAAAAACCCTATGTTTGCCTTAATACCTAAAATTTTCTTAATCTTTCACCAACAAAGAGCAAAAATAACAATCTTTCTTTCCATTTGGTTGTTTAAGTGATTACTATTCAAGGAAAATAAGTGAAAAATGCAAATAGATGGTAAAGAGGTTAATATAAATTTTGTTGTTTGTTTTTTTTAAGGTTTTACCGGTTATACTATTGAGTTATTATGTGATGTTTGTAATGGTTTTTTTTTTTTTTTTATGTTGAAAGCCCATTTCAACAAATTGTAATGAAATTATGGGTATCTAATGGATTAGAGAGGCAAATGGTTTTCTTAAGGTAGATGCATTTTTTATTTATTAAGAAAGGATAATATTTGTATATAAGGACTTAGGACCACATGCATGTTTTTACAACTTTATACATTAAAAAAAAGAATACAAATTATTGTCTGCTTATGATATATATATATAGAAAATTAAGGTCTGCATATATATACATCTTTAAACACTACCCCTTTCATAACATATGGGTCAATTTACAATACCTTACTATGGTGTATGATTAAGACTCCATCAATGTCCCTCATTTTGCATAAGACAAAAAACATAATGCCCACATGTTATTCTCTTATACAAACATATGTACATAAATATACATATATGTGTATATATATATATATGTAAATATATGTATATATGTGTGTGTGTGTGTGTGTGTGTGTGTATGTTGGCAAAAACATTTATTGTGCATGACAACAAGCTAAGAAAGATTAAGTCAAGAGGGAGAAAATTTGGGTTGTTAGTGTTATGTAGAAATATGTGCTAAGTAGAAAAATAATGGCTTAAACATATTAGTATTTCCTCCTACTAGACAAAAAAATTCTCTAATACTTTCTATGGGAGTAATGAATGTCTTACATCAAAATTAGTCAGTGTTGGTACACAATTTGGGGTCCAAGCTAATGTTACGAGAGCTTGTTATAAATAGCTAACATGTGCTTCAAGAATCGATTACAACATCAACGATTTGTTAAGGCATGAGTTTGGGGTTGAGCCAATATTATGAAGGTCTAATTGTGGACTAGCTAGCAAGGAAATGGGTTAAGGTGTGAGCTAAGTTAATGTGTGCACCAAATACCACAAAAATTAGGAGATTATAGGTAGTTTTCCCTAATAATGTGGGAAAATGTTATTGGTGGTAAATGTAGTAACATGAGTTCTTAAAGAGTAAAAGAACATTGGCTATTAAAGCAAGTGTGCTTACCAAGTCCTAATGAGGTATAAAGTTCTCCTCAAATGTAGATGCATTTACAATGTTCTAATCAAGTTGGTAGAGAAGTGCTCCTAAGAGTAGGGCATCTCCATTATACATAATTGACTTGATAGTCAAGTAATAAATGTCCTTAGGTAGATAGTCGGGGATGTCACCTATCAACTCCATATATACTTGTATAATGGAAGCCAAGCTTTAATACATAAAAGAGGAGAAAACCACTTGTAAGAATCTTTTGGCAATTCCTTTGTACTTTAAGGGAAAATTAATAAAAGTTACAAACTAATTCTTGTATGTGTATTGTCCCTCTTATAAGATTATCTTACTAAAGTTCCTTGTGTGTGATTTTAGTGTGCTTAAGTTAGTTAAGACTAATTGTGACTTAGTGTCATCACATAACTAAAAATTTAGCCTCATGACAACTAATATTAGAGCACTAAAGTTCAATTGATGGTTGGTAGATCTAGACTTAATGCAAAGCATAAGTGTATGGCCAAAATTGATGTAGTGATCGATGATCTCATAAAGGAGGAGTATTCCTTTATATGTGGAGTTTTGCAACCCATGATTAAGGTATTATCAAGCAATATGAGGGTATACCTTTAAATGTAGCTCTTCATCTTAATAAATTGCAAGTCAAGATTACTATTCTTAAAAAGACAATAAGCAACCAACCAAGTGGGGTTGTTAATTCCTCTAGAAAGATAAACTAAAACTTTTGAAGCAGAACATAAGGTAAAGGCCATCAAAAATTTCTTATAGGGCATGTATCTTTCTAAGGACATTAAACTTTGGTGGTGAATTAGGTTTGATGACAATGTAAGTATAGGCAAATCTCACATAGAAACATGGAAAAGTTTAAAGAAGGAATTAAAAGATTAGCTTATTCCTTACAACACTTCTTAGGTTATAAAGAAATCATTAAAAAAACTAAAGCATAGTGGTATAGTGTAGGATTATATGAAAGAGTTTAGTTCCTTGATACTTGATATTTGCAATAGGTAGT
Source organism: Bruguiera hainesii (assembly GCA_023213295.1). Taxonomy (NCBI): domain Eukaryota; kingdom Viridiplantae; phylum Streptophyta; class Magnoliopsida; order Malpighiales; family Rhizophoraceae; genus Bruguiera; species Bruguiera hainesii. The sequence goes on from JAHOYR010000018.1 coordinate 6,988,770, forward strand.
TGAAGACAAGCTCTTTAACTTCCTCTCGAGCCTTCAATCTTGAGCTCAAATTGAGCTATGAAAGCAAGGTATCAAGGACTTGCTTTTTGTTATGACCAGCGCTGATAAGTTCATTGACTTTAAAATTAACAAGTCCTTTGATTTTGATGTAGGAAAGCATCCCAAAGATAAGTGCAAAAAGAAAAAGGAGGGAAATAAAAAGAATTAAGTACAAAAACAACAACAAAGAAAAAAGAAAAGTTATCAACTAAGAAAAAGGTAAAAGTAAGTCTAACTCTAGTTGTTTCATTTGTTATGGACCTTATTTTAAAAGGAAAAAGTTGAGTGTCATGATTATTAAGGAAAGTAACAGAATCACTATCATGGATGGTAGTGGCCCCTCTAGTGTCAATCTTTTATAGTTGATGAATATTATTCAAGTTAAACGCATCATATAATCTGGCTAAATATATATAAAGATTGGATTTAGTAATAAAAAATTAATGGCAATGGTCGACATTAGTGTCATGAACAACTTTTATTACTAAACAAATGATGGGGACACTTAGGCTAAAAATAACCAAAAGTGGTAGTCAAATAAAAACAATTAACTCAATAACTCATAAGGCGTTTGGCTTAGCAATAGGTGTAAAGGTAACTATTAGTAGTTGAATTAATAATCTTAGCTTAACGGTTGTGCCATTAAATGACTTTATATTATTTTGGGTGTTGAATTACTTATGCATGCAAAAGTCTCTATGTTGTCTCACTTAGATGGTTTAATGATTATGTATAAAAATTATCTTTATTTTATTGCTAGCAAGAAAACTCTCCCAGTTAACATTAATGGAAAATTAGTTGGTATGTTGTCTACTATGTAGGTCTGTATGACTTGAAAAAGGGTGAAGTCATATATTTGGCTACCTTGATTGAAATCAAGTAAGGGGTAGTTGCTAAGATACTTGATGGCATTAGGAAATTACTAAGTAACTTTACAAAAGTGATGGATGGCATTACTAAATTACTAAGTGACTTTACAAAAGTGATGCCTTTAGAGCTACAAAAGTGCCTTTCCTTTAAGTGTGTCATTAACTACAAAATTGATTAGGTACTAGGTTTTAAACCGTAAGCTTGAGCCCTTTACCACATGATTCTAATGGAATTGGTGGCATTAAAAAAGTAATTGACAAAGTTGCTAGATGCATGCCCAATTTAACCCTCTAAAGCCTTTTATGGTGCTCAGAGTTGTTTTAAAAAGAGCATGATGGCCTTTTATGAAATGTGTAGATTATAATGCCTTGAACAATGTCATAGTCAAGAACAAGTAAGCTATGACATTAATAGTAGGGATCAATTAATTAAAGTATCACATTTCACCAAGTTAGATTTGCGGTTTGGATATTAACAAGTTAAAATTGCAAAAGGAGATAATGAAAAAATTATGTGCATTACTCATCATGGCTCTTACAAATTCTTGGCGATGCCCCTCAGTTTAATCAATACTTTTGCTAGTTTTCGCAATTTCATGAATGATGTATTTCATGACTTTATAAATTGATTTGAAGTAATATATATTGATGATATTATTATGTATAGTGAGTCCCTTAAAAATAATTTAACCCACCTTAAAATGGTGTTGTCTTGGTTTAAGGAACACTAATTATATGTTAAGAAAGAAAAATGTAAGTTTTCTCAATAAGAAATAATGTTCTTTGAGTATAAAATTAGTCAAGAGTATGATAGAATGAATGAGAAAAATTTTTAGCTTATTATAGAATGGTCACCCTCTATTAAAGTTTTACAATTATGATCTTTTGTTGGCTTATTTAATTACTATAAAAAGTTTATATAAGGCTATTCTAAAAAGGTAGCCATTTTTTATTGACTTAATAAATACAGTCCATGGAAGTACACCATATAATGTGGAGAAACCTCTGATAAGTTAAAGGCAATAGTGTGTATAGAGTCACCTAACATCCAATTTTCCTTTAATATCATTACTGATGCATCTAGTAAGACCATTAGTGGTGTTTTAGCCCAAGAAAGCCATATTATTACTTACAACAGTGGACAACTCAAAGAGGCAGAATAATAGTACTCAGCTTGTGAGAAGGAAATGCTTATAGTTGTACATTACTTTCATATTTAGTAGGTTTATTTATTGGGTACCGAGTTTGTTATTCATATGGATAATATGGCTAATACATTCTTCCAAGTTCAAAAGAAACTCTCTACAAGGCAAGTTTGATGACAAGAATTCTTGGCTAAGTGTAATTTCATATGAGAACATAAGCCAAGAAGGCATAATCAAGTAAATGCCTTAAACTATCAACAAGTGAAAGCTATTGTTGTTGCCTTCGCTTAAGTGCAAAGTGACTTACTAGACAAAATCAAGATGTAAACCCCACATGATACAAATTATTAGAAGATTATGTAGCAAGTGAATAAGGATATGATAAGATGATATTACATTGATGATCAGTTATTGCATGGTCAGAGTAACTGTTTAGAAGGAGATTTTGCAAAAGTTTCATAATTACCAATGGGCTGGTCATTCTAGTGTGCAAAGGATGATAACTTTGTTGTCTTGCAGTTATCATTAGTCGAAGAAACAAGATTGTTGCAACCATAATCTATTCCAATGAAACCTTTGGTATTAATTTTTATGAATTTCGTTAGCAAATTTCCAAAGGTTAATGGCATGAGATCAATTAATTTTAGTGGTTGATTAATCAATATGGTGGTGGTTGATTAATTTTCAAAGTATGGAATGTTTATTTTAGTCCTTTTCACATTTCAAATAGAAATGGTTGTTAAGTTATACTACAAGCAAATGGTAAAATATTTCAAGTTACTTAAAGATAATGCAAGTGATTGGGATTTGTGTTTTGTAGACATATTTTGAACAACTTTATTTAACATGATGGGTTTTGAATTAAAATTTTTTGCTACCAATCATCTACAAACTAATAGCTAAATCGAGCAAATCAATGACTTATTGGATGAATATCTTTAATATTATGTGATTGCTAACCAACAAAATTAACTAAAGTCGTTAAATTATGCCTAATTTTGCTACATTTTTTTGTACTTCCCTTTAATGGGTATAAGTTCCCTTAATGTGGCTATTAGGCCTAACCCTTTACTCCTAATGAAATTGCAAGGATAAGTTTTAAAGGAAAATGTCTAGTCGCTTATCAATATGCCAGTTCAAAAGCATAGTTGTTTAATGAAGCACAAGACAATTTAAATAAGGTAGTTAGGTGTATGAAGAAGTACACTACCAAAGATAGAAGAAATGATAAGTTCCAAGTTGGGGGCAAAATATTATTGCAATTTACTCCTCAAATATAAAAGAAAAGCAGTTGCAAAACCATGCACCAAGGGCTAATTTTTAAGTATGATGACTCCTTTATTGTGGTGAAGAAAATTGGTGATGTTATTTATTGATTGCAACTGTCGAAAAAGTTAAAGGTGCATTTGACCTTTTAGGTGAGCTTCTTGAAACTTTTCCATAAGGAAGATGTTAATGATCCTCTAAGGAGACAAATGAGGTGTGCTCCCCCAATAACTGGATCACAATTTTAATATGAAGTGGAAAAAATTCTACACCACCAAACACATGGGCAAAGCAAGAAGAATCATTAGATTAAGTACTTGATTAAAAGGAAAAATGCTCCAAATAGCGAAACTAATTTGGAAAGAGATGTGATTTTATGGAAATTTGAGAAGCAAATCCAAGAATACATTGGCTTCAACTCATGGGGATAATTTGTTGGTCCTTTAAACTCGTTGGCATAAAGGTGCAAGCAATTGGTAGCACCTTTCAACTATTCTTTGTCATCAACTTTTTTGATCTAATTTCAAAATCTCTTGATATTTGCCCATTATGTAAACAACTTATGATTTCTTTTGGAATGATGAAGGGCAATTAATAAAAATTCATTAACATATATACTCCAATTACATTATAGAACCATAAAGACTTGTAGCATTGAATGCATTAAATTTCATCATTGTGATAACACTAAAACAATAAACATACTACATTAAGCAATCCCTAACTTAAGCAACTTAAACTAACTCTAAATATCAATTTGCAACCCATTCAAGCATTATAATGTAACTAATAGTTGCAACCACAATAACAACATATAGACAAATCACTTTTTTCTTATACCTCTCCCCGTCTCTCTTTAAGGTGTTTAGTCTTTTCAAAAGGCCAAGAATTATCTATCTTGATTCCTCGTACATTGGTGGGTCAATCCAATGGAATATACCACATGCACTAAATTTTTACCGAAATATAAATAATTTATCTTAATTTAGAAAAACAAGAAACACATAAAAGAGCTTCAATGCAATGTTAACTTGAATCACACACAAGATACAAATCATCTACCTAGATTAAGATCAATCCAAGTCATCTGCATCACTACTTCTTTACTACAATGGCACAACATCTCTCTCAATCCTTACAAAAAAACTAAATGGGTTTTTGAGTAATAAGTTTGAAAAAGAATGACTTTTTTGTTGATTGAAGGAAATTTATGTAAGAAAGGGACACAAAGACAAACTAGCTTTCTCCCTTAGATAGTGTAGCTCCAAGTCAATGAAATATTAAGAAAATTTAAGGGGTTAAGGAAAAGTTAGGATTTTTTAGTGGGATGTCAAGGTATAAAGGGATGCGACTAATGGGAAATATCCTTTAATAATGTAAGTTTTGTTTTTTTTTTTTTCTTCTTGAGTTTAAAGTATTTCTTTTTTTTTAATCAGTTGTATATAAGTTTTTTATTGGGCCAAGTACATTTTTTAACATTTTGACTCAAATTTTTCAACTTAAGACTTGATTAAAATTGTAATTGTAATCATAAGACTAAAATGAAATCTCAAAAAAGTAAAAGATTGAATTGAAAAGATCCTAAAATTTATATAACTTAGTGTTTATCCCACCACTTTTCTCATATTTCTATTGATTTTAGGAGGAAGTACAAGGGTTATAAGTTTCTATTAACCTTAGATTAACTTATATAACAATAGTTATACCCAAGATTCACCAACTCATTAAGGGTTACTTATTGTCAACCTTTATTTTCTCATGTAACTCAAGAAAGCACTAGAGATACATTTTTGAAACACAAGTTAAATTCTCTATTGTAAAATACTTATAAACATAAAAGTGAAATTATGAGGACATATTTCATTTTCTTAGCATATAGTTTTCCCAAAGTTGTTATGAGTATTAAACAATGGAATACAAATCAATGGTTCTAAAATATTGTATTTGCGACTAGAGTAACTTATTTCATTAGGTTGCAAGTATGCCTAAGAAACAACATGTTTGGGTAAAACTAGAATGACCATATAGAGAACAACTCTAAAACCATCATGTCATTACATTATAATACAATTTGGTTCATGAAAAGATGGCAAATTGGATTAAACTTACACTAAGGATTGAATTTATACTAAAAGTACCATAAGAATTTGACCCCAAAAGTGATAGATTGAAATATATGCTTTGTTTTAACATGTATCCTTTTTTATTTCCTTATGAAACTCGAGAGAGCACAAAAGACTTAAATTACATTAGAGATGCATCTTTATAACCTTATGATAAATTCTTTGTTATGCCATTAAGTCCACATAAAAATTGGAATAAAAAGTCACATGTTTTATTTTTCTAGCTTACAAATTTTCCAAAACTGCTTATGAATATTGAAAAAGGGAATACAAATATAGGATTATGGTATACTATATTTGCGATTGGAGTAACTTGTTTCCTGGGGTAACAAGAATGTCCAAGAAACAATATATGTGGATAGAAACTAGAATGACCATATGGAGAATAAACTTGAAACTATTGCTTCATTACATTATAATGCAATTTGGTTTATAAAAAGGTTGTAGATTGGATTTAACTTCTACTAATAAAAACATGAGAATTTGCCCTAAAAAGTCCCATATTGAAATATTTAGTCTTAATACAAATCCTTATTGGCTTCCTCATATAACTTAAGAGAGCACGAGAGACTTGAATTACATAAGAGATACACCTTTGAAACCACATGATAAACTCTTTGTTGTTTCATTTAGCTTGCATAAAGATTAGAATAAAAAAGTCACATATTTCATTTTCTTAACATACAATTTTTCCAAAGTTGCTTATAAACATTAAAAGGTGGAATAGAAATGAAGGATTATGGTATACTATATTGCAACTTGAGTAACTTGTTTCCTTGGGTAACAATTATGTCCCAAAAACAAGATATATGGGGTATTATGTCCTTACAAAAGATTGAACTTATATTATGATGACCTTATAAAGTAAACTATTAAGGGTAAATTGGAATTGTACATGTTATTGAATTATGTCAAACCACCCACAATGGGTTGACCTAACCCAATTAAGGGAAAAATCCTCACTACAAATACACATTATAAAGAATGTGTAGGAAACTATAGTAATCTACATTAATAAAAATGCATTACAAACATTTTGAAAAAAACACTTAACAACTCCTTAAACTTTAAAAAACAAACAAACTACAAATTCTTCATTAATTTTCATAGAAAAAGGTTCTTAAACTATGAACAAGGTGTTATCTAGTATAATAATATCATAAAAATTATAAGAAAGGTCTAATTTATCGGTGATTAATTTATTATTATTTTTAGAGGTTTTCAAGAATAATTATAATCCTACCTATTTAATCTTACATTGATATTAGAGTTTTTTTAGTCTAATTCTAGCATATAAAAGGCATGAAAATTGTTGTTAAAGTTTTTTTTTATTATTTATATGCAATTTTTGTGTATATTTTGAACTAATATTTTTACAAAATTTGTTTCTTTTACATATTTGCCTTATATGACTTTTGACCTTATTTACATATTTGCCTTATATGACTTTTGACCTTATTTGAATGTTACAATACTGTGTTTACTATTTTAATATATTACTTACTACAAAAAATAATTCAACTTTTTAGAATATATTTATAAAAGTGGTTGTATTATAATCAAGTAATATGAGTATGAAATGAAAACTATGATTATCTAACATTTCTCATATGTATTTATTGGTTAATTAATTATATTTATATTTATTTATGATAAATGAAATATAATTATAAATATATATAAGGAAAAAAATTAACTTAATCTAACAAAAATATAACAAGTTAATATTGATGAGACAAATTACATTTAGAATATAATGAGATACAAATTTTTTATTTTAATAAGGTTTATATTTTTCAGGGTTGTAATGACTATGCATCTTTAATGAGCCAATAAAATATACTTTTTAAGTATAATTGTAGAAGTGGATTTATTTGTATGAATTATTTATAAAAAAAATTAAATATTAAGAATATTTTTTTTTAGAATGATTAGGTCAATCATTTGCAAGTAAAAAACGCATAAAAATTTATAATCATATACATTAATAAAATAAGTTACAAATACTTTAAATTAAAAAAATCACAATTTCTCAAATTTTGAAAAGTAAACAAAAAATATAAATTTTTTTGTTAATTTTTAAAGTAAAAGATTTTTAGACTATAAATAAAATATTATTTAGTATAATAATATTATCTAAATTACAAAAAATGTTCAATTTAGCAATGATCAATTTATTTCTATTTTTGAAAGTTTGTAAAAATAACTATAAACCTATATCTTTAATCTTACAAAAATATTTAGTGAGCTTTAATATACATCCATTTTAATTTTCTCGTGTAACTTGGGAGAATCCAGGAGGTGCACCTTTTAACTCGTATGGAAAATTCTCCGTTGTGCTTTATGCCCGCGTAAAAATTAGAACAAGGAACTCCCCCAAAGCCACCAACGCTTTGATTTGCGATGGAGATGACACGGCCCCAACACAGACAATCAACCTTAAAATTCACGATCAACTCACTTTAAATTAATAAGAACATGCAATGTTTTCCTGCAATTCTGGGCAAAACTAGTCTTGCTTCACATTTTTCGATTCTCTACAACTAAATTCTCAACAACGGACTCGGCCGCTTCAGTCTATATACTAAAACTCCTGCCTTTACTTGACCCTCTCCGCTATCTCCCGGCAGGTGAAGAGGCCCAGCCGCTCTAGGAGGTCGAGCTCGTCGACCATGCGCTCTAGCCGGAACTGGAATGTGTCTGCCATTGCTCTGGTTGGTTGCCGTGTTGACTCAAAAGAACGCAAGGGTGCGAGAGAGTGCCGGAGGGAGAGGGAAGCGGTCATTCGAAAAATACAGGAATTGCGATCCCACGGCATCCTACTAGTGTCTAGGAACATTTTGATATCCCGAGTATTATCTTTCTCCCATGGACTACGACACTACGGTATATGTAGTTTGACATTTCTTACTTTCTATTTTGAGGTGCGTGTTACTCTTTTTTTTTTTTTTTTTTCCTTTCGGTATCATAAGCAATAGACGCGGTGGTCAAAGTTTCATCAATGTGGTAGTAGGGAATAATCTAAGCTTCCATCAAGCACTAGCATACACAAAAATGGAAATTTTGAAAATGCTAGCAAAGCACTCCATGAGTATAGTGTTGGAAATCATAGAAGACAGCTAAAAATTAGAATTCAGTTTCACTTTATTGCCATTACTTATGTTTCTCCTTACTAAAATTTTTATTTTGTCGTCACTCGTTTGTTTTTCCTCAGATCTATTTATTTGTTTTCACTGTGAGAAATTCCTGACCAAGCTCGTCTTTGTTTTTTTTTTTTTTTTTTTTTTTTTTGGTTCTGTTATGTAACAAATTGCCATATGAAATTAAAGCACACCCATCAGCCCAAAAATGTTTGGAGGACTGTAGATGGAAGAAGCGGACTGGGGAGGCGGGGGCGTTGGATTGTAAAATGAGGAGCGGATGCAAATTGGAATGTTGTCGAGCTTTCGACTTTTCTGTTTGATTAGATGGGTGCTTGATCTCGGACCCCCTTTGGCATTTTCTCGCGTGTGATGGAACCAAGGAATGGAAGTTGACACCTTCTCTTGTCAGTTAAATCTTATTCTGCTTGCCTTATGCATCCTAATGACTTGATCGATTCAGCTCTTTGGGTTTATTTAATTTAAGCAATTCTCATTCTCCCCGAACATGTCAACGGAGTTTGCCATATAAACAAGTTTACTCACGCACACGGTCCTGTTATAAGCGAAGTTGCTCTTTTGGTTTTACACGGTTCAATAATGGAGGGCCTTACTCAACACTCTTTCTTGGATTATAATGGCTATTGAAAACGTAACGGCTTAGCCTATCAAACCAACAATTAAAGGCTAGCCGTACGGTATAATGTTATTATGTCCAAGAATTAACCTCATACCACGCGGCAAATTAGTTATAACTCACTAATATTAAAATTATTTTTAAAATCTAAAATTTAAATTTTAATCAAAATAAATCAAAAGGAAAAAATTATGACAATTTGGCATTATAGCCGGAGGATTGGAAAATGTCAAAGCGTCCCCGCGACATACAATCGCTTCTGTGTCCGTGTGTAGGAAAAGAGAAGTGTTAATCCAACTCTTCAGTTTATAACACAGAAAAATTTTATGATTTTTTACAAATATTAATGTAACTTTTTTCTCTGGCAGTTGTAAAATATTTTAAAACCATAACATCTATGAGGGAAATTAAAAATGGATTCTGATTGGATGCGAATGTGCCCATGAACGCGAACTATCTCATGAGTAACAATACAAACATTTGATCTAACATGCTCACACCAAATTTTTTTTTTTAAATTCAGTTTTTAAATAAATTGTGTTTATCAAAGGATTGAAAAAGGTCCAAATTTATCATATTTTTTAAAAAATACATTTTATTTAAATTAAAAAATAAATAATAAATAATGAATTTTTTTTTAAAATAAATTTGAAAGTAATAGTCTTTTTAGAAAAAATTAAAAAAAAAACTTAAGTTATGTATATTTTTTATTAAAAAATATTTTTAAACAAATAAAAAATAATTTAAATAATTTTAAAAAATATTTTATTTATACATATTTATATTGTATAAATTTTTAATATATTAAAAAATTATCAATATAAATAAAATAAATTTTAATATATATTAAATTATAATAACAAATAGATTAAATGAATTAAATTTATATTAAAATTTTAATTTTATTAAAATGTTAAAAAATTAAAAATTTATTATTAAAAAATTAAATACTTAAATTATTTTTAAAATTAAATAAATATAACTTTGATAATGTATACTTATATATAAATACATAAACTCATATATACAATAATAATAATAATTTTTACAAATTTATTTTTATTCATATTTTATACTTAATTTTTAAATTTATTATGTGATTTATTCATATATATATATATATATTATATAATAATTTTAATAAATGTTATTAATATAAATTTAAATAAATAAGTGATTTTTACTTATACGTATAACGTAAAGTTTTAATTAAATTTTAATTTTTATTGTCAAAATTATAAAAATACCACCGAGTTACGTTTGATATGTTCTCGAAGTGCGCAACTTTATTTACTTTATTTTTGTTAGCGAAGGTAGTGTCTGTCGCGTGCCTAACACGCATTCATGTTGGACACGGTGTGCCCCTACCCAAGTCGCCGGAGGCAATTTAGAGAGAGAGAGAGAGAGAGAGAGTGGTGTGGAGCTTTTCCATAAATACCAAAGTGAAAGAGACAAAGGCAGGAGGGAAGGAGGCAACCCCCAAATAAAAAGGGTAAAAGAAGAGGGTGGTCAGAAAAGACAAATGGGAGCAGAAGCCATGCCCGCTAACGGACAGATTGCTCCGTCGCCTCCTCCTCCTCCTCCTCCGGTCATTCTGGGCCTCCAGCCGGCGGCTCTCGTTGACCACGTCGCTCGCGTTGACCGGTCCATACTGGATCAAATCCCCGGCGACCGTGGCGGCTCCAATCCCGTACGCCACTTGCCCTACTGTCTCTTGATTTTCAGATAAATTATCCACTCGCTCGATTCTGTTGCGCCTTTATTTGATTATATGGGCTCGTTATGTTTCGTGGGTGTCCGTTACTTTTTGCAGATTATGTGCAATTCTGTGGTTTGTGTGCCCGTATTTCAACCAGATTACACATCATTTTGGATTTCTTTATTTATCAGTCCGTGTTCGTTTGCAAATTTTGTTGGTCTCTTTTCATGACCGGACTCTGAAGTCAAATAACTGAGAGCTTAAAGAGGGGCATCCATCGAAGTGTTTGCGTGCGTGCGTGTGTCTATCTATATATATATATATATATATATTCTGGGTTGTGTGGTCATCAGAATAATGTAAGAGCGTTTTCATTAAGGTTAACTAGCTCCCTTTAGCGTAAACAGTCTCGTCGTGATAAAAATGGCACGGCTGCGATCCTAACCCAGACTCCATAGTAGGAGCCTTGTGCATTGGAAAGACGTTTTCTTTGATGGACCTTTTTTTCTTCTGTACATTTAAGTACTCAGCATTTAGTGTATGTTTGTGACCCCACATCTCTTTAATTAGAATCCCAGCATTCATGGTGTCTCTTACGTTTGTCTCTAGACTCATTTTAATTTCTCAGTCCTCTTGCTTTAGTAGTTGTCATCTGCTATTCTTTTTCTAATTATGCAAATAATGAATTTCATTCTTGAAGCATGGTTACACTTCTAGTGTGTAATGGAATGAATTTTGTTATGTAGGTTGAGCTCCAAGAGCTTGAGCACATACTAAGTGAGGTGAAAACTCATTTTCTCGGTTCCTTTGATGATCCATTGCCTGTAAGGACAATTGCTGGTGGTAGTGTTGCCAATACTGTTCGAGGATTACGTGCAGGCTTTGGAGTTTCCTGTGGTATTATTGGTGCTTGTGGGGATGATGAGCAAGGCACACTATTTGTGCGTAATATGGGCTTTAGTGGAGTGAACCTCTCAAGATTGAGGACGAAGAAGGGACCTACAGCTCAGGTGATGTTAGCATTCAAAAAGGGACCTTCGAAGTTAAAATAGTTTTAAATTTTGTACTTTTGCTCTTTAGTTCTTAATTGCTATAATTTTGTTTGCAACTGCTATGTTGCAGTGTGTTTGCCTGGTTGATGCATCAGGCAATCGTACAATGCGCCCCTGCCTCTCCAGTGCTGTCAAAATTCAGGTGCATGTCAATGTTCCTTTCAAATGTTCTGTAAAATTTGGGTGTTGCCTTTGTATACAAGAAGGCACCCTTCATCTAAATTCACTCATTTTTTCAGGCCGATGAATTAACCAAGGAGGATTTCAAGGGCTCCAAGGTTGGGCAATTTTGATTAGAATGGAATTTGAGGATCAATCCCTATACTGTCTTCTTTGTTCTTTTATTGTTTTTTTTTTCTCTTAATTTTTTGATTCTTATATTCTGACTTGCTTGTTGGTTTCCCGTTGCCATTTTCTTGATTTCCAATTTGAGATAATTCATGCATAGCCACTAAAATAAGCTCCACTGTTAGAATGCCAAAACATACCATGCCATGAAGAATTGAAGATGCACTTTGACATTAGCTGCGCGCCTTGCATTCAAGCTCATGTATAGAAAATCTCACTGTTCTTGTCATTGTTTAAATTTGCGAGGTAGTGTGTTAATATATCTGTCTCAACAGTGGTTGGTACTGAGATACGCAATATTCAACTTGGAAGTTATTCAAGCAGCTATTCAGATTTCAAAGCAAGAAGGTGTTCTTGTCTCTTTGGATTTGGCTAGTTTTGAGGTATGCTTTTACCAATCTTGACATGTATGCTCCTGGGCCTGTATTATTTGACTAGTCCTCATTTCTTCTCTTTTAATGGTCAGATTTCCAAGCAACTTTCTGGATGACATATTAATTATTATACCTTAACATTGGCCAGATGGTCCGGAACTTTAGATTACCTCTTCTACAGTTACTGAAGTCAGGGAATATAGACCTTTGCTTTGCTAATGAGGATGAAGCAAAAGAGCTGCTGAGGTAACAATCTCCTTGTTATGTTCTTGACTTGATAGGTTGCACTGTGGAATTTATTTTAGATTCTGGCATTTTGATTGTGCACTTTTTCTCAAATGTTCCTTAAAGTGGTTGCTGATTTCCCTTGGAGTTGGTTGTAGGGGTGAACAGAATACTGACCCAGAGGTTGCAGTTGAATTCTTGGCTAATCACTGCCAGTGGGCAGTAGTGACTTTGGGTTCAAATGGGTGCATTGCAAAGCATGGAAAAGAGGTTAGTTCTTCTTGAAAGCAGTTTCTACTTTAGTGTAAGTTTGGTGGCAGAGGCCCGCCTGATTTGACCAACAGTGCCTTCTTTTTCTGAAGTTCCCCGTTGATATGCCCTTACATGCCTTCCTCATATGATCATATTGTTCCAAAAGGACATTCCGCACAATGTTATATACATGTCTATGTTTAGTCTTACCAATAGCATTGCATTAAAATTTTGTCCACGTCAGATTGTCCGGGTACCAGCCACTGGGGAAGCAAAGGCAATTGATGCCACTGGAGCGGGGGATCTTTTTGCAAGTGGGTTTTTGTATGGACTTGTGAAGGGATTGCCATTAGAGGAATGCTGCAAAGTGGGCACATGCTGTGGTGGGTCTGTCATTCGTTCTCTTGGGGGTGAGGTGACCTCAGAGAACTGGCAATGGATGTACAAGCAGATGCAGATCAGGGGCCTTCCACTTCCTGATATTCGCAATTGATGTTCTACCATGATGTGGTGCCACTTTTGAAAAGGAAGAGGCAGCTGGAGTTGCATTCGGAAGCTAATTTTTTGAACACGAAACAAAATTCTCTTTCAGAAACACGGAAACGAAGTGCTGTATTTCTGTAGAAATCCTCGGCACTTATCCTTCGTTCCTCCTGATTCCTTTTTCCCCAAATTTTTAAGAAATGGTTTAAATGGATCTATTGTTTTATCTTTTCGTACTGTCCTGCTTAATTTATTGACCCGAACTTGATTTTAGTGCGACGCCCAAACAATTAAATTATACGAGCCTTAATAGTGCAAAAGTGTAACCAAGAGTAGGGCTGCAATTCCTGTTTTGTCGGGTTCACACTCGGCGCGATTAGTAAATGAGTCTAAAAGTACCATACGGTGTAAATATTATTAAGCTAATGAGTTTAAATAAGCTTTAACAAGTTCAATCCTATAAGCCAAATATTCAGCTCGTGTAATATTAAAATATTAATATAAATAATTAAAATTATAAAAATGTAATATTATAGATAGAATTAAAATAACAAAAAAATATATTTTTTAAATAAGACTAATCAATCGAAAAAATAAAAATATTTAATTTTATTGTATTATTATAAATACATAAGATATAATTTAAAAATGAGTTTACCAAACATATTAAAATAATTTATTAAACAAATTTTTTATTGGCTATAAACTAGTTTTTAAATAAATTTCTGAATACATTTATTTAAATTTAATTCAGTTTGTTTCATAAATAAATTTTGAACTAAGGTATGAATGCCACTTATCCATATAAATAAACGAGATCGAGCAAATTTCTATTTTATTAAACCGCGAACGGGTTGGCAGGTTTTCAGTTCTATCAAAAAGTAGTGATCAAGCATGTCAACCATATTTACACAAAGCAAAAATAATAAAAGGGAAATCCGACTGTTTGCTGGTTATGGAATGAATGCACCTAACGTTGTAGATCGGACGTTTCTAGCTGCATTTTTCTGGCAAGAAAAAAACATACATAGTTAATGGTAATACATAAAATAATAATCAAATTTAGGTGTTTGCTCTCCTTCGAAGAGGAGCATCCAGTTTAACTCTCCACACCCACCCAAATTTTCAGGATTTAATGTCACTGTTTAGCAGAGTTGCCCTCCTTGAATGATCTGCCTACTCGCAGCACTCGTTATTGGCGTGGCGCTGCCTTCCCAGCATCGTGTTGCGCTAATTTTAACAAGCTCCATCAGCGACTGGTCTCGGAAAAACAGCGCACAAAATTAGCGGGTTGCAAATCATTATTCAGTTCAATAATTGTGCTTCTGATTATACCAGAGAATAGCATAACATCAATGATTGGTGTGGCAAAGACAAGAATGTAAATGGAAATGAAAATTCAGCACAAAGATGTCTTTCGAGGTGCCTCCACCTGCGAATAATTTTTAAAACACATGCCACAAAACATCATCAAAGACACTAGGAAATAGCAGTTCTTAGTCTCGCATCCTCACGTCTCCATTGGAGCCACACCCTGGTCTGTAGTGCCCTGATCAGCGCCAGCACTATCCTCTGCAGTTGCATCCTGCTCAGCAGCAGTTGCACCCTGCTCAGCAGCAGCAGCAGCTGGTTCCCCACCAGTACCAGCCTCTGCATCTTTCACAATCTCAAATGCATCAATTAACTGCTGTACAGTTTCCTGATCTAGTATATGGAATGCCTCCCCTTCTCCTACTATAGCAATGGTACATATGGAACTCTTCAGTGTTTCTCCTTGTAGGGTTTCTCTAACGGCAATGAGTGCATCCTTGATCAGAACATCACGTGAAGAGTCCATGAAGTGTTCAAATCTGCGTTCCAAATATGTCTTTGCAGCTTGGGAGCGAGATCCAATAGCAAAAGCTTGATATTCAAAGTAGTTTCCACTAGGGCAATTGTAGTAGAGGTGAGCTCCAGATTCATCCAAGCCAGCCACCAGCAAGCCAACACCGTAAGGCCGTTTCCATGAACGTTGGGTGCAAACCTGCCACTCACATGTGTTACAACCACAGATGACCTTTTTTTCACCCATTTTTCAATGTAATATTAAACATTCTCAACAAAAGGGCTTTAGCTCCAAAGTAAAAAATCCACATCAACCCCACTCTGGATCATTGTTGCATAGTCCAAATCTTGGCCTTAAATCTTCCCAATTGATAGACATTGTTAACTAGTTATGATTGATAACAGATGAATTCATACATAAACAGATTTGAAAAAAATAGGGAAAGGAACATTTGCTTTTATATTTTATGAATTACCTCAAAATTTTATAATACTGTTAAATGAGAAAAAGAATTTTAAGTTTGGTAACCATGTGTACAAGTTAGTCTAGGTTGCCAACAGCAAAAAATTACAAGTTCCAAGAATCACTTGAACCCATGAACTTTCCAGGTTATCATCAAATCCTTCAGAAACCTAAGAAAAGTAGGCTTATCTCTTATGATTTTCTATTTCATATTCCACATGAACCAATTATTAAAGGGGAAATATGGTTAATCAAATCTTTGTTTGCAAATTGGTCAAGATGCAAAGAATTTGCACCCATAAATTAAACCTTCTTAAACTAGTTATGGTATTCACAAAATCTGTAATAAAAACACAAAGAACACAAAAGAAAATCCCCCACCACCCCCCAGGCGGGGGCGGAACAAGTAAATACAAGCTAAACCATAATTAAATCAGCTTCATAGGCAACATTCCTCAAAAACTTATAAAAAAACATAAAACGCAAACTTGTATTTGTATTCCCCAAGTGGGACCTTCATGGGCTAAAACAGGCTTTTGAGAAAAATAAATTATATAGAGTAGCTTCAAGTCATATTGTAAGATATATTTGTGGCACTAGAAATCCAAATCCCTCGCAGATTGCCAGTCAGTATGAGAAGAGAAGATATCTGCAGCTGATATGGATAACCAAAGTTAAGAAGAACAACTTGAAAAACAACCACAGACAGCAGATGCGATTGATGTTCTGCACTCAGATGTACAATCTTGCAAACACAGCTCCCAATTCAGCGTCTTCACACAAATGCCAAAGGCAAGTTGGATTATAGAAAATGCAAAGCTACATATAGAATGTTATAGAGATTCTCGAGAACTGAACTTCATTATGAAAAGCCACATCCTTAGGTCACCTATGCGCTTGAGCAAGCGTTAATTTTCCATTCAAAAACTTGTCATTACGGTAGGGATATGGAAGTGTAACAAAATGGTTACTCAAGAGCGGCGTCAAATCAAAGAGTCAAAGTGGCCAGTTCAGAAATTCAAGTTAAAGACGCGTATCTATTTATTGTACAATGCAAATGGTCAGCTAAAGGAAACTTCTTATAACTGGAGTCTCGATTCCATCTCTATTCACTGCAATCGAAAAATAACAAACAAAAGCTTATCCCCAACCCTAACTCAGGAAACTAAAACCCTAATCCCCCAAAATCCAACGGACTGACAAATCTCGCAATCAAAAACCAAATGCTAACAACAAAATTTCACAAAAATTAGGGCTCGCGATTGGTTCGGACAACCGTACCTGGGCCTTATCGGCGAGCTGAACGACGAGCCGACCGACGGGGAGCGGCGACTCGTAAGTGTAGCTGTAATTGATGCACTCAGATCGCATGTAGCGGGAGAGAACGCGACCGTCGGCGGTGAGACCGGCGATGGCGACGCCGATGTGGTCATCGACCTTAAAGATCTTCCTCTGGTGGGAAGAAAGCTCGGAATTGGCCTTGTTGACGCAAGCGAGGACCACGTGGGTCTTGGATCGGAGGCCTATCGCTGCAGAGCCCTGCTTCACGGCCTCCATCGCGTACTCCACCTGGAAGAGCCGACCCGTCGGGCTCCATGTGGTAACGTCCGTATCATATTGGTTCCTGAACATTGTTTTCTTTCCTCTCTCCCTACGTCGTCGTCGCCGCCGCCGTTTGACAGTCTATCAGCCTCGATCTCTGGAATGTATACAGTTTCTATAGACAAAATGTCTCTTACTTGGACGCTGAGGTCTGAGGAGAAGAACGATAATTAAGAAGAGGGATATTGGAGGGGTTTTGACTGCGGCGGTAGTGACTTGCTGCACAATACACACAGGCACAGGCACAGGCTCAGGCTCAGGCTCAGGTTCAGGCTCAGGCTCGGTGCTGTTTTTAACCTTTTTGTTTTTTGTTCCTTTTCTTTTTCTGATTATTGATCCGGTGCATCCACATCTCGGTACCAACCAACCAGTTTGATCTTGCTGGCCCACTAAATGAATCTGGGCCTTCTTAGCTTTTTTCTGTTTATTTCTTGTCCCCGAATAAAACCTCTCATTTTTCAGGTTAGATTATACCCATCAAGAAAGGTAAAGCTTTAAACTTGAAACGCAATTGAGCTGATGACTTTGTAGTCACTAAGAAGGTTAAAGTGGGCCTTACCAAAAAGGCACATCATAAAGAATATGGCCTTTTTCTTTTGTTTTGAGAAAAGAAAAATATTGTAACTATGCTTATTACTACTTTTATGTGTCCATTTAAAAATTATCTGTTAATATATTAATTAAATCTCATCTATGGAGAGTATTTGGTTAAAAATAATTTCAAATAGGTCTGTTTCACAACTATTTTATTATTATAAAAAAATGTAAGAAGGAAATTAAAATTAAATAAATAAAAGTTTTTGGAAAGAACTGAACTTATTGGCACCATCAGGTACCCATATTTACTCCTATAATAAAATCGATAATTAATTGCTCCACCCAACTAGTTGGAGCATTTGGCTTCAGTATTAATATATTTGAAGGGAGAGGTGTTTTATGCCTATTGGATGGGAATTTTATTGATAGTATTACACTTGGTAACAAAAAGCATTCGTTTTGCTTCGTAACAAAGTAATGAATGACATAAAAGTAATTAAACAAAAAACACTAAGTGTGAAAAAGTATTGAACACAAAGTAAATTTATTCCGTCACGTGCTTCCAAGGAGATCCAATACCTAAATGGTTGAAAATTTTCAAATAAAATGGGGAGAAAAATAAGATATAAAGTAATTGTCACTTATTATCTAACTCAAATTTAATAAGCCTTCAAATGAAAAGTAAAAGATTACTACACCAAGTTATCATTGTAATCTATATTTATATGTAATGATATATTGTTAAAATTGAGAGAAAATTAATAATTTGTTAATGTAGAGATACTTGCTTAATTTTAGAAAAATTTACGTATTTAATTTAAATTCTAATATTTTTAATATAATTTTAAAATTTGTAGTATTTAACATTAATTTAGTAGTTAATTTATAATTTTATTATTTTAATAGAGTTAAAATTTTAATATAAATTAGATTTATTCAATTGATATCTAATATATATTGTAATTTATTTAATTTATATTAATAATTATATACATTTATTTAAACTTTGTATTATATAAATACTCATAATTAAAAAAATAAAAATAAAAAAGAAAATAATTTCTAAAGAAGAAAATATAATCTTAAAAGTCCTTTTTTTGTTTTCATAGAGAAGATAAAAAAAAGAAAAAATAATTTTAATTTTTTTTAAATAAAAAATATTCATAATCTAAATTTCTTTTTATTATATATATATATATATTCTTATCAAGAGCAAATCACTTGATATGTCACTATTTTAAAGCAATTTTGAATAGTTCTGATAAAATCTTTCATTTTTATTTGAGATAATTTTGAAATTTTCAACCATAATTTTCTTAATTATAACTTATTATGACCATCTCTCAATTAATGATTTTCTTTTTTCATGTGACATTACCATCCTTCTTTGTTCTTTTGTTTTTATTTTGGGTAACTATCTCTTATACAAATAATCATGAAAAATCAATTATTGCAAGTAGTCCAATAGACTTATTATTCATATAAGCATAGCTAAGTTAGGGCCTTTCCATTTTTTTTCTTTAATTGAATCTTTCATTATAAACTTGTAAGATTCATGAGCATTCAATTTTTTTTAGCTTTTCAAGCAAGAAGGGGAAGAAGGGATTGGTTTTCCATTTGATTGGACTTCAAGTCTTTTTTCACTCTCCAATTCATCCAAGTAATCTCTCTCTAGTGCTTTGTCTTTTCCCCTTTTGTGCCTATTTATTGTAGGATATATGAGCTTTTGAGTTTCATGAATTTGTGATTGAAAGATTATATTGAGAGTAAATGAAAATCTTTTGTTATGGGTGGGGTGATCAACAGCTAGTATATTTAGGGAAATTTTGGGTTTTGTCTTACTAATGTTTGACTTTTGAGTATAGTCATATTATGATAGAAGAAATTACTATTATTTTTGACAAAAAAATAAATCAAAGATTGTGTTTTTATTGTTTTTACAATTGTGGATTAATCTTAACCATCTAATGGCAACTTATACGCTTGAATTTTTTTTTTCATATAAAATTTTAAAATTATAAACTATATTTTCAATATTTATTATAATTTAATTCATTTTAATATTTTAATAAATTTTTTAAAAAAATTAAGTGTCTTAAATAATATCGTGTAAGGTATGGTTGAGTAAAATAATTATCAACTAAATTAATGTGTTTTTTGATATATAAGGTAGTGTCCTTCATTGAATATTACATTAAAAGAATTTATGTGGTAATATTTATTTAATTTTAAAAATAATTTAAATATTTCATTCAATTTAAAATTCAACATTCATTAAATAGTTAACTTTAAGTTTTTTTTATATATTTTTTAATATAATTAAAATTTTAATATTTATCTTGTTCACTTAATTTACTCAATTATGATCAAATATTTATTATAATTTATCCAATTTGTGTTAAATTTTTTACATATATTTAAAATTTTTATTGCACAAATATTCATAATTATAAAAAATAGAAGAAAAAATAATTTCTAAAAAAAGAAAAAAATAATATTGAATTTCATTTTTTTGTTTTTCAAAGAAATTTTTTTTAAATATACTTTTTAAAAGAAAAAAATACTCAATATTTTAATTTTTTTCTCCTTTCGTTTTTTTTTTAAAAAGACCACTCTTAAATTTATTTTTTTATTTTTTTAAAAATACTTATAATTTAAGAGTTTTTTTTAAATTTTTTTCTATTTATATAAAATACATTTTTTAATAAATATAATAAATTAAGTTTTAATTTCTTAGTACATTCTTATAGTTTATAGTATTTGATATTAATTTAATAGTTATTTTGTAGTCCTTTTTTAGTATTTTAATAAAATTAGGGTTTTAAAACTTAATTTATTCAATTATAATTTAACATATATTATAATTTACTCTATTTATATTAATTTTGTTTCACATATATCTAAATTTTACACAATACAAATATTTATAATTAAGAAAAAAAGGAAAATAATTTCTAAATAAATAAAAATAATCCAAAATTCTTTTTTAGATAAAAATTAAAAATTTACATTTTAATTTAAAAAATGCTCATAATTTTATTTGTTTTTTTGTTTTTTTATAAAGAAATAAAAACTACTCTTAAAGTCATTTAAAAAAATACTCATAATTTAAATTTTTTAATATTTCATTTAAATAAGATAGAAGAAAAGGTATATTATTCAATAAATGTAATAAATTTATGTGTTACACAAGTCTTATATTAGTTTATATGTAAGTATATATTTTTTAAATTGAGAGAAAATTAGTAATATATTTATGTGACACCATTTGTTTTAATTTTATAAATGTCTAAATATTTAATTTAAGTTTTAATTTTCATAGTAGATTTTTATAATTTGTAAATTTGAAATTAATTTAATAGTTAGTTTGGAAATTTTTAAATATTTTTATAGCATTATGATTTTAATATGCATATAATTATTTAATTATGATCTAAAATATTTTATAATTTATTTCATTTATTTTAACATTTGTTTTACATATATTTAAAATTCACATAATGCAATTACTTAAGATTAAAAAATATAAAAGAGAAAAATAAAAATATTTTTTTAAAAAAGAAAAGATAATCCAAAATTCTTCTTTTTTTTTTTTTGAAAAAAATATTTTCAAATTTATCTTTTTTTAAAAAGAATCCTCATAATGTAACCTTTTTATTTTTCTCTCTTTAAAAAACAATTCTTTAGAAAGAAAATAGTTATAATTTAAGTCTCTTTTTATTTTTTTATTTAAATAAAATATAAAAATACACTTTTTAATAAATATGATAAAGTCACACATCGCACTAATTTAATACTTAATTTATCTATGACCTCTTTTTTCCGTAATGACAAGATTTTTAATAAAGGCATGCTATTTGGTGTGAAGCAAAATTTGTGATAGTGATAAATTCAATTAACCCAACTTAAGTTTTGTTTGTTTCTTTGCTAGCAATTTGTGTTCTTTCCTTTTATATTATTTTTTTCTTGATTTTTTGGACTAATTTTCACTTATATGTACTATTTGTATGACTAAAAAAAGTTTTCACTTAATGTCAAATACTCATAATTTAAGTTCTTTTTCACTTTTTTATTTAAATAAACTCATGTACTATAAAAATTTAAAAATTATATATATTACTATTATTGAAACTAAGATAAAGGTGAAAAAACACTTATGTGATGATATTTGTTTAATTTTAAGAAAATTTAAATTTTTTATTTAAGTTTTAATATTTTTAATAAATTTTCATAATTTATAATATTTGACATTAATTTAATAATTAGTTTCTAATATTTCTTAATATTTTAATAAAATTTAGATTTCAATATGAATTTAATTTACCTAAGTCACTTAATTATGATTTAATATGTTTAATAAATTACCCAATTTGTAATAATAATTTTTTACTTATATTTAAAATTATATAAATATTTTTTTTGAATTATAATTTTTTAGAATATTCTTATAATTTATAATATTTGATATTAATTTAATAATTAGATTATATTTTTTAGTATTTTAATAAAGTTATAATTTTAGTATACATCTAATTTACTTATATATTATTTAATATATATTATAATTTATCAAATTATTGTTTTACGTATCCTTAAAATTTGCATAATGTAAATACTTATAATTGTGCGTCGGCAGTACCATTAATCTCTACCTTCTGAAATCGTGACATGGGAAGTTTGTGAAGCATAAGACCAACTCAGGGCTATTCTCAGCAATCTGGCCAGTCAAAGATTTCATCTGTTGTGTCGCTTGGATGGCTCTAGCTACTAAAAGATCATTTAGTTCTACATTGATGCAAGAAAACAATAGCTCCTTCGCCTTCAGAAGAGCCTCCCACACTGCTAAAAGTTCCATGATTTCAATCAGGATAGCACGTAGGATGCACTTTGAGATGGCATGGACTGGGCTGCCTTGATGATTTTTGACAATCACTCCAAGACCATTCTTCCCATTGCTGAAAGCTGCATCAATGTTAATTTTAATAATGCCCGGAGTCGGTGGTTGCCAATGGGCCTGTGTCGGTCGGGCAATTAAAGCCAACAGGGGACGACTGAGATGTTTGTTATAGCCATTTGAGGTGGACTGGTTTTGCCTTCGATAGCATTAAGATTTTGTGTGCGCCAAATAGCCCACGCCACTATGCATACAAGCCCCACAAGTTCTGCTCTTTCTTTTTCCACTAACTTTGCTAGCTAATATTGGGAATCCATTTGCATCAATGAATCAGTTTGCAAGCCCAAAGGACTAATAAACTAGATGCATTTAGCCCTAGGACACTCAAACAAAGCATGCTTCAATGTTTCCATACCTCCCCCACACAGCTAAGAGCCCCCCTTCTTCACTAAGTTACTGTTGGTAGGTAGAAGATCTTACATAACCCTCTAAGCAAAATGCTTGATTTTATTTGCAATGAGCAATTTCCATAATTTCCTCTAGTGGACTGCACCTTGATTAGAACAAGAAGGTCCACAAGAGAAATATTTTCTCGTGCAAGAGTATATTCGCTTGTCAATGTGTATTCATCTATATTATTAAAGTGCAACACTAGCTTGTCGTCTGGTTCTCAAAGGCTAAGAGGAATAGCAAGAATCTAGGAGCTTTCAAAACGCATGAAGTGTTGCAGCACTAAGTTTGTTCGCTATCCCTTGATGTTTTGGTCTATGAGTGAAGACACAAGACTCGTTTCTATCTGTATCTGGGAAGAAAGGACTTTAAATCCATTTTGCTCTGATAACCAAGGATCACCCTAGATTTTAACCTTTTTCCCCTTACCAATTATCCAACGGAGGCCTATGTGCATAAAGAACTTAGTTTCTTGGATACTTCTCCATGTATAACTTGGATTGTTACCCAAATCAGCCTCCATAAATGATCTTTTGGGGGAATAAGGGGCTTTGAGAGTTTCGGCTTGCAACAAGTCCCCATGAGAGAGATGAGACGCCAAGCCAAATTGAAAGCTTAAAAATCACGAGATCCTAGCCCCATAGTTGCTTTTGACTCAGTCATTCTGTCTCATGAACACTAATTAATTTTTCGTGTTTTGTCAGAGCTTACCCACCAAAACCGATTAAACATTAAAGCAAGTTCCAATCAGAGCGTCTTCGGCAGCATAAAACAACTCATAATATAAGTCGATATTGCTTGGATTATTACCTAAATAAGCACTTCTTTATCAGGCCGAGAAAACTATTTTTTTTGCCACCCACCGATATTTTGCTACACTATCGATCACATGGCTAAAAGCAAGTATTTTGGAATAACTGATACTCATAGGAAGTCCCAAATATTTTTGATGGGACTAATAGCTATTAAACCCAGGCAACTCTGAATTGCATTTTTCACATCCTCTTAAAGAGAGTTCAATCTTTTCGAAGTTAATATTTTGTCCAGAGGTTCGTCATATTACCAAAGGATCAACTGAAGCTGCTGACATTCTGGCACAGATGCTCCTAAAAAATTTAGACTATCATCAGCTAAAACAAGGCGAGTGATCTTTGGGGCTTATTGACAAACTCGAACTCAATGGATAGAACCTGAGATTGCTGCCCTTTGTAGTAAGGAAGACATGCCGTCAGCACATAATAAGAAAATATATGAA
This sequence comes from Bruguiera hainesii, assembly GCA_023213295.1. NCBI lineage: Eukaryota > Viridiplantae > Streptophyta > Magnoliopsida > Malpighiales > Rhizophoraceae > Bruguiera > Bruguiera hainesii. The sequence continues at coordinate 7,013,447 of JAHOYR010000018.1, forward strand.
GAAAGGGGATCATCCTGCTTTAATTCTATTGATGTTGTAAAAGGCTCCTTAGCAAGAGAATTGACCACAATGGAATAGGAAATAGATGAAACACACTGCATAATCAGCTTTACCCACTCTGATGCAAACCCCATTTTCAGCATGATCTGTTCTAGGAAACTCTAATCCACTCTATCATTGATTTTGCTCATATCTAGCGTTACAGCCATAGATTCTTTTTTGCCATTGTATTGATGTTTCATATGATGGAATACTTCAAAAGCTATTAAAGCATTATCAGTAATGAGATGCCCTGGCACAAAAAGTTGACTGAAAAATGGAAATAATCCGAGGCAAAAAAGGTCTTTAATCTATTTGCAATGGCCTTGGAAATAATCTTGTAGACCATATTGTATATAATGATAGGTCTAAAATCTAAACATTTGTCAGGATATGTCACCTTAGGAATTAAGTGTTAGAATTTTCTAATTAGTCTTATTAGAATATTTTCAAATAATATTCTTATTGAGAACTTATTTATAATATGACTTAATTTGTAAAGATTAATTTTATATATGATCACACCTTTCTTTTTTTGATATATAAAATTTTTTTATTTAAAATCACGTGATTATAGCAAATGTTAGGAGAGAGAAATTAATTACTATGTCAAAGTGCATCAATAATTTTAATTTTTATAAATTTAAGTATGTCATTTATGATATTATTTATATGAATATATTTATTTTTAAAATATAAAAAATTAACATTTACAATGATAGATTTATTAATAAATTTAACAAGTAGTATCAAAATATGTATTTTGAAAATTGAATATTTTCTATGTATGATAAAAAACATATACCTAATTTATCATTATTCTTTTATAAAAAAAAATATAACTTTATATTTTATCCTTTAAAACTATGGTTTGTTTTGTTCAACTTTTATGTGAGAAAAAAAATATTTCATTATCGTAATTATGCCATTTATGTAGGTTAAAGTCGTTTTAACCATCATGAAATAGTAAGAAAAGAATTAATTAATTTCTTGCAAAAAGAATGAAGTGGCCAAAAATGTCTTATTATGGAATTATTAATTCTATCAATGTGAAGGATAGTGCCTTGTGAATAGAGTCTTATGGAGTTGGTGCCTTTATAATATTTATCATTGAAAAATAGAGATTAAAATTTTTGATTCAAACTATTAAAAATAATGGTCGGATGTATTATAAGGAATTGCAAATTCTTTAAAAGAATGATGTCAATTGCTTTGCTCTTTATGTTGATAAATTTATGAATGTCTAATTGATGAATTTTGATGATTGTTATTTTATAGTTATAATTCCTTATTTCTTAATTGTGTTTAAAGAAAAATTATAGCAATCTACACATGCCTATAGCACGTATTAGTAAAATTTAAAACCTATCTATTCCTAATGACCTAGAAACCTAAATATTAAGGCCCTTATTGATAATATCTAATGTATTATTTTAATATACATGTACTATTGTCATAATTTGTAAGTCACCAAAGTGACTAAACTAGTATGTTTATCGTTATGCATATATTATGATTGTAATTTGATTGTTATTAAAATGACAAAATTAGAATGTTTGAATTGACATATATGCATTATTGTTATAATTTGTTAGTTATCAAGATAACCAACTAGTTTATTTAACAATATGCATAAATAAGCTATTTATTCATGATTTTAATAAAATACCTATAAATAGAAAATGATTAGATAAATTGATATTATTAATCATTGAAATTTTACAACTTACTCAATAGTAAATTATTACTTCATTATTAATAATATAATTAAGATATATTAATATTTTAGTTAAATATATTTGATTGAAGATATTTAATCACTTATTAAAGTTAATGGTATTATTTATAATAGTATATTGTAAAATTTTTTAAAAGTGAATTATAATATATTTTAATTATTTTATTTGACTTATTATTAATTATGAGTATTTATGGTTATACAATTATTGTAATTCACTTACATATTTCAATTATTCTTCTATTCAATGATTGCACTTCACAAAATGACATGAAAAAGTTAATATTTATTTAAGTATTATAAATTTTGACTTGTATTATTAATAAGTGAGTTCACTATTATTATAAATTCAAGTAGCAAGTGAAAAAAGTTACATTAGTAAGTTTGGAAAAGAAATAATAGATTGAATTTTATATTTTCAAAAGTGATTATTACCAACAACATTAAAAAACTATTTCACAAATAGAAAATATAAAAGAATATTTATAGTTTATAGAAAAAATAGTTCAATTTTGTAGATAAGTCGCTTGTTTGTACTTATATAATAGAACTCATGATCATGAAGTTTATTAGGTCATAAACTATGTAAGAGTATATTATTGAGATGATTAATTTTATAAGAAAATTTAAGATCTTAAGATTAATGATAGATAACACTTTTTTTATGCAACTCATTTTGAACTTACCATGTTATTAGTATGAGTCATTCCAAATTCATTATAACAATATAGAGAAAAAGTTGAATGTTAATGAATTGACTAGTATGCATGTTTAGGAAGAAATGAGACAAAAAAATTAAGTGACTCACTTTATTAATCTTATGGACAAGAAAGCTAGTAAAAAAAATTAAAAGTAAAAGTCAACCAATTAAGAAATGAAAGAGTTTGCTTATATTTTTCATATTGAAAATAAGGAATAAAAAGAGTGATAACTTTCACTTTTATAAAGAAGGTTAAATATTATTAGAAAAATTACCCGAAATGTAAAGTTTGATTTGAAAAAAAAAAGAAAAATTAAATACTTTAGTAAATTTTGAATCAAATTTAATTGAAATTTCTTATAATACTCAGTAGCTTAATTTTAATACTACTATTTATGTATTTATAATGATACAATGATTATTATAATTTGATTGCTTAAATTACTATAAGAATACAAATATTTCTGTAATGTATTTTTATTAATATTTTATATTAATTGAAACGCGATAAAGTTTAAAAAGAATCTTTATTTACTATGTATTATAATATTGGAATTAAGTATAGTATGATAAATAAAAATTCTACTTATTTATGAAATAAATGTTTGGAATCATATATCCAAAAAAAAATTAGCGAAATTGGTAATAAGATTCTTTTGAATCTAAATTTTGCTAATTTAAGAATATGTATGAATTGTCTTAAGTGTAAGTAAACCAAATATAATATAAAAGAAACTATAAAACGTACCTGATTTCTTGAAATTATACACATAAATATTTATAGACCTTTCAACATTGTAGGCCTTGACAAGGAATTATATTTCATCACCTTTATAAATGTTTTTCACATTATAATTATATCTATTTACTTCATCAAAACTCAGTCATTAAATATCTTTGAGGTATATATAAAAGAGGCTAGAAGTAATTAACCTAAAGGCAAAAATCGCAAAATTTTATAGTGGTAGTAAATATTATAAAAAATATAACTATTTAAAGTAGTGTCAAAGTCCATTTATGAAATTCTTCGAAAGTCATGACATATGTATATGGTGAATTATGTCAAACACATCTTAGCAAAATATGTGACAAAAAGGTATAATTAGATATTAACGAATATGGTTAAGAGTATAATAAGTAATTTCTTCATACCTAAATTTTTATGGATGTATGTATTATTTGTTAAATAGGATTCCTAATAGATAGTTCAAAGTACTCTTATTAAACTATGAATGTGAAAGAAATCTAGTTTAAGGCACCAAAATGTCTGAAGTTGTTCAATGGAAGTAAGAATCCACATGAAAAAAAGTTAGACTTTTAAACGATTAGTGGTTACTTTATTAGTTACTCAAAAAAATGTAAAGCCTATAACCATAGTCTGAAAATTGTAAAAAATAGTAATGCAAGATTCATTAAGAATGAAGAAGTTAATAAGAGTAAAAAATGTCAAAATGTGAAAATAAAAAAAATTAGAATAAATATTTTTTTACCAATAATAGTTCTTTTGTTTACTACAATACCAAATATTGTTACAAATTAAAGAATATTTGGATTAAAAAAAAAAAACTCTTTGAAGAAACTAACTTACAACTGACTAATGTAGGTGAACCATTAGGAGTAGGATTAAAAAGATCTTAAAGAGAAAAGAAAATAATTATTTTGAATGATTATATGATTTATTTTTAAGAGTTAAATTTTTAATATTGGAATTAATAAAGATGTAGTTTTGTTTTTATAGTCATAAAAATATTGAATTTGATTATTGTATTGGTGACTTAATATGATTTTGAGTTATACTAAATCTTAAAGAGGAAGTTTACATGGATGAATTTGAAAGTTCTTTCATTAAAAATTTAATGGTATGTAAATTAAAGGATAAACATGGATTGAAACAACATCTCTTACAATAATATATTAAGTTCAATAATATCATGATATCTTTTGAATTTTAAAAAGAACATTGTTGATTACTATTATATGTTAAAAGATTAATAAAAGTAAGTTTATTTTCTAGTCATGTATGTTGTTTACTCCTAATATTTTAAGTATATTACATAAAATTAAAGACTTTTTCTTAGGGAATTTTATAATGAAAAATATAAGAAAAATATTATGTATAATAAGAATAGAAATATTTTGTAATAGATTATAATGAATGATTGTTTTAGAATAGTTATATCAAGAAAATTTTATATAAGTAAGTATTCAATTGAAATTATTTCCATACAAAAGGGTGACACATTTAATCTCATGTATTGTTTTAATGTAAGGAAATGAAATCAATTCCATATGTCTTTATTATTGGTAACTTAATATATTTGTTAGCTTATATTAGATCAAATATTACTTTTGTAGTCAAAATGTTAATAGGTGTAAAAGTAATCATAGAATGGATTACTAGAAAATTGCAAAGAAAATATTGAGGTACTTAAAGGAACAAAAAAAATTATATGTTCATGTATAGAAAATTCAACCACTTAAATATAATTAGATATTTAGATTCAAACTTTACAGGGTGCATTGATAATAGAAAGTTCACTTTTAGTTATATGTTCTTATTAAGAGAATGAGCAATTTTTTGCAATAATGAAAAATTGTCTATATTACTTCATCTATTATAAAAGCAAAGTGTGTGGCATGATTTAAGAGTTATAATTCTTGTATTATGACTATGAAATTTTATTTTAAAATTTGGGGTTGTTAATGCCATTATCAAGTCCTTGAAAATTTATGTGACAATTTCATAAAATTATTCTTTTTCAAGAATGATAAATACTTAAAGGGTATTAAACTTATGAAAATTGAAATATTTTGTCATTAAAAAAAAGGTTTAGAAACAAAGAGTGTCTATAAAGTATTAATTGATCTTATGATTGTAAAACAATATAAAATTCACAACCAATATTATGTAAAGAATATATTCTTAAATGAGATTTGCTTGTACTAACGATAATTGATTATATATGATGTAATGACATTTTGAACTCACTAATATGTTTTTGAGATACATTGTATATTTCTTATTATATTATGATTGTATATACATTATTATTTTTAATAGAAAAATCTTTATGAGATATAATTGTAGACCATTATATATATATACACATATATGTATGTATATATATATGTATATTATTGCATTTTCAAGGAAGCATTATCAGGAATTTTCATTGAATTTTTCAAAATTCAAAATCAAATTTCTTTGCTTCCTAAAGGTCAATACAAAGGATATTATGATTTATAAAAGACATTGGGTGCATGTAGAAAATGCATAGGACCCATATTTTTCATAGACACTCTGGTTTATTAAATACCAATTGGAATGCCTATTATACAAAATCCAATAGTTATGGATAGAATTCAAGACCCCATAATTACTGGAGATATTTTCAAAACCTTATTAATACCATCTTTTAGTTTTCATTTGAAACAAGAAGGTGAAAAAAAATTTTGTTTAAAACTACAAGACTACTTTGATGATGTTCTTGGCCTCCGTAATCAGCTTAAGGCACTTACAGAGGTAACATCATAACCCATGAGCCTGAGTGAAACATGAGAATACAAAAAAAAGTGAGTTAACTTTGCAATATTCAAAGCTAATGAGCGCATCTATGAGTAAAACCTAACATTTATCTCCCACTGAGATAAATGAAATTAACGATAACTGATTCTTCTTCTTTCATTCTAATAGTCCTTAGAGATACTAGATTTACAAACTTCAAAGATTCTCTTTTTTTTTTCAATATAGTCTAGTCTCTATTTAGGACCTATATATTTTTTTAATTGTTATCCAAATCTCACTATGTCTTTGTCTGATAAAATATTTTACAAAGTATGGTTTTACAAATCAAAACCCATTTGGAAGGATTCATTCTGATTGCATTGATTTACAAAATTCATTACAAAACAATGGTTTTTGCATTTGCATCCAAATACAAATTCCAATCCTAAAAAGGAGAAATCTTTCTTTTACAAATAGATTTATCCTATTTACCTGTATTTTCTCTATAAAGGTATTCTAGAGAAGATAATATTTAAAGAACTTTGAAGTTTTGTGGATGTTTTCCACCCATTTTGGATTTTTAATTCTTTTTTTAGGGTTTTTAAGGATTGAGTTCTATGTTTTCAGTTGATTTTGAGGATTGACCTTGTGAGTTGACCAATTGTTCTATCTAGTTTCTTACTTATAGTGTATATAGATTGGGTTTTTGACTAGGTTTTAGGGAAGAGATTGAGCTCTCTTCCAGGTTTTGAATGAGAGTTTTGCCCTTATTTTTTGATTTCTTAGGTATCTTTGGGTTTATTTTGAAGAAATTCTTAGGTTAAGAAATCAAGAATAAAGTTTCTATCTTCTATGATATATTTGGAAATCAAATGTAGAAAGAATAGTTTGCTAATATGAAAAAATATATTTTGATTTAATGTTTTAAACATCTTTTTGTTAAATTTCTTTTGCAAACTTGCATTTAATATGTAAAAGAAATTGTGTCTTAGGGGCATAGTTTGAAAACTAATAAAAAATAACATATATTTTTTGTGAAAAGAGAGAAAATTATAATAATCATCTTAGATTTCTTTTTTTTTTCTTAAGAAAATGTTTGAAGAAAAAATTTCTTTTTGCAGTATTATATAATGTATAAAAATCATTATGCAAGAGTTTTTTGTTAGGTTCAAAAAAATTTTTGGAAGGTTTTTTTAAAATATGCAATTCATTTTGTATATTTTCTGTGATAGTTGAAGGTGTTGAAGAGGTTAGATGTGATTGTTTTTGAGAATTTGTATAGATAGGATGAGGAACACTTGTATGGTAATATGTTATTTGAAAAAAAGTAATTAGAATGTTTGAAGTTAATAATCTTAGAGGTTTTATAAGTAGGTTTATGGTAGATGAAAGATTGGCAATATGTCTTAAATCAATTGTAGAAGAAATGAAATATTTATAAATAGATCTAAGTAAGGTTATTGTGAGTTTTGTCCACAATATATGGTTAATTTGAGGTTCAAAAACTTGTAAGGACAGTTTAAATGACTTATTTAAAAAAGATCTAAACTTGTAAATGGAAGAGGAATTGAACTTATATTGGTTTAATGTGTTTAGTTTATTTTCAAAGTCAAGATTTTGAGCTATAAGTTCAAATACAAGTTTTAGCCATGAGATATGATTGATCTAAAATTTTAAGGAGCCAAGTTACTTGAGGCAAATAAGTAAAATCTCCTTTTTAAAAGTGGTTTTGTGTTTTTGAAAAGCTGGCACCTATTATTTTGGTAAAGTAACCTTTACTTTTTGAAAAATTATATTTGCTTTTTGAAAGATGCTTTTACCTTTGTAATGCTAGTAATCACGACATTCACAAGCACTTTTCTTTGAATGGTTTGATACCTACTTATATTAAATCGATATGAATGTATTTGTAATATTTATTTTTATAATTTTGTAAAGAATTTTGAAAAAGAAGATGAATAATTTCAAAAGATTTTGAAAGTTGAATATCTCTTTTTACAGTTTTGATTGTAAAATTATTTTTAAAAACATTAAATTTGAAAATTTTGTAAATGAAACTTTTTTGGACTTTTGGAATTTCCCAATAATCAATTCCTCTATTGGAATCTTCTAGAATAATCTCTTTGATATTGACTATTTTATGAAATTCAGAATAATTTGAGATAAAAGTGTTGGAATAAGAAGTTATTTTATAGAGAATTGGGTTCATATTTGTGTATTGGAGTTTTACACACATTAAAGAATTTAGGTTTTACATAGACTTAAAAATTAAGACTTAAGTATAGTAAATTTTCTACAATCCATTAGTTATATATATATATAAAGTGTTTTAAATAAATAGAGTATAATTGTTATAATTTACCATATTATGTCTTTATGATGAAATTGTAAAAAATTGTTATTATCATTATTTATGCATAATAATGAATGTAATAAATTTTAATCGAAAGTAAAAAAATGTTAAAATTCTAATTAGTTGTATTAAAATATTTTTAAATAATATTTTTATTAAAATTTTATTTATAATGTGATTCAATTAATAAAAGATAATTTTTTATATTATTATATTATAAAAAATTATAATTTAAATATCAATAAATATATATATATATATATAAATTTTATTTAAAAGTATGTAATTAACGTAAAAAGTTAAGAGAAAAAAATTATCTATAAGTTTGAAACATTAAAAAATCTAACATCAAGCATATGTTTGTATGATTAATATACGTGGGATCATTTAGAGTTCAAAATATGCAAAGATTTTTTCACATCATCGCCAATTATATGCCAGAAAGATTGAAAGTACAGAGGTCTAGGGGCCTTAGAGGGATACATTTTCTGTAGGGCTTGGTGAATCTCATCTCTTGTGAAAGCACGACAAAGAGAATCATTCACTTGGCTTGTGACTTGATTATGAGCCGAATTCAGAAACTGGCCGCAGATTTTGGGAACCTTGCATTGCAAGTAAGTCTTGGAAGTGCATAGTGAGAAGTTGCACAATTTCATAATTGGTTTGTAAAACACGACCGTTGTTATAAACCAGCTTGTGGATGTGATTTCTTTTTTTGAGTTGAGACGCTTTGCCATGAAACAAAGCCGTGTTTCTGTCGCCATTTTTTAGCAAAGAAATTCTGGATCTTTGATTCCACATAATTTCCTCTTTCTTGGGCAGCTCATCAACCTCCATTTGTATTTGATTAAGAGCGACTAAATTAGAGGACGTGGGTGGAGCCGTTCCAAGGCCGCTTATATGCTTTGAAGATTACGAATTAGAGAATTAATATGGCCAAAAGGGGGTCGCTTCCAAGCCACCAATTCACGGCTACATTGACACATTATATTGGGGAGATCTTGATCTGGCCGTGTTCTGGTTACTTAGCTCCAAGATTGAGCAATAGTTTGTTCACACAATGAATCACACGGCCACATATTTTCAAAATGAAATTGCCGTTTTTTCTGTGAAGCACCAAGCACAACAGAAAAAACAAAAATATTTACCGAGTTATGATCCGAACGAAAACGAGAAAGGGAAATGGAAGATTTAGAAACTCCGGGTTTGCCAGGGCCCTGTCAAGCCGTTCTCGTATGCTCCCTTCATTCTACTGCCCATTTGACCAAGTGAAATAATAATTATGATAGCTCAGATCCTGCAACAAACAATCCTCCACAATCTGCCAAAAATCTGCCTTATATTCAGATTGTCGTGGCTTGTCTCCTTCCTTTTCATAAGAGAGTAGAATTTCGTTGAAATCCCCCCGCGCATAACCATGGTTTATGCATTTGATTGTAGAAAGTCCGAAGCGAAGCCCAGGTAAATGGTTTGTTCTCATCTTTTGGCCCGCATATACAAGTGAATCTCCATTATGTCCACTGTATGTCATCGTTGATCAACACATCAATGTGGTGTAGTGAAAAAGTCTACAAGCTCACCGATAAGGAATCTCTCTAAAGTAAAGCTAGTCTCCCCCTCTATTTCTATTCGACCCTTGACACTCCACATAAAAATTAGTGGTGTAATGCAATTGCAATTTTATTTTTCCCATCTCATGTGCTTTCAGACGAGTCTCCATCAGGAAGACTAAAGTGGAAACTTGAAGCTTCAGGAGCTTTTTTAGTCTGCTCAGTACTCACGGGTCTCCAAGCCTGCAGCAGTTCCTACATAAGGCAATCATGGCGTTCGGCAAGGCTACATCACGGCGTTTGCTGATTGAACGAATTCATGCGATAGTTGCTGAACAGAATCCCCCAATTTATTCTTCTTGGGAGCTTAAAAGTTAGCTTCAGTATGGCGAGCCTGGTCTATCTTCGATGATTTTCTTTTCCCAAAAGAGCAGCATACTTTCCTGGATTGGAGACTCCATTTTTCCTTGCCTGACGCTTTTCAATCTTACCGGATGAAGTTGATGAGACAAAATTTTTAATAGGCGCTCGTTGCTGGCACAGGGAGCGGTTCGGATCTGAGGACCATGGAGTCAAAATTCGAATCTAGGACCTGAGCGGATCCACCAGAGGAAACATGGTTGATGTTACCGACACATGCTTATCAAGTGAGCTATATAGAATATGACTCCGTTTGGAAAATTTTGATGATAAAGTGCCATCCGATTTCTCGCTAACTGGCCAGCGAGATTTGGAAAGAAGTTGTGCCATAGATTGAAACTCAGTATCCTATCCACCCAAGGAAATTACTTTGCCTGCAAGGAGATTAAGCTCATTTGTATTTAAATTTGAAATTTCTACTTCAGTGGGATCCCACAGAATCTGTTATTGAATATGCGGCTGATCCACCCTGAGTCATCATTGTCTCCGCGACTTCCTCCTCCATATCTGGGAATTCTAGTGGGGCTTGTTAGTCAATTTGACCACCGTTTGAGGGTGGTGCTACTGCTGATTGATCACTAAAGGCGGAGAGGTTGGCCTCCTTAACGCCAACAGATGGGGAAGGTGCGTTTGAAGAACTACCCCTCCATCGAGGGCCAGGTACAATTTCGAAACCAACCCTTCTCATTGGTTAGACTCGGAGTTCATCGCCGTAGCTGAGATAGAGACTAGAATTAGAAGTACCATCATCTGTGGCATCTACAAGAATCTCGCAATATTTGTTTGTGTGTCTAAGACATCCGCAAAATAAAAGAATAATTAAATCAAATCAAATCAAATGATTGATCTAGACTTTAACTTAATGTTACTATAATTATTTTTAAAATTAAAAATCTTAAATTTAAAGATCAATCTACACCAAAGACAAATTCAAAAAGAATTGTTGGGCCTCCTTCCCCCACCCCCACCTCCATCCATCCTTGGTTGAGACCTATTAGTGAAAGAAAAGAAAACAAAAAAAGGCCAAACATCTAATCCAAATAACATTAGTGTACAAAAACATTAAAATAACCAATTTTCTTTACATGAAGGCAAATTTCTCATCGTATAAATTAAGTATTATTGAAGTTAATCTAGATTATTAGTTAGTATTTAAATTATATTTAGACTAACTGAGTCTTATTTGATAGTTTTAATAATTGAGTAGAACTAGATATTTGTTATATAAAGAACGTGATGTTTATGTTATTGCGTGTGTTTCTTAGTTAATTGTTTTATAGTGTTTGGAGGTTAATAAAGTTTGAGTATTCATATAATTCCTTAATAGTGATATTATGGTATTAGAGTGAGTATTTGATCCGAAAAGAGTGAAAGTATATAAATCTCGTCGGAGTTGCCACTAGCCAGCACTAGAAGTGCTACTAGATCATTGTAAGACCTTTATGCACCGTTGCATCACCATACAAATAGCCAAAAGTTGCCATTTGTTTCATTAAAAGTCATATATAAAACCACAAGACATTGATAAAATCAATGCAAGCCACCAAACACCCTAAAGAAGTTTGAAACGTCATAAATCTGCAAAGACCAAAAAGTTTCCTTCACCATCACTTAATGTTAAATAGATCCATTACTCAATGATAGACACGTCCTCCTTGGTCACCATTGTAGCTTGGGACTATCATTTCCATACTCAAAGTCCGCCAATCTACACACCCTAGTGATTGACGCACTTGAATCTTGTTGAAATTTGGCCATAATCATTTCTCCTTCTTTGTTACTATTAATATGAGCGATGACCATTCGTCATCCTTTGTCAACACTCTCAACTCATCAATCACCTTTTATTTGTGACGACTAACAGCATCTGTTATCCCTACCATCTCTTATCGATAACTTGGTTGTTGGTTGTATAAAGGAATCCAATGCAATGTGAGTTTGAATGTCATAGATAAGAGAGAGAAAAAGGAAAAAAGAGAAAAATAAAAAAAATAAAAAAGAAATAGAGCCATATCTAAAAAATAAAATATTTAAGTCGACTTGAAATTTATGAAATTTAATATGAATGACATAATTACTATTTTAGTTTTTATTTTGAATAGGTGTGTTTAGATGAAAGTTTGGTTTAATTAACAAATTGTTGAATGTTGTGGATAATGAAGTGGCATAACTTGGAATAGATGCAACAAATAAACAATTGACAAATCATTGAGAATTAATGAAGAAGGATAAAAAGACATTATATTTCATTCATTAAGGAGTGAATGATGAAATTTTTAAGAAGATTATAGAAACAACTTCATCAAAGTAGGTATAAGATATTTTAATGATGTCATTCCAAGGTATAGATAAACTCAAAAAGGTAAAACCTCAAACCTTATGACATCAATTTGAGTTTTTGCAAATGGAATCCTTTAAATCTGTTTCAATTCATATAACTAGAGTTTTACTCTAACAAATTAAATAAGAATATGTAGAGAGTAACTTAATGATTAGGTTAAAGTTGAACAAATCTTATGGACACTCATATCACAGTACAAATTTATGGTTGCAATAAAAAAAGCACACAATTTGTTTGAGACATAAATAGACGTATTAATGTTTATGTTGTAATCTCATAAGCAATACATGAATGAGAAATGTATCAAGAAATCAATAAAAAAAAATGCACTATAAAGTCAAGCTCCCATTAAAGACTAGCAAAGTGATCAATTAAAGTAGAAGTAAGGTTTTTCTTGTGGTAGAGGATGGAAAGGTAGTGGTTTTTATTAAAACAATCGAGGTTTAAAAGGTTACTAAAATAATTATGAAGATGGACACAATCAACATAATGACCAAAAGAGACCAAATTAGATATATAGAAGTTAAGGCTAAGGAGGAGATTATTGTAAAGAAAAGTATAACAAATCTAATATTGAGAGCTACTTATGTCATAAAGTTGGTCATTATGCTAAAGAATGCAAGTTTAAGGAGAATAATTAGACAACTCATTATGCAAAAGAAGGAAATATTGACGATGGAAATCAATTTCTTATAATTTTTATTGTATTTAATGAAATGCTAAATTGCAATACATGCTTCCTTAACATTAGTATACTAACTACATGTGTAAAAATAAAAAGTTATTTATTGATCTTGATGAGTTAATTCTCTCTACAATCAAGTTTACTTATGATAGTAGTATTCTTATTAAGTTGAAGAACATAAATCATTGTTACATCTTAGATGTGCTTTATGTGTCAAATATGAAGAACAACTAACTTAGTTAAGGCTAATTGCTTAAAAAGATGTATAATATATAATTATGTGATAATTGTTTCTCATATCTTGATGAGAGATGTATATTTATTCTTAAAACTCCTTTTGATGAAGAATTAGATGTTTGAGTTAATATACCTACTAAAGAATATACTTGTCTCAGTGTTATTATGAAACACAAGTTTTGGTTATGGATTCTTTATTTTGGTCATTTAAATTTTTGCAATTTAAAGTTGTGTGTGCAAGGAAATATGAAGACCAGTTTGCTTAAGAGACATTATCTTAATTAGATTTGTGAAATTTGCATTCTTGCAAAACAAAGTGGATTACTTTTGAAGATTAAAAAAAATTGGTGTGTAAAGCAACCACTCAATCTCATATACTTTGATGTTTGTAGCCTAATATATATGTTCCATTAGATGATAATAATAGGTATTTTCTTATCTTTATTGATGATTTTACAAGGAAAACATCAATTTATTACATGCAAAAAAGTATGAGGTGTTTGATTATTCTAAGAAGTTTAAGGTCAATGTTAAAAGATAAAGTGAATATTATATTAAAATTTAGTAAACTGATGGTGGTAGTGAGTATATTTCTAATGAATTTAAAGAGTATTGTGAATCATAAGAAATTAAGTATAAATATATAATTCCTTACACCTTACAACATAATAAAGTTATTGAATGAAATAATAAATTTATAATGAATATGGTGAGAAGCTTGCGAAAGGCCAAAGGAGTATCCAATTTGTTTTAGACAAAGCTATTTTGTGTTCTGTTGACTTATTAAATAGACCTTTAACAACAAGCAGCCAAAATATCACTCCTAAAGAAACATGAAGTGGTTTCAAGTCTAGTGTAAAAGATAAGGTCAAAGTTTAATAGAGGAGTAAAGATAATCTTTCTTACTTATATATATAAAAAAAAAGATATAAGCTATTTAATCTTATGACAAAAGGATGTACATAAGTATAAATGTAACCTTTATTAAAGATAAAGCTTGGAAATTTGATGCTTAGGAGCAAAACAACTCTTAGAGACATCTTATAGCTATTTTAGGAGAAGAAAAATCTTAAGTTGCAATCCTTAATGCAAATGGGGAAGTTTCACTAGTTGCTACATAAAATCTTACGACATAAGCTTCCTAAGAGATTGAAAGGTTAAGGAAAAATTGTCAATAATTAATTAAATTGTAAGATTATAAGGTAATCCATATAATCCTATTAATGATAATGGGGATTTAGTGCATTTTACAATGTTTGTAGATTGTGAACTTGTATTATTCGAAAAGGCAATTCAATATATTAAATGGGTAAATGCAATAAAGGAAGAAATCAAGATGATAGAGAAGAATACTACTTAGGAGCTTAGTAATATTCCACGAGGTCATAAAACTATCAATGTGAAGTGGGTCACTAAGATAAGTCAAATCAAGAAATAAAGAAATATAAAGTAAGATTGATAGTAAAAGGATTTAAATAATAACTTGGCTATGACTATCATGAAGTATTCTTCCTTATTGCTTGAATGAAAACTATCAAACTTATAATTAATTTTGCTACATAGAATCATTAGAAAATCCATCTAATGGAAGTAAAGTTAGTTTTTCTCAATGTCCACTTGAAAAGGTAGTGTTTGTCAATTAACCATTAGTTTTTATGAATAAAGGAAGTGAAAGAACATGTATAGGTTGAAAAAACCATTGTATGGTCTAAAATAAGCACTTAGAGTATAAAACAAGCATATTGATTATTTCTTCCATGAGATCAACTTCCAAAAGTTTTTTTTTTTTAGTATGACTTATATGCAAAAGTTAATAATTCTAGTGATATATTATTAGTATGTCTATATGTCGATGATTTGATCTTTACAATCGACAACCTTAAAATGATTGAAGACTTTGAAAAGCCTATGATGTGTGAATTTAAGATGATGGATCTAGGCTTAATGATGTATTTTCTTGACATTGAAGTGATTTAAGAAGATGATGGTATTTTCATTTATTAGAAGAGGTATGCTATTGAGTTTTTAATGAAGTTTTGATTGCATGGTAGCAATCTTGTGAGAACTTTTATAGAAATTGGCATTAAATTGTTTAAGGAAGGTAATGAAGAAATTGTTCATTCTACTCATTTTAAGTAAATTGTTGAGAGGTTAAAATAATTGGCATGCACAAAATTTTACATATTTTATGGAGTTAGTTTGAATAATAAGTTTTTGGAGTCTCCTTGCTAATCTTATATATAATTTGCTAAGAGAATTATGTGATATATAAAAGGATATATTATCACAGTTTAATTTATTTTTAATCTAAAAATTGTGCTCTTGCAGACTATTTTGATAGTTTTTGAGATAGAGATGTAGATAAGTATAAAAGTACCTTTGGTTACTATTTTAACTTTGAAATTGTTGCTTATTCATAGTCCTTAAGGAAATAGTTAATTTTTGCACTTTCAACTTATAAAGCAAAGTATGTATCTATAGTTTCAAGTGGTTATTAAGCAATTTGGTTGCTTAATTTGATAAGTTAGATTTATGTTTGTTTGTGTAACTACTTGTAAGTTTATTAACGCTCAAGTAATATAAATAATAAATAAAGTATCATCTCATAAGTATTGGAAGGAAATAAGTATTAACACACATAATAATCCTTAATTTATTTAAAAGATTGATTTCAAAGTTTAGAAAACTAAATAAGAACAAATAAAATCTAAATAAAAAAAGTCAATTGCTAAATATAACAAGATTTAACCAAGAAAAACTATATTAAGGTTTTAGGGTTCATAACATGAAGTTTATATAAAATTCTTTTTAAACTACTTTTGAGAAGAAGGTATATTCATGGGATAACAAAATTTCTTATGTTATTCAATACTTATTCTCAAACTATATTGAATCTACCTTTACTTATTAACCTACTATATCTTTATGTAAATTTAATTAGGTAAAAAGAATATTAAGTTATGTAAAAAACTTTAGTTTAAGTATATCTTTTTGCAATCCATCTATCACTATTATACAAATCATACTTGTATATTTTTATACTTTATTCAATTCATGGTATGTACTATTTAATTTAATGTGAGAATTTCATATTCATCTTAACTATGCATATCAAATGAATTTAAAAGATAATTAGACTCTTAAAAACATTAAACACAATAACAAATATTCACTATGAAAAGATAATTCTTGAATAGCATAAAAGTAAAGAAATTACTTAACTATGGTTATATTACATTGTGGCTCTAGCTAAAAAAATTAACTTATCCTAAAAATAATAAAAATTAAGCTAAATATTGAAAATAAAAAGAGATTTAAGAGAATACAATGATGAAATAACTTTTATGTTTGCTCCCTTGAATATGCTGTCACTCCTCTTCTCTTGATCTCTTTATATTTCTCTTTTTCTTTGGTGCATATTTCTCTTTTTTCGAGCTATGCACATTTTTTACTCATCTTTTAAGATTTCCTATCCCTAATCAACTTTTAGATAATTTTTGATTTGTAATTTGTGGCTCAAAAAATATCTCTTTTAAAACTGAATCAAACATTGACCAAAATTAAAAATTGTAACTTTGTCTTTTAACTTTTTTTAATGATAATAATTATCCAATTTAAATGTGTGTAGTGAAATATATGCCCAAAATATTAAATAATACTTAATCTGTAACGAGACAAAAATTCTTATTAGTTTTAATTTTATTATCGGGATATGATTTATTCTTAAATAAATCTTCTAATAAGATTAGAACTTTTCTTTAGGATTCTTTTATTTTTATTTTTTTCACTTTTACATCAATAATTCTCAACACTTATGTTCAAAATTGATTTCAAATTTTTGCTTTGCTCCACTTCTACAAAAAAGAAATATGTAAAATTTAAATTAAATTAAATTTAAATTTAATTAAATTTAAACTTACATAAGGGTGATGCAATTTTTAAAAAGTATTTAATAAATCTTTAATAAAAACATGCATGATTAAGAAAAGAGCAAACTTCCCACACATTTGCAGAGTAAGGGAAAAATTGAACAAAATCTATCTTACATTTGTCAACTTCATTTTTTTTAAATAAAATAATATATTTTAAAATTATACTTTATTCTATTATAAAGGATATTTTTTTAATTTAAAATAAGGTTATTTTCTATATATTTTTTAACTACAAGTTTAAAGTTATTATACATACATTAAAAGAATTTTTGTAAATAGTAAAATTATTTATAAAAATTTCAATGATTTTTTTAATATAATTAAAAAATATACTAACTATAACGAATTTTCTTCAACTAAAAACTACTTTCCCAATATAATAGGTACAACATATTAATTAGAAACAATCTTAGTTGATAGTTTTATTGCACATCTTGCCCTTTGCACGACTTATGGCCTATATGATGTGATTGCTTAATCTAAACTCAATTTCCAAATTGTTTTGTCTCGTTGTATGCCTTGGCCCAATTTTCTTTTTGTCATATAGAAAAAAAAATTCATTTAAGACAACATATTCAATACAACTTAATTTACTACTAACAAGGTGTTAACTATGAGAATAAGTATAACTTGTTAAACCATCTCAAAAAAAGGTAATTGGTAATATTTTCCAGTACAAAGCATCTTGCTATCACTTAGAGCAAATGCTTCTATGCCTTCACTCCAATTGGCACCATTGTTTTCCAAACCAACATCTTCTCGCACCTTTTTAGCCCCACCATTTTTTTGTACATAAGTACATGATTTCATGGCAACACCCTTAATAGTCATAGACAATGCCACGTCAACAACTTGCTCTTGAACACTTGTCTTATGTGGATGGCCTCGTCTTCTCTTTTCTTGCTATGTAAATGAGTGCATTATAGGTCATCAATCTCAACTCCAATCATGTACCATGCAAACATTGCAATTAGATATGTTATAATTTGCTTCAATTAACACTACACACATAAAAAATTATGTTTTACACTTACTTAGAGGACAATATGCTTTTACCAAACCATCCCTATCTTAAACATCAATGTCATCAGAAGTTACTTATCCACCTATGTTTTTGTGGGCTTCTTCACCATTAATTGTCACAATTAACTTATAAACTCACGAAATCCACAAATTGCCATATGTCTAACATGTTGTCAATGGATTCTCCAACCAATTTTTCCTTCTGTTCTCCAGAGAGGGTGACACAATTCCTTTCATCTGAAACACACAAAATTTCCACTTAACCGTCACTAAAAGAACTGCAAGGTTAATAAATGAATGTTTACCAGAATGAAAAATGTTATAAACTACATAATCAGACGCACCACAAAACCGCATAAAATGTATTTGATCTTATAAGTTTTACTTACTCAGACTGGTTTGCTATGGCAGTTACTATTATCTCAGCCACCCTAAAGTCCCTTAAACTTAATTTTATAGTTGCACCTTGTTATCTTTGTCTCTCCCAATTTCATCAAAAGCATTTCCGGGCAAGCCCAATAATCTCTCAAATGCTGCTTGCACCAAACATAAATTGTTAAAAACTGCTGTATAAATTTGGTAAAAAGTTTGATCAAATTGAGAAGTTTGTCCTCTCAAATCCAACAAAAAACATTAGACATTTTAGTCAATAATAGCTCTATCATCACCTTCTAGCTCTTCAACAATAAACTTGACATTAAAGCTTCTTCTTGTCCTTTCTTGGATTTTCCACCACCACTTTCATCATCATTTGCTATTGCAGAGTTTACAAATACCTTATCGGAAGTGAATAAAGTATCCGTAAGCCTTTCTTGTAGACAGTCTTCGTCTACTACACATAAGCAAATAATGTGCTGAAAAATCATACAATACAAGTGTACTCTTTTTCTCTTCTTTGTTAACATAAACAAGCAGAATCTTTTTTTTTTTTTTTTATGAACATATACAAGTACATTATCAATAACCACGAAAAAGTAAAATTTAAATTTAAGTAACAGCTTACTTAAAGGTATAATTTTGCTAAGGACTAGTATTGTCTCTATATCAATACCTTACTCAGCATTTAAAGCTTCCTCCTCACCTTTATTGGATTTTCCATATCTACTTTTTGAACCATTTATAATTTCACATTTTTCAGATGCCCTCTCAGAAGTGAACAAATTAGCCAAATGCCTTTTACATGAACAACCTTCATTTAGTACACACAAATAAATAATATCCTAATAAAATATGCAGTATGAATGGACTATCTAGGCAAGTGTGTCTTGCTTATATTATTATGAGCATAATAAAATTACAAGTTGATTAGATATGGTTTCCTTGCCCCTAGTAATGTATCTACCTGTAAAGGCATATGCTAATCCATATTCATAAAGCATGCGTGACCAGATAAGATGACCCAACACAACTAACAGTTTAATAATTTAGTATATAGTTATTCTAGGGCATGATTCCACCAGAGGATAATTCTGCCTCTCAACTTATAACATTTATGATATTAAAAATTTTATCTTCACCTTTCTTGGATATTCCATCACCACTTTCATCGAGATTTATAGTAGCAGAGTTGTTAAATGCCCTCTCAGATGTGAACAAAATATCCTACCAGCTTTCTTCTAAAAAAACTTCATTTCCTTCAAACAAACGAATAATTTGCTTAAAAACCATACATCTATAAGTGTTCACACTTATATTGCAAATTGACTATCCAGGGTCCTCATGCCTACAGTAATGTATGCACCAACAGAGCCCTCTACAAACCCAAATGATCAAGCTTATGTCATTGGAGGTATGTGTCCAAACACAAATAACAGTTTGATATTTCAGTTTTGATTTACTCAACGTCATGCATTTGTCAGAGATGTTTTTCGACTCTGCACCACAGAATTTAGAGCTTCATCATCACCCTTATTGAATTTTCCATCTACACTTTCTTCGACACTAATTGTTGCAAATTTGTCAGATAACCTCCTAGTTACAATCAAAATATTAACAATTCAGTCTTTTAGACATTGTTCATTTATAGCACATCGTTACCTACTTTTCAGAAACTTTGGAAGCAATCATTACCTCAAAATTTGTAATTAGGATTAAAATAAAGCTTATATATAGGTGTTTCTTATGTATATGAAGTATCCAACCACAACTTCCAGGTATAATTCAGGCTTCACTCTCCTTGTGTAATTTTTCCACAGCAGGGTCTTCAAGAGTTACCAACCTAAAGTCCTTTGTACCACCTAGTCCACCATTGCATTGTTGCACTTGTTTATCACCAAGTTTTTTAACACTATTAATTATGTTCATATCAACACCCATATTTGTGCAATGTAAGGGTTCCTCAAACACTTGGTCCCTCTGTCACCTTTGGCATTCATAGCACATCCTTTTTATCACTTCCTTTTCCCTCACTGTGCTGCTGGCTTATTTGATTCTACATTCCCATTTGTCAAATAAGACCTTTATCTTTCCCAACAAAATTTTTCCCTCACTTAGCAAATCCTTTGGAATATGCATAGCAACAATTTCATGGCAGTTATTCATACAATCACTTATTTCACTCCAATATTATGCCATGAATTATATGTATCACCATCAGAGCTGCTGACCCCATCACTGATTCTACTACTTTTACTGATCACTTCATGTGTTACGGATGAAGGTACGATAGACTAAAATAAAAACCAAAAGTGCAATATATTTAAAATAAACTTCTTGTATTGCATTAAAAATGTCTCTTGTGATAACATAGAAATTTCACTTTACCATGGATGGGATGATCTTTGCTTGGTCCTCCTCCATTTTCATTTGTCTTCCCACTTGCTCTTTTGTCCAGTAAACTAGTGCATGTTCTTCAACCTCACACCCATTCTCCTTATCAAAAGGGCATGTTTGAAAGTAAAACAACTACAAAAAAAAAAAAAAGGTTTAATTCAACTTAATAATGTTCATTCCTATTATTGCTTACAAGAGAAAATAACATAATAACTTACAAGCAAAAATATCACACAGCCACCAGTGCTACGTTTCTCATTTTCCTTAGTGTGCTTCCCTCTTCCAAGCTTGTAATTCTTAATCTCATTGCACAATCTCTCAAAGACATATTTGACCCAGTTATAAGTGCTAACTGCACCAACATCTTCCACAACACCGTTCAGACTAATAGAAGGAATGTCTGATGATGTTAAACATAACAATGCTCCCAGTACTACAAGCAGAAATGACTGCTTAAAAACAACAACATTTGGCGTTTCTTAATCTACTTTTCAAGTTCTGTCAAACTTGACCAATAGTCTAACATTTAAATCAACCTTTCTATAGCATTACCAATCGTAAGAACTGACACTTGACCCATCAGAACTCATATTACTTTGTATACATTCAAAGTTCTGATCATTAGGTGCCTTTTCTAGACAAATAAAGTATGCGTACACAGATCAAGATTTTGTACCATAGCTCATAACAGTTCTGGTATAAAGTTACAAGTTATCTCAACAATATCCTAAAATTGAAGTTCCTTTATCTAGCCCATCAGATCTTGTCATTCCTTCATTTGTTTCACAATTTTAATCATTTCCCGTGGTCAATAGTGTGAGTAGAAAGTAGCTTGCAACACAAAATTAACTATCTTCTATCTCCAATAATATTTAAGTATCATTTTTCTTTCCTCATTTATTCAAGTCTAACTAGATTCCTCTTTGCTATAACCTTTCCGTCCAGGTTCCTTTCCTTCGTTGTGTCTTCCTGCATTGGCTCAGCCATATTCTTTTATTAAGTATCATTTTTCTTTCCTCATTTATTCAAGTCTAACTAGATTCCTCTTTGCTATAACCTTTCCGTCCAGGTTCCTTTCCTTCATTGTGTCTTCCGGCATTGGCTCAGCCATATTCTTTTATTTATTTATTTTTCCTTTCCTCCTCATTCATCCTTTTCCATGCCTCACTAGTATCGACCTAATAATCATGACATAAGGAGCATTTCAATAAGCAAATGTCTCCCCCCCCCCCAACTTTTGATTATACTACAGATCATTGAAACTGCAATGATTGATATCATTCTAACATATTTTCATACTTGCCAGCCAATATACTTACCAATAAGATAATGGTTGTATATGCTATGCATCACTCATCATCCACAATTTGCCTAAAGGTTGTCATGAACACATACCTCATAATGCCTAACAACAAAACAAATATTATGAAACTATTTTAAATCCGTTAGAAAGCCTTTGTAAATATTGCATATCTACCTTGCATCAACACACATAAAAGAAATTAAAAGTAAGGAAACTTAAGTCATAACAATCTCACATACATCTTATTCATGCTTTAGCAACAAATTTTGGCATCTCATAATATTTTTCATGCATGTCATAGATTATTTTTAAGCCAATGCAATTGCCTTCATCAAAAGTTGCATGACAAACAAATCATCACATTATTTCTTCTTCCAACTTCCACATATATATGTGATGACAAAGTGACAAGCACTATTTTTGCATAGCTATATCAAGACAGGCGACTTTAAAACCATCAAAAATCACAAGACAATACGGGAAACTGGTCTACATATGACAATCCATATAAAATCTTTGTTTTGGACGAATTGATGCCAACAAAAAAAAAAAAGAAAAGAAAAGAAAAACAAAACAAAAAAAAAATAGAGAAGAAGAATTAGATGTCCAATATTGCAACACAAAACCTCAATTTATATTTGAGATTAGATTCAGGTATATTTATAGTGGATGGAGTAAGAAAGCTCTATTCTCACAAAATTTAAACAACATGCAGATAAAGATTGGTGGAAAAGTTAAAAAAGTTAGGGAGTAGCTTCTTACATATCAAATATTCCTTTTCAAAGAAGCAATTTTGTATTTCTCATTTGTCAAACATCTTCATTGAAGATTACAAAAACTCTTTTAAGATTCATACATAACCAATGATGGATCTAACATACAATATTTGAATAATTAATATTATCAATTTCCAAAGGTAGACATAAAATCCAAACCTCAGTATAAAATAAGTGCCACAAGATACAAGCTAATCTCATATTGAACACATGAAAAATCTTCAATTGAACAAAATATAAACTAGCACTAGTCTTAGGAGGCGCACACAAACTGCACATAATATAAAGAAATACATTTCACACTCCTAATCATAAAACCTTTCACAAATTAATAGCAATGGTAATTATTAACATAAAATCTTATTCATTGCTAATGGAAAGAGTAACCTAAAACATGGAAAGAGGCAAAACTCATATGTGCTTCAAAAAATATTATTGAAATAAGGTGTATCCAGAAACTATGACAATTCTACTCGAAATGACTTCATCCACATTTATGTATAGAAACTTCTTTCTCTTCTTCAATGGTAATTGAATTTTCCTTCCTTTTCCCTTGACCTCTTTCCCTATATCAAACAACTTAACGTCCCCTGATACTAGTGACACAAAGAAATCCTTTGCAGCGATTATTTATTCTAGCTTTATGAGTTCTAGCTCAAATTCTTGATTAAGAATTCTAGCTCATACACTTTAACCATCAACCTACTAAAAGTCAATAAAGTTATTGAGTCCTTGTATACTATTCCCTAGAAAGCTCAAAACTATTCAATTCCTTCCCAACAACCTTAGTCTTGTGGATCTCCACTAGTGGTTTTTAGCTTTTTTTATTATTAGTCACTAATCTAAGCAATATTAGAAGTCATTGTTTATGGTTATCTAATTTTATTTGTCATAGGATAGTCTTTGTGTGCTTATTCTGTGTATTTGTTTCTTTTTTTCATTTTGCTCGATGCACTTACAATAATATACATGTGTGTCCTTAAACCATGAATTGCTTTTGCCTGGGATTAAGTTGATCACTATGTAATGGTGAGCAAGTGACCATGTAGGATGATTCATATCTGAATAGTTTCTATTCTATTTCTTCAACCAGTATATGATTTATGTTATGCCTATAAGTTTCTCAATTATGATAAGATATTCACATATTATCATAAGGAATGATCACTATATTTGGTCTTGTCATTGCCCTTTAAGTTCATCCATCCATGGGCCTTAATACTAACATTGAAAACCTCATATATATAAAGATTGATCTCGTTGATGTATATAGATAACTAGGTACTGAATTCCCATTACTTCCACTCATTATGGATGATTTGGTATTAACTACACTAGTGATTACAATCCATTGGTTTGGTACCTAATTAAATTGAGTTCAATGAATCTTTTGGGATCTTTACCCCCCTAAGCATTGATATATTGGTTAATTTTACTTATTGTGACCAAACAACTAATAGGTTATTTTGAATTTTTCCCCTGTGCTCAAGAAAAATTCCCTTTCAAAGTTCTTAAAGTAATTAACCCTCTCCAATTTTGACTCTAATCCTGTTGCTCCATTCGTCTCCTCTCCTCACTATCATGCTTTCAAGAACATGGAATCTCACTATTCTGCAAAGAATCTTTCCCATATTGCACGACTAACGAAAATGGAAATAAAAAACAAATACATGCTAAAAAATAAATGCAAATTGGAAAAAGTCAACTAGAAATTAAGATTATATAACTTCATCGCGTTGAAATTGATATTACCCAATACACATATCACCCCCTAAGCACTAAAGAACAATGAATGAATTTCAGATAATCCATCCAAAACAAAAACAGTAATGCATTCATTTCAATCAATAAATTACTTATGCAAAGTTCCAAATCAAAGTCACCTGATTCGGACCCAACTCTGCTGCTGGATTTTGAGCATCATCCTTACTTCCATTGATGGCTTTGCTTCCTTTCCCCGATCTTTTAATTCATCTAACGCACACTGCTCCAATCTCCTTCCACTGTCTACACGATAATTATTGGGGTCAATGAACAGTATCAAAGCAAATTCAATACCCTCAACTTCCTAATCTGTCATTCCCTTTTGTTCCAGCTCCCCTCCAATAATTTCAAATTTTAAAAACTTAAAATTCAAATTTCACCTACACTGTTTATTTTTTTTAATTTCAATCACTATTTAACTCCACATTTTTAGGCCCATTCACGTTTATAGTCCTCCGTCCAGCGCGGCAAGCCACGTCCCCTTGCACGTCCGCATGCCGTCACTCCCAATGGACAGAATGTGAAGCATAATGGGGAGGCGATTAACATTCCTCTCTTGTTTTTATGTGGTTTGTTTAATTGTATCTGCTGTCGCTACTAGCCCTCGAACTCCTGACCCTGGCGAGAATGATAAATGCGTTGCCATATTAAGACAATAAAAGGGTGGTAGATTAAGAATATTTTCAATAATACTACCCTATTAAAATATAAGATTACTGAAAATGTATGTCAGAATTTAATATTATAGTACGTAGAATGAACTTTGAAATGTGATATTACTGCATTTGGAGTGAAAATTTAAGAAAAAAAAAGAACCTTGGCTTTTATCATTTTACATGAATAGAGATAAAAATATAAAATTAAATTATCAACATTTGACTAAAAATAATGTTATTTTATCTGTATTTAATTAAAATAATGTAATTTTACTTATATCAAACTCAGCAAGGTCATGTAATTAATTGAATCGATCCATTGCAACAAAGTAAAATTAATGATTGAGATAAAATGGCTGAGATTGCCGTACTACTTGGCGGATTCAGAAAACCAATCCCATTGCCGCAAAAAGGAAAATGGTTAATTTGGCAACAGCAAACAAATAGCTCACTGAATTAGCTATTAAATGGCTAGCTGAACTTTATTATTTTCATAAGATGGAAATTCAGAGACAATAGAATTCAACAGACTCAAATCGCCACATGACAGATGACGCACACCAAAAGTGGAATCTCTGTTTCACATCTCATTGGTTGATTGTTGACACTTATCTAATTAGAGACAGAAAGCTCCCTGGAAAGAGGCACCACTCCCTCGGCTGGGGGCTTCTCCACTGCTTCTTTGTCAGTAGAGATGGGAAGCTCATGAGAAAGAGGGAGTAACTCCTTTGCCCTGCATGTTTCCACGGCCCCAACAAACATGTCCTTCAATGTGTACTTGAACTCAAATCCCAAGTCTATGAGCTTTTGGGATGAGAAAACAACTTGCGTCAAGTTCTCATTGATATCTTTGAACCTGATCATCAACAATGATAGACAATTAAATCCTGGCTATTGATCAAGATCATTAGTAATAGTAATGTGTGTAACTGGAATGTGAAGCTACAACTAAAGAAATCAACGTAGATAAACAAATCTAGCTGGCAACTTACTTTGTGGGGACATTGTACTCGGGGTAATTTTCTTTAAGCAATTTTGCTATATCATAAATGTTGGCATCGTGTGAGGAGCAAATGTACCGGCCTTCTGCTTTTGGATTCTCGAACAGAAATATGTGGGCTATGCAGAGGTCATCCAAATGCACGAAATTGCCTTGCTTTATAATTCCATAATGGGATTCATTCCCTATAGTGCAATTAATCAAGCGAAAAAGAAAAGTTATTTAGCTGAGTGGGAGAGAAGAGGCTATTGACATAAGTAGTAATAAAATAAAATAAAATAAAATAAATAAATAATGGAAACAAGCTTGATGTACCAGTGACAAGAGAAAGTGCAGTAATAAGGCTGGGCGGCATTGATGGCATGATAAATGGACCAACAACCAGAGTTGGGATGATGGTGATGAAATCAATGTTGTTTTCTTCAGCAAACTTCCATGCAGCTTTCTCAGCCAGGGTCTTGGACACAAAATACATCTATATATCAAGAGCATATAACAGTTAATCACTATGTCATGGAATAAAATCCCTTTTAATCTATTAACTCTGCTTGCTTTGGACCTTGTGTTTGCCATTGCCAGTTCCAAAACCCAGATAAAGGACAACAGTTGCAGTGGATTGGTAGACAATGTAAAACCAGCCAAACCCTTATGACAAGTGCATAAAAATCTGGTCTTTTATGTAATTGCACAATCTCAAAAATTTATTTGTAAAGTCCAGGATAAGTAGGGAGTTGAATAATGATCAGAACTATGGTATCTATATTCTAGCCAATTGAGGGGATTGTATCTGTGTTGGGGCCAATTAGGAGAAGGGGGGTGGGGAATTGAGTGAGTTGATCATCAATACGAACCCAGCCAGTCATCTTTTTGGACCGAACAAAATCCAAATCACTCCAGCAGCTTTCATCATAAAATGTTTTCTTATGTTCTTCAACGTCCACTGTTCCCGCAGATGATGTGAATACTACCCTCCGCACGGTTCCTGCCTTTGCGCATGCCTTCATAATATCCAACACCCCATTGATTGTTGGCTTTATCACTTCATTCTGCCAAGTGGATAAAGCATAATTAAACCTCTTGGTGCTTGCATAAGAAAAATTCAGATTCAAATGGTATTTCCATGGATTAACTCAAATGGCAGTCCAACTCACTGCATTAAATGATTAATTCATTCTACAAAGGCTACATCATTAGGTGAACATGTAATAACTTCTCACAGTAATTGACATTGCCGTTTGTGTTTATATAGCATTTGAATTGCAGGAAAGCAAGAAAAATACTGAGGGAAGAAAAAGGAATTTTCTGTTGGAGTTTGTGTTGGTAGAGGAACACCAGCATGTGGAAGAAAATTGGTGCAATATTACCATTGTCATTGTAGTTCTTAATAATTTTCTTCCATTTCACCCTGTGATGAGTAGAGAAAAATGTTTTTTTTCTTATTTTCTCTCTTTCCAAATACATGGCACTCAAATAAGAAAATGAAAGTTGTAATTGTCCCTTAAACCCTCTTTCTTCTATTTTCTTTTCACTCATTCTCCTTCTTTGCTTTCAAACAGTCTTAAGTAGCAAATACCAATAAAGAAAGAAAAGGCAGTGACCCCAGAGGACTTGGCTGTGATGGCCTAGTGGGACTAAGATTGAATACAATTGTCTATTTTCGTCGTGTTTAACTTTTATCGTCAAAATTCAGTGAAAGCAGGAGCCCCCCCTTTCCCCTCACCCAAAGCAATAATGGAACCACAATATAATTCTACACTGGCGGGGTTAGTCCAAAGACCGAAGTGCTCCGGTGTCAGACTCCCGTCAACGTTATGCTAATAATCTAGTTTCTCTGAATACAGAATGCCAATTGTATACCATTTAGTTTTCCCACAACAATTTACTATATTAGTCATGTTTTTACTAAATTAATAAATTGCAACTTCCAATTTGATCAACAAATTAAGGTTATGTAATAATTAATACATACCTCGGGGTCCTTGGACTCAAAATCCATGGGGGTGGCAACGTGGAACACTCCGGCGCAGCCTTTTATCGCCTCGTCAAAGCTTCCCTCCACAGACAAGTCGGCCTTCCACAAAGTCAGGTGCGTCTTAGCCTTCGGCAACTCCAGCAAATGTTTCACCTTCTTTATATTGTCTATCATCAATTTCAAGTGAGAAAAGAAGAAATTAAACGCCGATTATCATTGCAAAATTCACTGATGATAAATGAATGAAAGACCCTAACGTACCGGGGTCCCGCACGGTAGCTCGAACGGTATAGTCCCGCTCCAGAAGTCTCATGATGAGCCATGACCCGATGAAGCCGGATGCACCGGTCACGCAGACGGTCTTCGCTTCTGACCCCATGACGATTTTCTATTGCCCAAATCGTGCGCGACAGTAGACAAATTTATGACGAGGCGGAGGAAACGGCGAGGCTTGATAAATGTGATGTATTAAATGTATCGTCGTTAGCCTTGGTGTATATATATATATATATATATATATTTGTTTTGCCTACCCCGTTTGGTTTTCACCTAACTCATTTCAGTATTTAGTTAAACAAACCTACCACGTGATTGTTGGGTAGCTAGGCACATTTGTCACGGTTGCAGTAGCTCCATATGTTCCTACTTCCGACGCTTTATGTATAGCTTCGTGCATCCTAAAAACGGGGGATTTACAATCAAAACAAGCGGTGTTTTCCCAAACATAATGGGTACCACTGCGATGATCCGAAAGGTCATTCTTTAGAAGCCTCGCAAGTGCTCACCGATGATATCTTATTACAACAGTATATTAGCAAAGTAAAAAAAAAAAAAAAAATCTTTCCCTTATTTCACTATTTTCAATATTTAAAATTTTTAATTTGTAAAACTAAATAATTAGCTAGTCCCTTCACATATTCAATAATTAATAATTTAAATTTTTATATTTAAAATATAGAGTTTTATTTTAAAAAATAATATAAAATTTATAAAAATTTAAAATATATATTTATAAAAA
This sequence comes from Bruguiera hainesii, assembly GCA_023213295.1. NCBI lineage: Eukaryota > Viridiplantae > Streptophyta > Magnoliopsida > Malpighiales > Rhizophoraceae > Bruguiera > Bruguiera hainesii. Next base: position 7,043,231 of record JAHOYR010000018.1, read on the forward strand.
TATAATTATTAATAAGTTGTAATTAAATTGAATAAAACACATCTCTAATTATATTAATACAATTACAAAAACAAAAGGCCGCCTTTATGATACTAACTAAGTCTTCTAGCCTATCACTTTGATACTTTTTAACAGTATATATTGATGATTCATAAATTTCTCTTTTATAAGCTAGATTGGGAACTATATCTATTGTTAATTTTTATACAAATTTCTCTCATCAAGATAAGTAATTATAATTAGTTTAAATTCAAACTAGTTAACGTTAAGGATATACATAAATTAATAATTATTTTTTTAATTATCAATTTAATATTTATTTCTTATAAGAAGTTTGGAAATAATATGTAGAAGATTTCAAAAGATATAAGAAATTTGTTATATAATTTAAAAGGTCCAATAATGCAAACTATAACCAAAAGATAAAAGAAGTACTATATAAATTGATTAAATATATTCAAACTAATTAATTTACAAATGGTGCAAATTCAAATTTAAAAAAGAGTTAAAATCTTATTAAGATAATTTGAATGTTTAATTAGTTAAGGTTAAATAATATCATTCACTTCTAAATAAGAATTTATCCTAAATAAGTATTTGTTATAAAAATGAAAATTTTCCAAATAAAAATTTGTTTTAAATAAGAATTTATCGTAAATAGAGATTTGTTCTAAATAAAAATTTATGTCTCTTTTAGAGTTATTATCTTTATATATAAATAGACACTTCATAATAAACTCTAAAATTAGACAATTTGAAAGAAGTAAAAAATGATAGTTTTTTCTCCTTTGGTTTTTTCAAAAACTAAAAAGTTTATCAAGAAATAACTATTCTTATAACATTCAACCCAACTTATCATTTCCAATTCCTTTCTTTTTTTAGTATGGTGTCTATATTCTTCTTAACACTCTAGGTTCGTGTTTCTTTGAATATTGAGTTTGGGGTTTGTGTGATTAAAATCTGACTTAACTTTTCTAGATATTATTTAATTCCTTACATGTGTTAGGTCTTAAGTCATGTCTTTTAATGTTCATATTAGTTAGTATCAGAGCCTAATTCTAAATAAGATTAGATCAATTAATTTTTTAATTTGTTACCTTATGATTTATTTATTTCTATTTAGTTTATCTATTAAATGCATTACCATTTGAATATACTAATATATCTGTTTACAATCCTTCTTACTTTACTCATTTGTTTGAGTGTATAACTACCAAAACATACTATTTTCAATTCCATTTGTTGTCTCTAAATATTCTATTGGTGTTTTATATTGAGTAAATGAAGAAAAAAGAAAAATGAGGAACAAATAAAAAAATTCAAATTCAAATTCAAGTTATTAATAGAAGTTAAATGATTTGGTCAAATTACCCATAACTTACTCTACTCTAATTATACCATTTTTTTTTATGTCATCCAAGTTTGTTTTCTAGGTTTAACCCCCTATCTTGATTTATGTTAGTTTAGTTCATTAAATTTATTTGCCTTGATTTTTTTTTGTTTTTTATTTGTTAACTCGTTTTTCAATTAGTTCAACTATACCCCATTTATCTTATTTTATTCAAAATCAATTCTTTTGATTTTGCTTGTTTAGTTATTTAAAGAGTTGAAAGGGAAAATTTAAGTGGTAAAAGGAAATAGTACAAGTTCATATTAAGAAAAAGCCATAAAAAGTGTAAAATATGATGGAATGTGACATCCTTTTTTGAATAAAACACATGAGGGAGTATTTTGTGAGGTAGCCTAATCATTTTTTTATAGAAGTAATACTATGACTTCCAAAAACAAAGGTGTAGCTTAGGAGGGACTTAGTGAAGTGTCCTTCATGATCCAAACTATACAACAATAATTTGAGCGCATAAATACTAAATTTAATGATATGAGGGAGGCGATGGAAGAGAAAGCTAATACAATAACAAAGTTGCAAAGGAGGCATAGGGATTATAAGGTTCCTAATGTAAGAATGCAAGTGATATAAACCTATGACCAAGAATGCAAGTGATATAAACCTATGACCATGAAGATGATGAATTTGATGATCGAGCTATTGTGGTTAGAATCGCTAACAATAAAAAGGATCAGAGAGATTTTAAGAGGCAAGATACTTATGATTGTGATTTGGGTAGTATTAAAATGACAATTCCTCTATTCTATGGTAAGAATGATCCTAATGTGTACCTAGAATGAGAGAAGAAGATTGAATTGGTTTTTGATTGCTAAAACTACTCTAAAGAGGAAAAGGTAAAGCTTGCTGTCATTGAATGTACTAATTATGTTATTATTTGGTAAGATCAACTTGTTTTGACTAGAAGAACAAATCATGAGGGGCTTATTAATACATGGAAGGAGATGAAGGCTATTATAAGGAAGAGGTTCATCCCTAATCACTATTATAAGAATTTGTACCAAAGGCTACAAAGGTTCACTCAAGGTACCAAAAGTGTAGAGAACTACTACAAAGAGATGAAAATTGTCATGATTAAGGCAAATGTAGAAAAAGATAAAGAGGCAATCATGGTTTGATTTTTGCAAGGGCTAAATAGATATATAACCATGTGGTTGAATTACAACACTATATGGAATTAAAAGACATGGTGCACACATTAATGAAAGTTGAAAGACAACTTAAACGAAAGGTTTCCACATGGTTTGAGTAGAATTTAGATTTTACTTCATCTTGGAAGCTAAATTGGAGTAAAAAGGACGATAAGGCTAATTGCAAGTCCAAAGTCAAGTTATCTAAGAACAAGAATGTGGGTTATAGTAAGAAGGTAGCCAATTTTGATCCCTAACTAAGTAGAAATAGAAATTTTAAATGTTTTAAGTATTTAAGAAAGGGTAACAGTGCATTTTAATGTCTAAATAAGCATGTAATGGTCTTGAGAGGTAATAATGACATTGAGACTGCAAGTGAGTTATATGATGATTCTATGTCATCATTAAAGGGTGAAAGTGATGGAAAGGAGTATCTAGTTAATGAAGTAACTCTTTTCATAAGGCGAGCAATGAATGTGCAAGTGAAGGAAGAGAACGATGCGCAACAAGATATCATCTTTCATACAAGATGTCTTATAAAAAATAAGATTTGTAGTATGATTGTTAATGGTGGGACTTGCACTAATGTGAACATGCCAAATGGGTTAAATTCATTGAGATTTTTCCCTATGCCATCAAATATAAACCAATAAGGAAAATATGGTAGTTGATGCATTATCTCATAGGTATGCCTTTATCTCTACTACACTTACTGCAAATCTATTAAGATTTTAATATATTAAAGATTTATATGTGAAATATCTTGACTTTGCTAATATGTATGAAGCATGTAAGAAGTCAATCTTTAAGAAATTTTATAAGCATAAGGGTTTCTTAGTTAGAAACATCATTTATGTGTACCTATGAGTTCTTTCAGGGAGTTAGTTGTAAGAGAAACTTATAAGGGTGGTTTAAAGGGTCATTTCATAGTTAAGAAAACCCTAGATGTCTAAATTGAACATTTCTTTAGGCCACACATGAAACGTGATGTTGAGAGAGTATGTGAAAAATGCATAACATGCAAAAAAACTAAATTTAAAGTTTTACCCCATGTATACACTCATTTACCTATACTTAACCATCCTTAAGTTGATTTATCTATAGAGCTTGTACTAGAGTTGTCATGATCATAAAGGGTAGGGATTCTATATTTGTTGTTGTTGACAAATTTTCAAAGATAGCATATTTCATCCTATGCCATAAAATAAAAAATGCAAATAATGTTACTAAATTATTTTTTTAAGAAATAGTACGTTTGCATGGCATGCCTCAGACTATTATTTCAAATTAGAATACAATGGTTTTAGGCTACTTTTAAAAGACTCTATGGGGCAAGTTAGGACCTAAATTATTGTTTTTAACTACTTGTTATCTATAAACTAATGGTTAGATTAAGGTGGTTAAATAAACTCTTTTTATTTTGTTGTGTGCTATTATTCGAATGAATTTGAAATCATAGAAAGATTGTTTTTTGCATATCGAGTTTTTATAAATAGGAGTGTTCATTTTGTTACTACTTACTCTCTATTTGAAATTTTATATGGTTTTAATTATTTAACTCCTTTGGATTTAGTGCTTACACTTGTTATTGAGTATACTAGTTTAGATGGTGAATGCAAGGTTGACATGGTGAATAAATTATATGAAAAGGTGTGGCAACATATTGTAAAACGGATTAAGCAATATGCATCTTATGTCAACAAAAGGCAAAAAAAGGTGGTGTTTGAACCTAGTGATTGGCTTTAGGTGTATATGTATAAGAATGGTTCCTAGCTCCAAAGCATTTAAAGCTACAATCTAAAAAAGATGGTCCATTTCAAGTAGTAACATGGATTAATAAAAATGGATATAATTTGGACCTTTTTGGTAAGTGCAACATTTAATGTTTCTAATCTTTCTCCTTTTAATGTAGGTGGTGATTTGAGAATGAATCCTTTCAAAGAAAGGGAGAATTATGAGAAGCTTAGAGATGATGCATGGAAGGCTTTTAAAAATGCAAGAGATTCATTACACATTACAGAAGGTCTAATAATGCAAGTTAAAGCCAAAAAGATGAAAGAAATATTAATTGGGTTGATTGAAAACATTTAGGTTAATCAAGGTACAAATGGTATGAATTCAAATTTGAAAGAAAGTTAAGATCTTATTTATATGATTGAAGTACTTAATGGGTCAAGAGCATTTACTCCTAAAATGGAGTTTATCCTAATTAAGTTTTTATTATAAAAGTAGAAGTTTTCTAAATAAGAATTTGTCTTAGATATGAGTTTATTTTAAATAGGGATTTGTTCTAAATAGGATTTTATGTCTCTTTTAGGGTTGTTATCTTAACTTATAAATAGGTACTTCCTTATAAACTTTAAAATTAGGAAATTTGAGAGAAATAAAAAGTAAAAGTTTTTTTCCTTTAGTTTTTCAAGAACTAAAAAACTTATTAAGAAATAACTCTTATTCTACCATTTAATTTGACTTATCTCTTTTAAATCCCTTCTTTTTTGAAGTGTGACATCTATATTCTTCTTAATACCTTAAGTTCATATTTCTTTGAATATTAGGTCTAGTTTGTGTGACTAAAGTTTAATTTAGTTTTTCTTAGGTATTAATTGATTTCTTGCATGTGTTAGCTCTTTTGGGGTTTGCATCAATCTCTAATCATATGGGTCACTTAAAGAATAATTACAACATTCTTGTACTTTGCTCGCATGATTTCAAATAGATAATACTCTTTTGAATTTAGTATTTATACCTATTAATGAGTATGTTAGTTTAGATGGTGAATACAAAGTTGACATGGTAAATAAATTATATAAAAAAGTATGATAACATATTGTAAAACCAACTAAGTAATATACAACTTAGTATTTAATAATTTTTTTAATAAAAAAAAATTGAATAATTAGCTAAAAGTTAATGAATAAAGGGGTAAATGAGGCTTAGTGTTCTATGACTCGAGAAACCTCTTCAGGAATAAAAGGAAAATTCAGAGGGTCTCCATACTAGCGTAGATTATTTAATATCAAATAAATGCTGCATACTATATAGTACGATTAATCCCTCACGGAACTTGGAGGCCCATCGGGTTACCGCTGCAGTTAGGACTATTTGTACTTGTACAATTGCACTATCGGATGTCCCAAACATGACATTACAAACAGAAAATATATTCACCTTCAGTTCGTTGAAAGCACATTGCGATAATTCTAATTATGCGTGGAAATGTGCTGTCTTCTTTTCATATATAGTTTTTTTTTTTTTTTTATCCGGCGAAACTTCCATATATGGTAAGATTACTTGAAATTCGACATTGAAAATAACACTGCAGTTGTATATGGATTAGCTTTTAATTTCACCCATATACATTTGCCTTAATATAGAAAACCAAAAACAGTACGATTGATCAATTCAATATTATAAGACAAATGTTTCAATATTCCCATCACACGGGTGAGGATATGTCTGTGGATAGATATATTGTGTCCGATGGCCATTTCCTCGAAATTTGTGGTTTTCGGGTTTTGTCTCCTTTTTCCTGCATAAGTAAAAGTGTTGATATGTTATGTTTTGCACTCAGTTTTGATAATAACAAAATATTGAGAGTTACTAATATATTTATTTAAGTGTGAATAGTAAAATGATTAAATGAAAGAAATGCACAAAGAAATGGAAGCAATGCAAGCACATTAAGATGAAAGCCAATTATTGACCTAAAGGAGTTGCTAAACTACAATCGGAGAACATCTTATAATCAACTAAACAATTGCACATTAGTTTTGTTATTCCGTAGCTAGTTACATGATGTGGTAATCCTTCAGCAATATCACACATGAGATATCAACACGTGAAAATGTATTAGAAACAAGGGCGAACTCATTCGTGCATCAAAGGGAGACAATCAAGTGATCAAGTAGTGACGTGAGAAAAATACAAGTATTACTCATTGACGGTCAATTTCCAGAAATTTGATTGATCAAATGGAGAAGCGTCAAATGATGAAGCATAAATGGTTGGTGAGGCAGATGTGTTTAGTTTTCAACGCCACAAACAATACATTAATTGAAGGTATATAAAGAAAGTTATGACAAAAGAGTGACGAGTGTCAAATTCTGATGACTAATTGTGTTAGTCAACTTCTAAAGTATATTGCGGGCAGCTAGAGAAGTAAGTGGCAAACGTTATATGGTTAGAAAGCTATTTGAGTTTAGCGTTCAAAGACACCGGAAACTCGTTAATTGAAGGTTTGTGGAGAAATTTGTGGACAAGATATTGAAGCACATTAAGACTATCAGGACAGACCAGATGAGTCAATTTCTAAAAAATACAATGGTCAGGTAGAGAGGAATAGACCATTAAATATACATGGATGGAAATATATATATGAATCTGCTTTCCAATGGAAAAGAAAAATGATACGATTTAGAGTTATATAATTTTTTTTTAATTAATTTTCTGAAAAGTGTCAGAATAACGAGGCTGAAAGCCAAAAAGGAAAGCCTTTTGAATTTGATCTTACTCGCATGATTTACTCTTCACTAGCTGCAACATATAATCTGAATGTTACTAATGATTTTATTGAGATTTTGTAGCCAATTTAATATTTTATCAAAGGAATTTTTTAAAAAGGATTATGCCAAAAAGGTAAGAATTCATGATCGAAAAGGAAGGATTCCAAGCATTCAAAAGAATGGATTATTAGACTTTTGTATGGAAAGAATTTTGCTTAGAAAAGATGATTATTAGCAAGAATTTCAAAACTCTAGCAAACAACTTTGAAACTGATGTGTATTTGGTGGATGTACTCTAAAATTTGCGTAATCAAATAGACCAAAAATTGGCGCCCTCAACCTGTGACTTAAATGACAGCTCTCTTAGAATCAGTCCAGATTTTAGCCCCAAAATGGAAGTACCTTGATACTAGCAAAGACAAAAGGTCTTGGTAAACAAGACTTTTGAGAGCCTTAATGTGTATTTGCTAAGAGAGCAAAAAAGAGAAAAGAAATAGTGAGCCAAAGTGGACAGAACCTTGTGCTCTTTATGAGAATGCGGTGAAACTTTGTGTTCAAGGTCTAGTGACCTAAGTTGTAAGAGCAAGAGTGCTTTAGTGTGAAACTTTGATTAGGTAATCAAACAAAGAGAGCTTATGAGCTTTAGTGTAAAATTTTGGATTAGGTAATAAAAGAAAGATTGTTTATGAGCTCTAGTGTAAGGTTTTAATTAGATGATCAAAAGGAAAAGAGCAAGTCTATTCTTCAATAATAGCATGTCACAAAATAGAAAGAATTTAATTAATTACCTCAATTTGCCCATCTATTTATGGATGACAAGCAAATGAGAATATTAGTTTAATACCTAATTTAACTCACAAAATCTTCCAAAAGTAGTTCAAAATCTTTGTATCTAAATTTGAAATAATACTTTGAGGCATACTATGTAAACATACCACCTCTCTAAATAACAATTCAGTCAAGTTGTTTGCTTCACCAGTTTTATGGGATAAAGTGGGTTATATTTGAAAACCTATCAACAACAACAAATATAGAATCTCTACCCTTTTTTTGACCATGACAACCCTAGTATAAAATTTATAGATAAATCAACTTAGAGTTGGTTAGGTATGAGTGAAGGAGTGTATAAACCATAGGATGAAAATCTAGATTTATCCTATTTATATGTTATGCACTTCTCGTATACCCTCTCAACATCTTGTTTTACGTGTGATTAAAAGAAATATTTAACTAAGACATCTAGGGTTTTTCTAATTCTGTAATGACCTATTAGACTACCCTCATGTACGTCTCTCATAACTAACTCCCTCAAGGAACTTACAAACACATATAAATGATTTGTCTTAAATAAAAAACTCTCATACTTATAAAATTTCCTAGAGGCTAATTGTATGAATGAATGATAAATTTCTTAGGCCAAAGGTAGTGTAGCCATGTCTCCAAAATTTAGATAAATGCATACATCTCCTTATAATAAATGAGATAATTAAGGTTGCTTCACCTAACTCTTCACTAAAGTAGACAATTAGTCACCTTTCTTGCATCAAAATAGTTTTAATGCCAATACCTAAATCTTCACACTTAATCTCAAAAATTTTAGTAAAGTCAGGTAAAACAAGTAAGAGTGCATAACTTTATTTTTCCATGATCAAATTAAAACCCTTGTCTTAATCACCATCCTACTTAAAACTCACGTTCCTTTTAACAACCTTAGTGGTGCAACGATGATACTAAAATCTCTAACAAAGCTTCTTTAAAAACTAGATAAACCATAAAAACTACACATATCACTAATTTAGGTGTAAGCTAATCATAAATTGACCTTACCTTCTTCTCATTAATCTTAATATCCCTAACTCTCACAATATAACCAAGAAATATGTCTAATTAGTGCAAAAGGAACATTTCTTAAAATTAGCATACAATTTCTTAAAATGTAAAACACGTAGAATAAAACATAAATGATCAAAATACTCATCTAAGTTGTTACTATAGAGCAAAATATTATCAAAATACATAACTATAATTTTACTAATGAATGCGCGTAAAACATGATTTATCAAACTTATAAAAGTACTTGGTGCATTTATAAGACCAAATGATATAACAAACCATTCATGCAAATCATACTTAATTTTAAAAGTTATTTTTCACTCATCTCTCTCTCTTATCCTAATTTGGTGATATTCAATTTTCAAATCAATTTTGGAAAAGACACATAAACCATGCAATTCATCTAACATGTCGTCTAATCTAGACATGAGACGATAATACTTTATATTGATTTTGTTGACTGCTCTATAGTTAATGCACATCCTCTTTGTTCTATCTTTCTTAGGTACAAGTAAAATTGGAACTGCACATGGACTCATGCTCTTCTTCATATATCTCTTTTCCATAAGCTCCTTAACTTGCCTTTGAAATTCCTTTATCTCCTTGTGATTACTTCTATAGGTTGGTTGGTTTGGAGTTGTTGTACTAGGGATGAATTCAATTTGTTGTTCTATTCACTTTAAAGGTGGCAAATTGCTTAGTTCTTTAGGAAAAATATCACCAAATTCCTACAAATAATAAAAAAAAAAACAATGTAAGGCAAATAGGGTTTAAGCTTGTTAGTACTAAAATGAGTCTCTTTGTACCAAAGTACACTTATAGGTTGTTTTGAATAAAAAGCTCTCTTAACATCACTTTTTTTTTTTTTGGCATATAAACTCTCAATTTTTCTCTCTTGCTCACTCCCTTCTTTTCCCTTAGTCTTATCTCCTTTATTTCCTCTCTTTCCCACTTTTCTCCTTTCTACCTTAATTTCTTTTTTCCTTTCACTCTCTTTTTTAATTCTTAATTGATATTCATAAACTTGCTAAGGTGTCAAAGGTATGAGAGTAATAGGCTTATCATTTACAAAAGACTACCTATTCGCAAACCCATCATGCATTACACACTGATCATATTGTCATGGTCTTTCCAATAAAATATGCTCAACTTGCATGAGTACAACATCACATAAGACTCATTAGTATATCTCTCAATAGTAAATAGTACTAACACTTGCTTATTTACTTTAACTTCACTACATTCATTCAACCATTAAAACTTATATGACTTAAGGTGCCTTATGGTAAGTAAATTAAGTTTTTCAATCAAAGTAGTGCTAGCTACATTTGTATAACTACTCCCCATCAATGATAATGTCACATATCTTATCTTTAATGAAGCAATATGTATGGAAGATATTATCCCTTTGAACTTCATCATTTTTCTTGGTTTGTGCGCTTAATGCTATCTAGCCACTAACACATCTTTCTAAATTGAGTACTCCACTCTATTACTTGCATCCTCTAATGGTAGCATGAAGTCATCATTGGACTCACTTTTGGTCTCAACATCACCATTATCTTACAACATTATGGTATGCTTATTTAGACACTGAGATGCAATATGTTCCCTTCCCTGATATTTAAAACATTTAATATCTTTTTTTTTACCATGTTGGAAATTAGAATTACCTTTCTCCTTACTAGGACTAACTTCCTTATTCTTGTATGATTTGGCCTTGGACTTATGATTAACCCTCTCCTCTCTTTTGCTCCAATTCGACTTCCAAGATAAAGTGAAATGTGAATTTTATCTAAATTGTATAAAATCCTTCCATTTATATTGCCTCTTAATTGTCATTTCTATGTGTACCATGTCTTTTAACCCCATATAATGGTGAAATTCAACTACTTTGGTGATGTTTTTATTCAGCTTTTGCAATAATTAGGCCATTGTTGCTTCTCTATCCTTCATATTAGCCTAAATCACAATAATCTCCATCTTTTTATGGTGGTTGTTCACATTCTTAGTGCTTTGAGTGAGCCCTTGCAATTCCTCATGATAGCCTTTGCAATCCTCATGATTGCAATTTGCCTTTGCAATCTTTGGTACAAATCCCTATAATAATGATTAAGGATAAAACTCTTCCTCATGATAGCCTTCATCTCCTCCTATATATCACTAGGCCTCTCACAATTCCTTCTCCGGGACAAAATAAGTTGATCCCACCAAATAAAGTATAATTAGTAAACTTAATGGCAACAAGTTATTCTTATTTCTCTTTAGAGTAGTAATGACAATCAAAGACCAACTCGACCTTTTCCTCTCATTCTCAATTGATTTTTGGATCGTTTTTCCCTTAGAATGGAGGAATTTTCATTTTAATACTGCCAAAATCATAATCATAGATGTCTTGCCTCCTAAAATCTCTTTGACCATTTATATTATTAGTAATTTTGACCAAAGTAGTTGGATCATCAAATTCATTATCTTTCATATCATCTACATGACCATAGTCTTGACTCTCATGCTTTTTTGCATTAAAAACCTCATAATCCCTATGCCTCCTTTATAATTCTGCTATTATAGTTTCTTGCTCCTCCATCCTAACATTTATATCATCAAATTTAGTGTTTATGCACTCAAATTGTTTTTGCATAATTTTGATCATGAATGATACATCACTACCTCCTTTCTTTTCTCCCCTTTTGTTTTGGAAGACATAGAGTTAATTTTGCACAAAATGGTTAAGATATCAGACAAAATGGCTAATATCCCTCACAAAACACTCCCTCATATGTTTTACTCAAAAATGGTGTCACACACCTTTGTATTTACACTCTCAAAGACTTTTTTCTCAAGATATGTTTACATTTTTATCTTTTATTGCTTAGATTTTCTCTCTCAATTCTTATTAAACTAAACAACTTCAATCAAAGTTACCTTGTAGCTAACTAATTCCAATAAATCAGATTCAATAAAATTTAGGAAAATATAATAATAAAGGTTGTGGGTTAAAAGAAAAAAATAAGATTAAATTGCAACAAAAAAATAGAGAATAATCATATTTGAATCCTTGTAGGAATTGGCTAGTAATAAGGTTTACTCCTTTAATTTAAGGTTTCTTTATGTTGTAAGATATGCAATTAAAAAAGAGATAGAGCCTTTACCTCCCTTATACCTAATCAAACATAATATACTTTTTTTTTCTTTTTTTCTTTTTTCTTTATATTTTTTTTTCATTCATTCATTCATTCTTTTTTTTTTTTGGCACAAATTTAAATAAAAGAAAAGACAAGTAGGGTCTATGGATTCAAACAACAAAAGGTGTATAAAATGCAACCAAGAAAAAAAAGATAAAATTAAGGTTTGTGAATTCAAAGAACAAAAAGGTCTAGAATGTTGTCAATAAGAAAAGTAAGAGAACAACTCAAATTTAGATATTTAAGCCTAATTTAGAGCCAGCATTGATATCAATTGACATAAACCTTAAAAGATAAGGTTTAAGGACTTAAAATGCATAAGGAATCAAGTAAAAATCCAAAAAATTTAAATGAGATTTCAATCATCTAAACCCTAGACCTAATGTTTAAAGGAACATGAAGATAAGGTATAAAGAACGATATAGATGTCACACTTTAGAAAAGAATAAATTCGGGAATGATAAATCTGGTTAAACGCCACAAGAAAAGTTAGTTATTAATAAGTTTTTTAGTTCTTAAAAGAATTGAAAGAAAAAAAATTCTCACTTTCCAACTCACTTAATCATCTACCCTTTAATAATGAAATCAAACTTATTTATAGGTTGAAATAAAAACCTTAAAAATCCTAAAAGTAGGGACAATAATATACTCTTAAAAGATGGGAGCACTCTTATTTTATTGTAAACTTTTATTTTATAACATGTTCTTAATTTATAACAAACTCTCACTTAGGAACAAATTTTATTATATAACCTTGGCCCATTATACACTTTAATCATTTTAATAAAGTCATGGTCCTCTTTCAAGTTTGAATTCATGCCATTTGTTGAATTCACGCTATTTGTAACTAAGTTGGTCTGAATATCCTTAATTAGCTCATTTAGTGTTTCTTTCATCTTTATAGTCCTCGAATGTGTCCTTAAGCCTTTGTGAATGTTTAATGGATTCTTAAAGACCCTTTATGCATTGACTTTTCCATTGATCTCTTAATCTAATGTAAAAGGACTTGTAAGTATCATAAAAAGGAAAGAAAAAGGTTGGTTAATAAGGTTTTAAAACAAGAAAGGGAGAGATACAACATGTTGTTTCCCACAAAGGGCACTAAATGGTGATGGTTACTTTTGGGTTTAGGACTTATGACTTGCCATCTTGCAGCCTTACAATAGCATTTTTAACATAAAATGTTGGACAACTTCCTAGGCTGTTGCTTTTTTTAATAAGCCCTTTTTACAAGAGATCATTTAGCTCCTATTTATAGGTTTCTAAGTGCCTCGGTCCCATTTCTATAGGTTAAGCCTTAGTGGGAATTTGACTTTCATTAAAAGTCACCTCATAAGGTAGTCTTACCACATGTCTTTTTCTATCACAAAAGGTTGCGGGAACCTCTACACAGACTAAAATTTCAAACTTTATTTGTATCTTATGTATTTTATTCTAAATAATAAGAGAGTTGATTTTTTCTAGTAGGTGTTTACCTTTTACTTTACTTTGAAGAGATTGAATAAATCATTGTTTTCTCCTAATTGACTTTTGAAATAAATCTATCTCTCTAAATTGAGGAGCAAATTTAAATTTGAAGTTAATAAGCTTTCCATTAATTTTTGAGAAAATTCCTTTTTCAATTATCTCATTAATAGGATATAACATATGAAGAAAAAAATTTCCCAAAATCACATATGAAGAGAGGTTTTTAACCAATATAAATGGAATCTCAATACATATCCCTTCATTACAAATAACAACATTAGATAGCTTGTATTTAATAACAAGCTTACTTTTGTCAGTAATGTTTAACACTCTCGTTGTTTTCAAAAAATATTTAGAAGAAATTATACCTTCATTAATACAGTTCATATCAGTGCTTGAATTAATTAAGGCTACTGTAGAAAAGACATATTTTATATTGACCATAATTGTGATTTGAGTATGCCATTTATGAGTAATAACTCTTTCTATTAAATTAACATATTTAAGAGTACTCAAATTTTCCTTTAAGGAAGTTTCTAGGATATTTGTAGGATTAGGAATATCATCATCCTGTTTGGATATCGATTCTAACATTGTCACTCTTCCTCTTAATTCTTTTATTTCAATTTTTAACTAATTGATTTTAGCCTCAAGCTTTGCAATAAAAGGTTCAATTGCCATTCTAGTCTTTAAACTAGAATTACTAGGATAATAATTCTTAATTCTTTGAATAACAGTTTTTAAACTATAATCTTTTATAGGGTTGTTAACCTTATTTTCATTTTAAGATAAGTGGAGATATTTTTCCAATTGCTCTCTCTTTTCTTTCAGATTTGTGATTTTATCAATAAGATCTAGAATCATATTCTCTTCCCTTGTAAGGACTAATAAGTCATTACTTTTACATAGAGCTTGATAATAATTGCATTGCCCATCATAACTATTATCAGACTCTTCTTCAAAGGCAATTTCTTCTTCAAGAAGTTTTACCTTAAGATTCAAATTATCAAATTCATCTTTTGATAAAAAGTTGTGCATTAATGACCTCTTAAGGTCCTCATCAATAGATACTTCCTATGTCCTATAGAGTAGGCTCTTTTTCTTTGAAGCTAAAACATAGAAAAGAAAATACACATGCCTCACCTCATTGGGTCCATTGATGTAGACAACTCCTTTCATAGTGTAGACTTCATCACTAAAAAAGTCAAACTTTTCCCACCAATGGATTTTAATTTGTTTGGCCAACCATAACACATGTTTAATGTCCACATCTAAAACATTCACTATTTAGCCATAACTATATAATCCCATTTAATAATCCATGGGACATGATACCATGAAATGAACATCAATAAGGGGTTTTTAACCTCCTCGTTAGCTTCACAAAATCATTTATAAATAGTTTTTACCTTATAGGGTAGAGTTAGATGATGTAAACCCCATTTGAAATACCAGGTTTTAAACCAGTTAGGAAATTTCTTTGGGTCATTTAAAAGGTGTACTTGAATGAACTAGTTGAATTTCCTTTGTTGATTTCCATATATCAAAGCCTTTTCCCAAGTTTTAATTAAAGGGAAGAAGAGACTTCCAAGAATATAGCTTTCATTGAATAAAACATTGTTACAAGCTTCAAGGAAAAGAAAATATTACAAGCTAAAAAAGATTAAGAGATAAGGAGAATGAAAGTCTAAGCACACCCTGCTTTGGACGCAACCTTCTTTATTTATACAAAGAAAAAGGTAATGACCAACATTAATTGGACACATTATTGTCTTGAAAGGAATCTTTAAAGTAGATGCTCCATTAATGCTTCCTTCACGTGCCATCTAATGCCTTGCTTTATTAAAGTTGTTTTGGTTTGCGTTTATTAAAGGGGTTTGTCATCTTTCTTTCATCAATATTTGCTTTTATGCAAGTGGGTCTTGGGAATCCTGCATCATATCCTTATCATAGAGGTGTCTTTAGCTACTTTCTCCTTGTTCTGTTTGTGAGTGCTCTTTAGACATGTGGAGTAGGTTGGCCATCATTTCCAATAACCTCTCTTTGACAGAAAAGAGGTCGTTAATGCACATCTTCTTATTAAAAGATGAATCCAATAATTTGGATCTTGGGGTAGATCTTCTTAAAGAAGAAATCACCTATAAAGAAGAGTATGATAATAATTGTGACAGGCAGTGCAATTATTATCAAGCTCTATGTAAAAGTAATGACTTATTAGCCATTACAAAGGAAGAGAATATGATTATGGATCTTATTGATAAAATCCCATATCTAAAAGAAAAGAGAGAGCAATTGGAAAATTATCTCCACTTGTCTCAATGAAAATAAGGTTAAAAACCCTATAAAAGATTACAATTTAAAAACTATTATTTAAAGAATTAAGAATAATCATCTTAGTAATTCTAGTTTAAAGACTAGAATGATAATATAACCTTATATTATAGAGCTTATGGTTGGAATTAATTAGATAATAACTTAAATAAAAGAACTAAAAAAAAAAGAGTGACAATGTTAGAATCGGTATCCGAATAGGATAATGATATTTCTAATCTTGTGGATATCCCAAAAACTTCTTTAAAGGAAGATTTGAGTACTCTTCAATATGTTAATTTGATAAATAGAGTTATTATTCATAAATGACATAATTAGATTACAGTTATGGTAAATAAAGAATATCTTTTTTCTACAGTAGCATAAATTGATTCAAGCACTAATATGAACTGTATTAATGAAAGTATAATACCTTCAAAATACTTTTTGAAAATAACAAAAGTGTTAAACACTACTAATAAGAGTAAGGTTGTTATTAAATACAAGCTATATGATGCTGTTATTTGCAATGAAGGAATTTGTATTGAGATTCCATTTATATTGGTTAATAACCTCTCTTAAGATGTGATTTTAGGAAATCCTTTTCTTCATAAGTTATATCCTCTTAAGGAGATAACTGAAAAAGGAATTTTCTTAGAAATTAATGGAAAGTTTATTAGTTTCAAATTTATATCTACTCCTTAATTTAAAGAGATAGATTTACTTCAAAAGTCTATTAGGAGAAAAGAATAATTTATTCAATCTCTTCAAATTGAAGTAAAAGGTAAACACCTTTTAGAAAAAATCAACTCTCTCGTTATTCAGAATAAAATACAAGAGATACAGATAAAATTTGAAACTTTAGTTTGTGCAGAGATTCCCACTACCTTTAAGGATAGAAAAAGACACATGGCAAGATTGCCTTATGAGGTGACTTTTAATGAAAGTTGGATTCCCACTAAGACTTAACCCATAGTAATGGGACTGAGGCACTCAGAAACTTATAAAAAGGAGATAAATGATCTCCTATAAAAAGGGCTTATTAAAAAAAGCAACAACCTATGAAGTTGTTTGGTATTTTATGTTGAAAATGCTGCTAAAGTGGAACAAGGAGTTCCAAAATTAGTCATCAATTATAAGCCTTTAAATAAGACATTAAGATGAATTAAGTATCCAATACCTAATAAAA
Organism: Bruguiera hainesii; assembly: GCA_023213295.1. Lineage (NCBI taxonomy): Eukaryota > Viridiplantae > Streptophyta > Magnoliopsida > Malpighiales > Rhizophoraceae > Bruguiera > Bruguiera hainesii. The sequence goes on from JAHOYR010000018.1 coordinate 7,060,252, forward strand.
GAGATTTATTAAATAAGCTTTATGAAGCCCAGATATTTTCAAAATTTGACATGAAATTAGGATATTGACAAATCCAAATTCATGAAGAAGATAGGTATAAGACAACATTTATAGTTCCATTTAGAAATTACAAATGGAATGTAATGCCTTTAAGGTTAAAAAATGCACCCTTAGAATTTTAGAAAATCATGAATGAGATATTTAATACCTATACAACATTTATTGTTTATATCGATGATATGTTAGTATTCTCTAACACAATTGATTAACATTTTAAGCATTTAAACATTTTCTTAATGATTATTGAAAAAGCAAGTCTTATTGTATTACCAAAAAAGATGAAGTTATTTCAAACCAAGGTTTGCTTCCTTGGTCACTTCATTGAAAGTGGTACAATTATTCTTATTAACCGAACAATTGAATTTGCTTCAAAATTCCCTAATGAAATTAGGGAAAAGTAGTAATTATAAAGGTTTGTAGGATGTTTGAATTATATTTTGGATTTTTATAAATATTTAGCTTATGATGCTAAACCTTTATTTGAAAGGCTAAAAAAGAATCCTTTAGAGTGGAAGGATGAACATACAATAGTAGTTAAGAAAATAAAGTTAAAATCAAAAGAACTACCTTGTCTAGCCCTTTCTCATCCTAATGCATTCAAAATAGTCAAAACTGATGCATCAAATAAGAGTTATGGAGGAATCCTTAAACAAAGGATTAACTTAAAAGAACATTTAGTTTGATTTACTTTTGGTATTTGGAAGGGAGCTAAAGTTAATTAGTCTACCATTAAAAAAGAAATTCTTGCCATTGTTTTTGTATTAAAAAATTTGAAAGTAATTTAATAAATCAAAAGTTTCTTTTAAGAATTGATTGTAAGGTTGTAAAAGATGTCCTTACTAAAATGTTAAAAATTTTGACTTTAAGAAAATTTTTTGCAAGATGATAAGGAATACTTTCTATATTTGTTTTCGAATTTGAGTTTATTAAGAGAAATGCTAATGCATTACCAAATTTTCTAACTCATGAGTTTTTATAGGGAATTAATTAATGAGTAAAAAGCCACTGGTGCAAGGGTCTTAGTCCCTAGCTAAGTCGGTTAATTCACTGGCTAAAGTAGCAAATACAAGAAAAGAAGTTGATAAACTTCTTAATGATGCTTATGAGTATGCTTTGGATAAATCCATCATATATCCTTTAATTCCAAAGCATATAGGTGTTCTATGCATTATTGAAAATAACTATGCTTATCTTAGGCCTAATGAGGTCCCAAAGTTTTATCTTAAAGATGATATGCTTTTACAAAATAATGTGCAAGATTGCTTGTATTATTAATAGATACTTCATGAAATAGGCTCGGTGGTTATTGAATCCATTGAAAGAGGCTTAGGAAGCAGCAACAATTATGGCTTTAGAGATTGGGCTTATTCGAAATATAAGGTAAGGACGATTCCTTACTTAAAAGACTGGTAAAGTGATCTCTTTAGCTATTGTGAATTGAAAGAATGGTGGAAAGTTAAGACCTTTAATTATTCTAATTATATTAAAGCTTAGGAAAAGGCTTTGATACATGAAAATTGACAAAGGAAATTCAGCTAGTTCATTCAAATACACCTTTCAAATGACCCAAAGAAATTTCCTAACTGGTTTAAAACTTGGTTTTTCAAATGGGCTTTACATCATTTGACTTTACCCCATAAGGTAAGAAGTATTTATGAACAATTTTGTAAAGCTAACAAAGAGGTTGGTATCATGTCCCCATGGATTTAAAATGGGATTATGTAGTTATGGCTAAGTAGATGAATGTTTTAGATGTAGACATTAAACATGTGCCATGGTTGGCCAGATGGATTAATATTTGTTGGTGGGAAAAGTTTGATTTTTTCAATGATGGAATTTACTTTGCACAAGGAGTTGTCTGCATTAATGGACCCAAGGCTCCACCACCAAAGCTAACTTCAACCACTCTTGAAGAGATATTAAAGGTTTTAATGGAGTCTTTGTCAAAAGAGAGGTTATTGGAAATGATGGCTAACCTGCTCCATACATCTGAAGAGCACTTATAGACAACACAAGGAGAAAATAGCCAAAGTCACCTCAATGATGAGGATATGATGCAGGATTCCCAAGACCCACTTGCTTAAAAGCAATTGTTGGTGAAAGAAAGAGAACAAACCTCTTTAATAAAGGCAGGCCAAAACAACTTTATATGACATTTAATATTCAATGAAAGCTATATTCTTGTAAGTCTCCCTTTTCTTTTATATAATAGTATGTTTTTATATTGTGTATAGTGTGTTCTTATATTATGTGTATAGTGTGTTCTTATATTATATGTATAGTGTGTTTTTATATTATGTGTGTGTTGCGTGGTGAATGGTATGAAAGCCAAAACCCTAGGGGGTGAGGTGTATAAGTTTAATATCCTATATCACTAGCTTGACCTTTTAAGTAGTCTTAAAGGCCTAAATTTGTTTATGAATTATTGTTAAAACCCCAAGTCATGTTGCCTTTGTACCCATTGTTGTTATGTTAACGTGTTAGGGTTATGATGGACCAATTTAGTTCTCTAATTTTTCAAACTTTACTTTGTCATTATTAGATCCAAATTTGATGTATACTTTATGTTTGAATATCAAAACTAAAGCATTTGATATAATACCTACTTTGGAGAATTTGATCCTTATCTACAAGATCCACTATAAGGTTATGAATACCACCATTCCTAGAATTAGGGAAATCCTAATAAGATACACTAATAAGGGAACCACTACATTGTTTTTGACTAATAAGTCAAAATCTAATGTAATGATTCCAAGAACTATAACATGGGATTAGGTTAAGTTACCTAAAAAATAAGTCTTATAAAAGGTCATTAAACCTATTAAATAGGTTAATAGACAAGTTCAAGAAGTTGTTGAATATCAGGATGGAGATGTCAAAATTTGATTTGCTCCATCTAGAAATGTGAGGTTAAACCTTAATAAGGGTAAAGAAAAGGTTAAACTTAGATATTTTGCCTCATCGGTGCCTATCACTGAGTTAAACGGTATTCGAAAGAACAAAGAAGAGGTTAGTCAACCCCATTATAAGGTTGACTTTCCTCCTTCAACCTTAGCCTCTATGGTTAATGAACCACAAGATACACCCAATCACACCCATAAGCCTAGATCTCCTTCTTATTCGAATATGGGTTATCTTGACAATGACAAAAGTCTTTATTTTATGGAAAAGGTTGATGAAACTCAAGAAAGCTAAGGGAGTTATTTTGCTCTCTTGAAAATAATTTAAAGAGAAAATGGTTCTTTAAAATTTCGATGAGAAACAAAATTAGGGGAGCAACAAAACTAGTGGCGGTTCATCACTAGTGGCAACACATTTGAGGAGTTAGAAATTAATAATTGTTTGGTAATCATTATTGCAAAAAAATAAATAAATAAATAAAACTCCAAAGACTAACATACCAAGATTTGAACTTCAATATGTGCTTAATATGTTGTCAAATAATTTTGTTGATATATGTCTAATGTTCTTCCTAGTGAGTTACCATCTTTGAGTGACACATAACATGCCATTGACTTGGTTCTTAGTTCATAATTATCTAATCTACCATATGCTAAGTTGAATAGGACAATTGAAGAATTACTTTCCAAAGGTTTTATGCCTCATAGTGTTAATCCATGTGGTGTTCCTACTTTGCTAACTACTAAGAAAGATAGTTCTTAAAGGATTTATGTTGATAATACTTTGCTAACTCCTAGATAAAACCAAATATGGTTTGTATGAATGGTTTGTTGTGCCATTTGGTTTGACTAATTCACCAAGCACTTTTGTGTGATTGATGAATGATGTCTTATGTGCATTTTTTGGCAAATTTGTAATTAGGTATTTTGATAATATTTCAATTTATAGAAAAAACTTAACTAAATATCCTAATCATTTACGTTTTGTTATAAGTGTTTTATGCTTTAAGAAATTATATACTAACTTTAAGAAATGTTCTTTTTGCATTAATGAAGTAATATTCTTAACTATGTTGTGAGTGTTAGGGGTATTGAGGTTCACAAGAAAAATGTTAAGGCAATTCTTGATTGACCTATACCTAATTTAGTGATGTGTGTCATTTTTATGATCTAGCTAGTTTCCAAAAATATTTTGTTAAAGACTTTAGCACCATTGTTGTACCTCCAATTGAGGTTGTTAAAAAGAACATAAGTTTTAAGTGGAGTAGTGATTAAGACAAGGTTTTTAATTATCTGCCCAAAAATTAAGTTATGCACCCTTACATATATAAAAGAAAGAAAAGAGAGACTTATAAGAATATAGCTTTCATTGAAATATTAAATGCTGTTACAATCTTAGGGGAAAAAGAAATATTACAAGCTTAAAGAGAGAGAGAGAGAGAGAGGAAAGGTGATAACCGACACTAGCTGGACACATTATTGTCTTAGAAGGAATCTCTTTTTCTAAAGCTCTATTATTATGTTTTCACATTCCTTCTAACACTCTACTTTAGCTTTATATCCTACTAGAATGGTTCATTTCTTGAAGAATGAGTTTGTCAATTCATTTCATGCATGGTATCTAAAGAACAAGAGAGCATATTAGTCAACCCCAATACAAGGTCAATTGTCGTCCCTTAACTTCAGCTTCTATAATTAATGAACCACAAGGTACATCTAAGCCCAAATCTCTTTCTTATTTGGATATGGGGTATCAAGATGAAGATAAAAGTCTATGTTTTAGAAAAGGTTGATAAAATCAAAGAAAAGTTAAAAGGGTTGTTTTACTCTCTTGAAAATGCTTTAAAAAGAAATTTGTCTTTGTTACTTTCAATGAAAAACAAAGAGCAATATGGCATAAACACCATCAAATGTATGTTAAAAAGATGAAATCAATAGAAGAACCAATTTCTATATTTTTTTACTTAGAAAAGGTTTATAAACTTAAATTCGTGCAAAAAAATGAAGAAAGAAGAGAGGAAGAAAGAGAAAAAAAAAAAAAAAGAGAAGCAAATCCTGTTTATTTGATCCTTATTGTTGAAGATTTGTTCATTTATTGATTTTATTTGCCATAAGTTTTCTGTTTGGATTTTTATTAGTTTGATTAAAGCCATATTCCTCCCCATTGGCTTTATTATTTACATGTACTCAATATGACTAAGATCATTAGTTAACTAATTAATTAAAACTTAATCTTTGTGGATTCAACCTCTACTCACCCTAATTACAACATTGCTATTTGAGTGATTTAGAATTATTTTGGTGTGTTTAACACACATCATAGTTCAATGGGCTACTTTTGTTGTCCCTCAAAGTTATAAATAGACATGTTAGTTTACCAAGAACACATACATACATAGACCTCTCTCTTCTTTCTTTCTTGTGTACATACTGATAATATGCAATAAGGATAGATATGTTCTCTTTTAAACCAATTTAGTTTTTAGTTTATTTGGAGAACAACGTCAAATTAGATTAGAATAGTTTTGGCCAACTTATAAGTCAAATTGAGGACAACTATTAATAGCCTAATTCTTAATCTTGAGCTACACCTTTGTCTATTAAAATCATAGTATTACTTTTGCATAAAATGATCAAGATACCTCCCAAAACACTCCCTCATGTGTTTCACTCAAAAGAAAAGGTGTCATACTCCATTATGTTTACACTTTTTATAACTTATTCTTGATATGAACTTGCACTCTTACCTTTTACCACTCAAATTTCTCATTTTAACTCTTTGAGGAAAGAAACATTCTGAAAAAAATAAGGTAAATGGGATAAAATTAAACTAATTGGAGAATAGGGAGTCAAAAAAATGAATAAGGATAACAAGGCAAATGAATTTAATGAACTAAACTTATATAAATCAAGATAGGAGGTTAAACCTAGAGGAAAAACTTGGATGACATAACAAGAAAATAGATGATAGAATTGGACTCGAGTAAAAAAACTATATCATTATTGTGGCCAATATAACCAAACTATTTAACTTTCATCAATAACCTAAATTTGATGCCTTTTTTTTTTGTTCCTCTTTTTTCTTTTTTATCCTTTTTTTTCTTTCTTTGTTTTCTTTTGCTTAATACAAAACAATAGTAAAATACTTAAAGATAGCAAATGGAATTGAAAATAACATATGTTGATAGTTATGATCTCAAACAAACAAGGAAAGTAAGAAGGATTACAAATGGATAGATTAGCGCATTTGAATGGTAATGCACTTAATAGATAAATTAAATAGAAATGGATAAATCATAAGGCAACAAATTGAAAAATTAATTGATCCAACCTGATTTAAAAATGGGTTCTGATACCAACTGATGTGGAAAACCCAAAAAGGTGTGGCTTAGGGACTTGATAAAAAGCTTAGAGCTGATGTGTGGAAGGCTTTTAAGGATACAAGAGGTCCAGTCCACGTTCCTGAAAGCCTAATAACACAAGCTATAGCCAAAAAGATGAAAGAAGCACTAAATGGGCTAATTGAGGGCATTCAGGCCAACCAAGCTACAAAGTAATAGCATTCACTCCTAAATAGGATTTTATCCTAAATAAGTGATTGTATAAAAATAAATGTTTTCTCTGTAAGAATTTATCCTAGATAGAAGTTTCTTTTAAATAAAGATTTGTCCTCAATAGGAATTTATACCTCTTTAGAATTGCTATCTTAGCTTATAAATAGGCACTACCTTGTAAACTTTAGAACATCAGACAACTTTGAGAGAAATAAAAAGTAAGGGTTCTCTCCTTCGGTTCTTTCAAGAACTAAAGAACTTATCAAAAAGTACCTTTTTTTTGTGGCATTCAACTCGACTTAGCACTCCTAATTCCCTTCTTTTCTAGAGTATGGTGTTCATATCCTTCTTAAATGCCCTAGGTTTGTGTTCCTTTGAATGTTAAGTCTAGGATTTGTGTTATTAAAATTAGATTTAACTTTCCTGGATATTCTTTTATTCTATGCATGCATTAGGTCCCTAAACCTTATCTTTTTAGGGTTTTCTGCATCAGTTGGTATTAAAGACTAGTCCTAGATTAGGTTAGATCAACTAATTCTTCAATTTGCTGCCTTTTTTATTTATTTATTTTTATTTAGTTTGTCTATTAAGTGCATTACCATTCAAATGTGTTAATCTATTCATTTACAACTCTTCTCACTTTGCTTATTTGTTTAAGATCATGACTATAAAAATATGTAAATTTCAACTCTAATTGTTATTTCTAAGTATTCTACTATTGTTTTATGTTGAGCAAAAGAAAAAAAAAAAAAGAGGAAGCAAAAAAAATAGAGGAACATAAAAAAAAAGGTAACAAATTCAAGTTATTGATCAAAGTTAAACAATTTGATCATATTCACTACAATAACAATATAGTTTTCTTGCTCAACTCTAATTTTTTCATCTATTTTCTTATTATGTCATCCAAGTTTGTCCTCTCGGTTTAACCCCTAATTTTGATTTTTGTGAGTTTAATTTATTAAATTAGTTTTCCTTGATATCCATTTTCTTTCTTCTTTTTTATTTATTTTTTCTTTTTTACTCTCTATTCTCCAAGTTGTTCAATTTTATGTCATTTATCTTAGTTTGTTCAAAATCAATCCTCTTAATTAAGCTTATTTAGTTCTTTAAAGCTAAAAGGGGAAATTTAAGTGGTAAAAGGAAAAAGTGCAAGTTTATTAAGAAAAAGTCATAAAATGTGTAAACACAAGGAAGTGTGACACCTTTTCTTTTGAGTGAAACATGTGACGGAGTGTTTTGTGAGGTATTCTAATCATTTTGCGCAGAAGTAATACTATAACTTCCATGGATAAAGGTGCAACTCAAGAGGGAATTAGTGAAGAGTCCTTCATGATCAAAGTTATGTAACAATAATTTAAGCACATGAATACTAGATTTGATGATATGAGGAAAAGGATGGAGGAGTAAGTTAATACAATAGCAAAGTTGAAAAGGAGGCATAAGGACTAATGATGAGAATCTTAAAGATAATGGGTGGAAGGCTTCAAAGGATGCAAAAGGTTCATTGCACACTCTATAAGGCCTAATAACACAAGTTAGAGCCAAAAGGATGAAAGAAGTACTAAATGGACTGATTGTAAATATTCAGGCCAACCTAGTTATAAATGGTGCAAATTTAAGCTTAGAAGAAAGCCAAGGCCTTATTAATATGATTGGAGTACTTAATGGGCCAAGATTAAGTGATAGCATTCACTCTTAAATAGTAGTTTATCCTAAATAAGTGATTGTATAAAAGTGAGTTTTCTATGTAAGAATTTGTCCTAAATAAGAATTCCTCCTAAATAAAGATTTGCCCTAAATAAGAATTTATGCCACTTTAGGATTACTATCTTAACTTATAAATAGACACCTCCTTGTAAACTTTAAAATATTAGAAAACTTTGAGAGAAATAAAAAGTAAGGGTTTTCTCCTTTGGTTCTTTCGAGAACTAATGAACTTACCAAGAGGTAGCTCTTCTTGTGGCGTTCAACTCGAATTTTTACTCCCAATTCCTTTCTTTTCTAGAGTCTGGCGTTTATACCCTTCTTAAATACCCTAGGTTCATGTTCCTTTGAATGTTGAGCCTAAAGTTTGTGTTATTACAATCTGATTTAGCTTTTCTAGGTATTCTTTGATTCCTTATGTGTATTAGGTCTCTAAGCCACATCTTTTTGGATTTTTCGCATCAATTGGTATTAGTGCACGACCTTAAATTAGGATGGATGAACTAATTTTTCAATTTGCTACCTTGGGATTTATTTATTTTTGTTTAGTTTTCCTATTAAGCGCATTACCATTTAAATTTTCTAATCTTTCCATTTGTAAACCTTCTTACTTTGCTCTTGGTTTGAGATCATAATTATCAAAAAATGTGCTAATTTTTCAATTTGCTACCTTAGGATTTATTTATTTTTATTTAGTTTTCCTATTAAGCACATTACCATTCAAATTTGATAATCTTTCCATTTGTAAACCTTCTTACTTTGCTTTTGGTTTAAGATCATAACTATCAAAAAATGTGCTAATTTCAATTCCAATTGTTGTCTCTGAGTATTCTACTATTGTTTTGTGTTGAGCCAAAAAAAAAGAAAAAAGAAAAAAAAGGAACAAAAGAAGAAAAAGGCATCAAATTCAAGTTATTGATACCAACTCTAATTTTACCATCTATTTTCTTATCTCCTTGTTCTCCAATTTGTTCAATTCTATGTCATTTACCTTATTTTTTTCAAAATCAATCCTCCTGATTTAGTTTGTTTAGTTCTTTAAAGAATTAAAAGGGGAAAATTAAGTGGTAAAAGGCAAGAGTGCAAATTCATATTAAGAAAAAGCCATAAAAAGCGTAAACACAAGGAAGTATGACACCTCTTCATTTAGGTGAAACAAGTGAGGGAGTGTTTTATAAAATATCCTAATCATTTTGTGTAGAAGTAATACTATGACTTCCATAGACAAAGGTGCAACTCAAGGGGGAGTTGTGATGTGTCCTTTATGGTCAAAGTTATGCAACAACAATTTAAACACATGAATATTAGATTTGATGATATGAGGTAGAGGATAGAGAAGTAAGCTAATACAATAACAAAGTTGCAAAGGAGGAATGAGGAATATAAAGCTCATAAAGGAAGAAGGCAATTAAGATGTGCCTATTACCATGAAGATACATAGAAGATGATGAATTTAATAATCAAACTATTATGGTTATAACTACCAATAATAGGAGAGATCGAAGAGATTTTGCAAGGCAAGGTGCCTATGACCATGATTTAGGTAACATGAAAATGTCAATTCCTCTATTCTAAGGTAAGAATGATCTTGATGCATACTTAGAATGGGAGAAGAAGGTTGAATTGGTTTTTGATTTTCATAACTATTCTGAGGAGAAAAAGGTAAAACTTGTTGTCATTGAATTTACTAATTATGTTATTATTTGGTGGGATCAACTTATTTTGACTAGGAGAAGAAATCGTGAGTAGCCTATTGATACATGGGAGGAGATAAAGGCTATCATAAGGAGGAGATTTATCCCTAATCACTATTATAGGGAGTTATACCAAAGGTTACAAGGGCTCACTCAAAGTACCAAAAGTATGGAGGACTACCATAAAGAGATAAAGATTGCCATGATTATAGTGAATGTAGACAAAGATAGGGAGGCAACCATGACTCGATTTTTACAAGGGCTAAATAGAAAAATAGCCAACATGGTTGAATTGCAACGTTTAGAAGACATGGTGCACACAACAATGAAAGTTGAAAAACAACTTAAACAAAAAGGTTCCACACAGTTTGGGCAAAATTCGGCTTCTACCTTATCTTGGAAGTCGTATTGGAGTAAAAAGGATGAGAAGGCCAATTACAAGTTCAAAGCCAAGCTATCCAAGCATAATAATGTGGATTCTAATAAGGAGACAAGTAATTCTAACCCCAAACCAAGCAAAAATAGAGATGTTAAATGTCTTAAGTGTTTGGTAAGGGGTCACATTTTATCTCAATGTCTAAATAAGCGTGCAATGATCTTAAGAGGTAATAGTGATGTTGAAATTGTAAGTGAATCAGATGATAATTTCATGCCATCATCAGAGGGTGAAAGTGATGGAGATGAGTATTTAGTTAATGGATTAGCTATCATCACAAGGCAAGCAATGAATGTGCAAGTGAAGGAAGAAAATGAGGTGCAATAAAATAACATCTTTTAGATGAGGTGTCTCATCATAGACAAGGTATGTAGTATGATTATTAATGGTAGGAGTTGCATTAATATTGCTAGCACAACTATAGTTGAAAATCTAATTTTACCTACTACAAAGCATCCTAAGCCATATAAGATTCAATGGTTGAATAAGAGCGATAAAGTCAAGGTAAATAAGTAAGTGCTTGTGTCATTTTATATTGGAAAGTACCATAATGAAGTTTTATGTGATATTATACCTATACATGCAGAACCCATATTTTATTAGGAAGGTTATGGAAGTTTGACAAGTAAGTTATGCATAATGGCTTCAAGAATCAATATTCCTTTGTAATGAATTAAAAACCTGTCACTTTTGTACCATTATTACCTCAACAAGCTTATAAGGATCAATTAAGGATTAAAAATAAGAGTGAACAGAAAAGAGAGATTGAAAAAAGAGAAAAAAGAGAGGAAAAAATGTGAGGACACGAGAGAGAGAGAAGAAAATAAAAAGTTTTTATGTAAAAGAAAGTGATGTCAAAAGAGCATTTTATGTCAAATAGTCTATGATTGTACTTTTGTACAAAAAGGCTTATTTTAACACTAACAAGTTTAACTTATCTTTGCCTAGTGTTGTTATTTCTCTTTTGTAGGAATTTGAAGATGTATTCCCTAATAATGTCCCAAGTGAATTGCCACTTAAGAGAGGAATTGAGTATTAAATTGATTTTATCCCTAGTGCATCCATCCCAAATCAATTAACTTAAAAGAGTAATCCTAAGGAGACAAAGGAGTTTCAAAGGCAAGTTAAAGAACTTATTTCAAAGGGATATATGAGGGAAAGCATAAGTCCTTGTGTGGTTCTTGTCTTACTTATACCTAAGAAGATGACATTTGAAGGATGTGTGTTGACTGTTAAGCGATCAACAAGATAACTGTAAAGTACCGTCACCCCATACCTAGGTTAAATGACATGTTGGATGAATTACATGGTTCATGTGTCTTTTCTAAATTTGATTTAAAAAGTGAATATCACCAAGTTAGGATAAGAGAGGGAGATAAGTGGAAAACAACTTTCAAAACTAATTATGTTTGTATAAATGGCTCGTTATGCCATTTGGTCTTACTAATGTGCCAAGCACTTTTATGCAATTAATGAATCATGTTTTGCATCCATTCATTGGTAAATTTTTGGTTGTGTATTTTGATGATATTTTGGTCTATAGTAAAAGCCTAAAAGAGCATCTTGATCATTTATGTTCTATTCTAATTGTTTTATGTTTTGAAAAATTGTATGCTAACTTCAAGAAATGTTCATTTTATACTAATCAAGTCACATTCTTGGTTATGTTGTGAGTGCTAAAGGTATTAAGGTTGACGAGGAAAAATTTAGGGCAATTCGTGATTAGCCTTACCTAAGTCAATTAGTGATATATGTAGCTTTTATGGTTTAACTAGTTTCTATAGATGCTTTGTTAGGGACTTTAGTGCCAATGCTACACCACTAACTAAGATTATCAAAAAGAACATGAGTTTTAAATAGGGTAGTGTTCAAAATAAGACTTTTAATTACATTGAGGAAAAATTGAATTTTGTGTCCTTACTTGCCTTACCTAACTTTGCAAAAACTTTTGAGATTGAGTGTGATGCTTCAAGAATTGGTATTAGAGTTGTTTTGATGCAAGAAAGGCACCCAATTACCTACTTTAGTGAAAAGCTAAGTAGAGCAAGTCTCAATTATCCTACTTATGATAAAGAGATGTATGCATTAGTACGAGCTTTGGAGACATGACAACATTACCTTTGGCTTAAGAAGTTTGTCATCCATATTAATCATAAATCCTTGAAGCACTTGAAAGGACAAATAAAGTTAAACAAAAGACATGTCAAAAGGATCGAATTCATTAAGACCTTTCCTTACATAATCAAATATAAATAAGGTAAGAAAAACATAGTAGCTAATGCATTATCTCAAATATATGCCTTTATTGCTATACTTACTACAAAATTTTTAAGATTTGAATATATTAAAGATTTATATGTGGAAGATCCTAATTTTGCTAGTGTGTATGAAGAATATGAGAAGTCAACCTTTAAGAAGTTTTATAGGCATAAGGGTTTCTTATTTAGGGAAAATCATTTAAACTTGCTTATGAGCTCTTTGAGGGAGTTAGTTATGAGAGAAGCTCATACAAGTGGTCCAATGGGTCATTTTAGAGTTAGGAAAACCCTAGATGTCCTAACTAAACATTTCTTCTGGTCACACATGAAATGAGATGTTGAGAGGGTATGTGAGAGATGTATGACACGCAAACAGACTAAATCTAGAGTTTTACCTTATGACTTGTATACCTAGCCATCCCTGGGTTGATTTATCCATGTACTTTGTATTAGGGTTCCCATAATCAAAAAGGGGTAGGAATTTTGTATTTGTTTTTGTTGATAGATTTTCAAAAATGACACACTTCATCCCATCCCATAAAACTAATGATGCAAGCAATGTGGCTGACTTAGTTTTTAGAATAGTATGTTTGCATGGCATGTCATGAAGCATTGTTTCAAATCAGGATACAAAGTTCTTAAGCTACTTTTAGAAGATTTTTTAGGGTAAGTTGGGTACTAAATTATTGTTTTTAACTACTTATCATCCACAAATTGATGGGAAGGCTAAGGTGGTTAATCAAACTCTTTCTACCCTTTTTCATGTTATTATTTGAATGAATTTGAAAACATGAGAAGATTGTTTACCACATGTCAAGTTTGTATATAATAAAATTGTTTATTCTACTGCTAGTTAATCTCAATTTGAAATTGTATATGGTTTTAATCATTTGACTCCTTTGGATTTAGTGTTTATACTTATTGATGAGTATGCCAACTTAGATGGTGAACACAAGGCTAACATAGTGAAGAAATTGCATTGGAAGGTGCAGCAACATATTGAAAAACGAACTAAACAATATGCATCCTATGTCAATAAAGGGTGAAAGAAGGTGGTGTTCAAACCTAGTGATTAGGTTTGGGTGCATATGCACAAGGAACGGTTTCCAATTCAGAGGCGTTCAAAACTACAACCTAAAAGAGATGGTTCATTCCAAGTTGTAGCACAAATTAATGACACTGCTTATAAGTTGGACCACCCTGGTAAGTATAATGTAAGTGCAACATTTAATATTTTCGATCTTTCCCCTTTTAATGTAGGTGATGATTTGAGGATGAATCCTTTCAAGGAGAGGAGGAATGACGAAAACCTTAGAGATGATGAGTGAAAGGTTTTAAAGGATGCAAGAGGTCCATTACACATTCTAAGAGGCCTAATAACACGAGTTAAAGCCAAAAAAAGATGAAAGAAGCACTAAATGGGCTGATTGAGGACATTCAGGCCAACCCAGCTACAAATGGTGAGAATTCAAACTTGCAAGAGAGTTGAGGCCTTATTAATATGATTGGAGCACTTAATGGATCAAGACTAAGTGATAGCATTCACTCTTAAATAGTTGTTTATCCTAAATAAGTGATTGTATAAAAGTGAATTTTCTGTGTAAGAATTTGTACTAGATAGGAATTCCTCCTATATAAGGATTCTTCCTAAATAGGAATTTATGTCTCCTTAGGATTGCTATCTTAACTTATAAATAGGCACCTCTTCATAAGCTTTAAAAAATCAAACAACTTTGAGAGAAATAAAAAGTAAGGGTTTTCTCATTTTGTTCTTTCAAAAACTAAAAAACTTATCAAAAAGTACCTCTTCTTGTGGCATTCAACTCAACTTATCACTCCCAATTCCCTTCTTTTCTAGAGTGTGGCATCCATATCCTTCTTAAAAACCCTAAGTTCATGTTCTTTTGAATGTTGGGTCTAAGGTTTGTGTTATTAAAGTCTAATTTAGCTTTCTCGAATATTCTTTGATTCCTTATGTGCATTCGGTCCCTTGACTCCTTTGCAACTCTACTATTGTATTAGCTTGCTCCTTCATCCTCTCCTTTATATCATCAAATATGATATTCATGCGCTTAAATTGTTGTTACATAGCTTTGACCATGAAGGACACATCTCAAAATCTCTCTTGAGCTACATCTTTGTCTATAGAAGTCATGGTAATATAGGAACAAAATGATTAGGATATCTCACAAAACACTCTCTTATATGTTTTACTCGAAAGAAGAGGTGTCACACTCCCTCATGTTTACATTTTTTTATGCCTTTTTCTTAATATGAATTTGCACTCTTGCCTTTAACTACTCAAATTTTCCCTTTCAGCTCTTTAAAGAACTAAACAAACTAAATCAAGAGGATTGATTTTGAACAGAATAAGATAAATCACATAGAATTGAACAAATTGGGGAACAATGAGTCAAAAAATACAAAAAAAGGATATTAAGGCAAATGAATTTAATGGACTAAACTCACAAAAATAAGGATAAGAGGTTAAACCAAAAGGACAAACTTGGATGACATAACAAGAAAATAGATAGCATAATTAGAGTTGAGTAAGAAAACTATATTATTATTGTGGCCAATATGACCAAATTTTTTAACTTTAACTCCAAAAAAGAAAGGAATTAGGAATGAGAAGTTGAGTTGAATGTCACAAGAAGAGGTACCTCTTAATAAGTTCGTTAGTTTTCAAAAGAACCAAAGGAGTAAACACTTGCTTTTATTTCTCTCAAAGTTATCTGATGTTTCAGAGTTTACAAGGAGATGCCTATTTATAGGCTAAAATAGCAATCCTAAATAGGCATAAATTCTTATTTAGGGTCAATCCTTATTTAGGAAGAATTCCTATCTATGACAAATTCTTACACAAAAAACTCACTTTTATACAATCATTTATTTAGGATAAACTACTATTTAGGAGTGAATGTCATCACTTAGTCCTAGCCCATTAAATACTCTAATCATATTAATAAGGTTTTAACTCTCTTCCAAGCTTAAATTTGTACCATTTGTAGTTAGGTTGGCCTAAATGTCTTCAATTAGCCCATTTAGTACTTTTTTCATCCTTATGGCTTTAACTCATGTTATTGGGCCTTTTAAAATGTGCAATAAACCTTTTGCATTCTTTAAAGCCTTCCACCCATCAGCTCTAAGGTTCTCAATAACTGAGGCTCCTAAAGAAGGAAATTGAGACGAACTTATGACCATAAAGATAATATATAAGATGATAAATTAATGATCGAACTACTGTGGTTAGAACTTCTAACAATATAAGGGATTAGAGAGATTTTAGGAGGCAAGGCACCTATGACCATGATTTGGGTAGTATTAAAATGACAATTCCTCTGTTCCAAGGTAAGAATGATCCTAATGCATACCTAGAATGAGAGAAGAAGGTTAAATTGGTTTTTAATTGTCATAATTATTTCGAGGAGAAAAAGGTAAAGCTTACTGTCATTAAATTTACTGATTATACTATTATTTGGTAGGGTCAACTTATTTTGACTAGGAGAAGGAATCGTGAACAACTTATTATGACATGGGAGGAGATGAAGGTTATCATAAGGACAAGGAGTTTACCAAAGGCTACAAGGGCTTACTCAAGGCACCAAAAGTGTGGACTACTATAAGGAGATAAAAATTGCCATGATCAAGATGAATGTAGAAAAAGATAGATAAGCAACCATGGCTCGATTTTTGTAAGGGCTAAATAGAGACATAGCTAACGTTGTTAAGTTACAACACTATGTGAAATTAAAAGAAATGGTACACATGGCAATGAAAGTTAAAAGACAACTTAAACGAAAGGGTTACACATGGTTTGGGCATAATTCGGGTTTTATCTCATCTTGGAAGTCGAATTAGAGTAAAAGGGATAAAAAGGATGATTACAAGTCCGAAGTCAAGCTATCTAAGAGCAAGAATGTTGGTTCTAATAATGAGGCAAGTAATTTTGATCCCTAACTAAGTAGAAATAGAGATGTTAAGTATTTGGAAAGGAGTCACATTGCATCTCAATGTCCAAATAAACATGCACTGATCTTGAAAGGTAACAGTGTCGTTGAACTATAAGTGAATCAAATGATAATTTTGTGTCATCATTAAAAGGTGAAAGTGATGAATGAGAGTAACTCGTTGATGGAGTAGCTCTTATCACAAAGTATGCATTGAATGTGCAACTGAAGGAAGAAAATGAGGTGTAACGAGATAACATCTTTCATACAAGTTGTCTTATCAAAGATAAGGTATGTAGTATGATTATTGATAGTGAGAGTTACATTAATGTGGCTAGTATAATTATGATTGAAAGTTGAATTTACTAATTATAAAGCATTTTACACCATATAAGTTTCAATGGTTGAATGAAAAAGATGAAGTCAAGGAAAATAAACAAGTGCTCGTGTCATTTTTTATCAGAAGGTACCATGATGAAGTTTTATGTGATGTTATACCCATGTATGCAAGCCATATTTTATTAGGAAGATCATGGCAGTTTGACAAGTGAGTTATGCATGAAAACTTCAAGAATTGATATTTCTTTGTAATAAATGAAAACTCATCACTCTTGTACCATTATCGTCTTACCAAGTTTATGAGGATCAATTAAGGATTAAAAATGAGTGAACAAAAAAAAGGGATTAAAAAAGGAATAATTAAAATAGACAACAGAGGAGAAAACATGAGGACACAAGAGAGAGAAAAGAAAATAGAAAGTTTTTACATAAAAAAAAGGTGATGTCAAAAGAGCATTGTATGCCAAACAGCCTATAATCATACTTTTGTACAAAAAGGCTTATTTTAACACTAAAAAATTTAACTCGTCTTTACCTAGTGTTTTTATTTCTCTTTTGTAGGAATTTGAAGATGTATTTCCTAACAATGTCAAGTAGATTGCCACCTAAAAAAGGAATCGAACATCAAATTGATTTTATCCTTGGTGCATCCATCCCAAAATAGCCAGCATATAAGAGTAATCTTGAGGAGACAAAAAAGTTTTAAAGACAAGTTGAGGAACTTATTTCAAAAAGATATTTAAGGGAATGCATGAGTCCCTATGTAGTTCCTATCCTACTTGTACCCAAGAAAGATGGGACTTAGAGGATATGTGTTGGCTATCGAGTAATCAACAAAATCATTGTAAACTATTGTCACCTTATGCCTAAGTTAGATGACATGTTGGATGAATTGCATGGTTCATGTGTTTTTTCTAAAATTGATTTGAAAAGTGGATATCACCATATTAGGATGAGAGAGGAAGATGAGTGGAAAACAACTTTCAAAACTAAGTATGATTTGTATGAATGACTTGTTATACCATTTGGTCTCACTAAAACACCAAGCACTTTTATGCAATTAATAAATCATGTTTTGCACCCATTCATTGGTAAATTTGTGGTTGTGTGTTTTGATGATATTTTGATTTATAACAAAAGTTTAAAAGAGCATTTTGATCATTTATGTTCTATTTTAATTGTTTTACATTCTAAGAAATTGTATACTAACTTCACCAATCAGATCACACTTCTTGGCTATGTTATGAGTGCTAAAGGTATTGAGATTGATAAGGAAGAAGTTAGGATAATTTGTGATTGCCCTACACCTAAGTCAATTAGTGATGTGCGTAGCTTTCATGGTCTAACTAATTTCTATAAATGCTTTGTTAAGGACTTTAGCACCATTGTTGCACCACTAACTAAAAAAAAAAAAGAACATGAATTTTAAGTGGGGTAATGATTTTTCAAAATCTTTCATGATTGAGTGTAATACTTCAGGTATTGGCATTGAAGCTATTTTGATGTAGGAAAGGCACCCAATTGCTTGCTTTAGTGAAAAGTTAAGTGAAACAAGTCTTAATTGTACTACTTATGATAAAGAGATGTATACTTGGTACATGCTTTAAAGACATGGCAACATTACCTTTAGCCCAAAGAGTTTGTCACTTATAATAACTATGAATCCTTGAAGCACTTGAAGGGATAAGGAAAGTTAAACAAAAGAGATGCCAAGTGGATCGAGTTTATTAAGACCTTTTCATGCATCATCAAATATAAATAAGGTAAGAAAAATGTAATAGCTAATGCATTATCCCGTAGGTATGCCTTTATCTTTACACTTACTACAAAATTATTAGGATTTAAATATATTAAAGATATATATGTGGAAGATTCTGACTTTGCTAATGTGTATAAAGCATGTGAGAAGTTAGCCTTTGAGAAGTTTTATAGGCATGAGGGTTTCTTATTTAGGGAAAATCGTTTATGCATGTCTATAAGTTCTTTGAGGGAATTGGTTATGAGAGAAGCTCATAGGGGTGCTCTTATAAGTTATTGTGGAGTTAGGAAAACTCTAGATATCCTAACTGAATATTTCTTTCGGCCATATATGAAACGAGATGTTAAGAGGGTATGTGAGAGATACATAACATGCAAATAGGCTAAATTTAGAGTTTTACCCTTTGACTTATATACCCTCGTACCTATACCTAACTATCTCTAGGTTGATTTATCTATGAATTTGTACTAGGGTTGCCACAATCAAAGAAGGTAGGGATTCTATATTTGTTATTATTGATAGATTTTCAAAGATGACACAACTCATTTCGTGCTATAAAACTAATGGTGTAAGTAATATGGTTAACTTATTTTTTAGAGAAGTAGTACGTTTACATGACATGACATGACATGAAGCATTATTTTATACTAGAATACAAAGTTTCTAAGTTACTTTTAGAAGAATTTGTGGGATAAGTTAGGTACTAAACTATTGTTTTCAACTACTTATCATCCATAAATTGATTGGCAAACTAAGGTGGTTAATCAAATTCTTTCTACTCTTTTGTATGCTATTATTCAACTGAATTTGAAAACATGGGAAAATTGTTTATAGTATGTTAAGTTTGCATATAATAGGAGTGTTTATTCTGTTAATAATTACTTTTCATTTGAAATTATATATAGTTTTAATCTATTGACTTCTTTGAATTTGGTGTCTATACCTATCGATGAGTATGCTAGCTTAAATAGTGAATGCAAGGCTGAAATTGTGAAAAAATTATATGAGAAGGTATGACAACATATTGAAAAATGAATTGAGCAATATACATCTCATGTCAACAAAGGGCAAAAAAATATAGTGTTTGAATCTAGTAATTAAGTTTAGGTGCATATGCACAAGGAATGATTCCATTTTAAGTTGTAACATGAATTAATGACAATGCTTATAAGTTGGACCTTCCCGATGAGTATAATGTAAGTGCAACATTTAATATTTATGATCTTTCCCTTTTTTATGTAGGATGATTCAAGGATGAATCCTTTTGAGGAGAGGGGAATGATAAGAAGTTTAGAGATGATACGTGGAAAGTTTCAAAAGATACAAGAGGTTTATTGCACATTTCAAAAGGCCTAATAATATAAGCTAAAGCCAAAAAGATAAAAAAAAGTACTAAATGAGCTGATTGAGAACATTCAGATCAACCAAATTACAAATGGTGCAAATTTAAACTTAAAAGAGAGTCAAAAACTTATTAATATGATTAGAGTATTTAATGGGCCAAGAGTAAGTAATAGCATTCACTCATAAATAGGAGTTTATCCTAAATAAATGATTACATAAAAGTAAATGTTTTCTGTGTAAGAATTTGTCATAAATAGGAGTTTCCTCATAAATAAAGATTTGTCCTAAATAAGAATTTATACCTCTTTAGAATTGTTATCTTAACTTATAAATAGTCACCTCCTTGTAAGCTCTAAAACATTAAACAACTTTGAGAGAAATAAAAAGTAGCAGTTTTCTTGTTTAGTTCTTTTGAGAACTTAAGAACTTATCAAAAAGTACCTCTTCTTATGACATTCAACTTGACTTATCACTCTTAATTTCCTTCTTTTTTTAAGTACGACATTCATATCCTTTTTAAATACCCTAGGTTCATGTTCCTTTGAATGTTAGGTCTTGAGTTTGTGTTATTAAAATTTGATTTAACTTTCCTAAATATTCTTTGATTCCTTACATGCATTAGGTCCCTAAGCCATGTCTTTTTAGGATTTTCCACATTAAAACCCAACATATGCAAGGAATCAAAGAATATTTAGGAAAATTAAATCAGACTTTAATAGTACAAACATTGAACTCAACATTTAAAAGAACATGGACTTAAGATATTTAAAAAGAATATGAATGTCATACTCTAAAAAAGAAGAGAATTGAAAATAATAAGTTAAGTTAAATGTCACAATAAGAGGTACTTCTTGATAAGTTTTTTAGTTCTCGAAAGAACCAAAAGAGAAAACTCTCACTTTTATTTCTCTCAAAATTGTCTGATTTTCTATAATTTACAAAAAAGTGTCTATTTATAAGTTAAGATATCAATTTTAAAGAGGTATAAATTCCTATTTAGGAGAAATTCTTATTTTAAACAAATTTCTATCTTGAACAAATTCTTAAATATAAAACTTTTACTTTTATAACAATCAGTTATTTAGGATAAACTCCTATTTAGAAATAAATGTTATTATTTAGCCCTGCCCATTAAATACTTCAATCATATTAATAAGGTTTTAACTCTTTTTTAAATTTGAATTCATACTATTTGTAACTTAATTAACCTAAATGTTTTCAATTAGCTCATTTAGT
This sequence comes from Bruguiera hainesii, assembly GCA_023213295.1. Classification (NCBI taxonomy): domain Eukaryota; kingdom Viridiplantae; phylum Streptophyta; class Magnoliopsida; order Malpighiales; family Rhizophoraceae; genus Bruguiera; species Bruguiera hainesii. Next base: position 7,081,489 of record JAHOYR010000018.1, read on the forward strand.
ACTTCTTCCATCTTTTTTACTTTAATTTGTGTTATTTAACTTTTTAAAATGCGTAATAGATATTTTGTATCTTTTAAAACTTTTCACGCATCATCTTCAAACTTCTCATCATATTCTATTTTTTTATTTTTTTTATATCTAGTTCATAATTGCATTTGCTTACCAACTCATAAATGAGCTCTCAACAATTATGGATTGTATTATAATTGGTTGTTATTGTATCAATCAAAGAATCTACCTTATATTGTTTGTTGTTTTTTTTTTTTCTTTCTTATTGGTCTTCCTTTCTTTTTTTTTTTTTTTTCCCTCTAAACCTCCCTTTTTTACCAAAAACCTAGGAAGCTGCCCTTAAATAGCCCAAACTATCATGTAGTTATAAAGTTATAGGAATAAATTGGGAAATGATTGTTATGGTTTGTTAAAGATAATAATCATTGGAATTTTGTAGATTTTTTACACTATTTAGTTCTATTCTAAGCTTTTTTTTTCTTTTGTCAGGGTTCTTGGGTTTCATGGGCTTATTGAAGATGGGCCTTAACTTGGGTTGAGCTAGATTGACATAATGTAAAGATGGATTGGTCTTGTAAAAGATCTTGGTGGGCTGACTCATTATACTTTTTAGTTACAAAAGATAGATTGCATTTAACTTAAACCCAAAGCCTATTTGACAATACAAATGGATTCTTGTTATTGATTTATTTTAACTAAACAAATAAGTAAAATAGGGTCCCAAGCTTAATAATCTTCACAATGCATCGAGAGAGTGTGTGTTTAAAATATACTCTACATTAGGCCAAATAAAATAGAGGTACAACAAACCTCAAACATTCGAATGAATTAATTCAAAAGGAATGTAAGCTCATTTGTTGACTCTGAGACTATAAATAGTTCAATAGCATACTGACAAGACTCACGCTCTAAGTTTGACTAAGAGCCTAAGTTAATTTCTTTATAATAGAAAGAGACGAATGACCTACTTGATAATGGATATGTCAAGAAAAGGTTAAGACCCTAAAACACGTGATAAGTTTATCATCATCAAGTCAATAGAGTCCCCCAAATTCTCGACCTCCACCAATAATCTTCTTCTTCATAAGATATTGGAATTCAAAATGATCTAGGAAAAAGGAAACACAACAATTAAACTCTTTGGTTAGTTTACTAACTGAAATCAAATTAAAGGGAAAATCAGGTATAGCACAGAAGATAAAGATAAGGAATTTAGGGGTTTTGTACCACCACAACCTTTGACAACCGTTATGAACCATTGGTAAACGTGACACTTGACAAATTAGTGGACAACAAAAAAGAATCAAGATTATCTAAGTTACCAGTCATTTGCCCAGATGCTCCTGAATCAATGATCTATTTCCTATTCAATGAGGTGAGGCAAGTTGTGGGGTTACTTCTTTGGATCAAATTAGCAGACGAAGAGGAATGTTTTCTAGAACTCTGGAATTCAGCAAATTGCTCATATTCCTTCGCAAATAAGGTAACTGTCACCATTTGCTCTCCGTCCATGGCTGTAGCTAATTGTGGTAGCGGCAGAATCACTGTAACAGTGTCTAGAAATGCTCTAGCAATAACCGGAATTACTATAGTGGTTGCCGTACCATAGCGCTAGAGTTACTGTAGCAACATTGGTACTGCGGCGTCATATTTACCGTAGCATCGAAGGTAGAGTAGCAGCAGCTAGGTACTAGTAATGACTCGGGTTCTTTTCTCTTGGGAAACTCTTTCAGATCCGAAGCTCTGACACTATGCAGACAGATAATATGATGAAAACTGCCTTAATTCCAACCACGCAGCAAAACGACATCTATATTACAAGCGCAAATCAATCTATATGTGTATGTGTCTAATATGGGACAATTATTTACATAGAAACAGGTACAATCAATCTCTTTATATTAGTTACAAATTACAGCCTACCACAGGTGGACGTCATTCAAGTTTTTGCATTTGTCTGATTCAAAAATTTTGTTTACTTTGCAGTGTTGGACTTCAAAAAATGGCATTGGATGATCCTATCAGTCAAATGTGCATTAAATCATTAAATTCTTAATTATTGACTAAGTGAAACATGTAATGTTGCTATTTAGCATCTACATATCCATGTTAACTATCCATATTACATGGATTATAGCCCGTTTATTATAATTTATATTTATACATTTGCAATTATCTAAATAAAACAGGACAAATCCACTGTATTAATTAACGAAACATGCTTTTCAAGAACTAAAGTATATTAATTGAAGTATGTCTTAACCTACAATATATTGAACTCACGTTAACAATTTTCAATAAATAACAAAAACTCTTGATTGAAGACCCGGGTGCATCTCGTAGGCTAAGAAATTAGTTGTCCATAAATTGTTTCAATTACGCCTCTGCACTTGTACATGCATCATGCATGTATGGGATACCATGAAAAGAAAATACCACAATATTCCCTATAATGCTCCAAATGAGTAATACTCGACAATAATATAAAGAATGAGAATAATTGGTATTAAATCTTTTAATTTTTTTAATATAATCTTAAACGATTATCTCATTTCAATTTCATTCTAAATATTTTAATTTCATATTGATTAAATTTAATTACTAATAAAAACTAATTTGAATGTCATATAAACTTTAAAAATAATAAAATAAATAAAATATATATTAAAATCATAATTTTTTACCCCATTATAAATTACTACCACTATTACCACCACCACCACCACCACCATCACCATCACCACCACTACAATTATTTGATGCAGATAAAATAGTTTTGAAAGGTAAAAAAAATAAGGTGTAGATTGGTGTTGTTGAGAAAAGGAAGACAATCTTGAGTTTGGACTTAAAGAAGAAGAGATGGGAGGAAGCAAAAGGATGGAAAGAGGAGGTGGCGGCGACTTGATAAAAGAGGAGGGAATCGTCATATTCGCCAGAGAACGAAGATGGAGACAGGGCGGTGGTGACAGTAGGGGGCGATAACGATACTAGCCGTTTGAAGTTGAAATTAGTCTTGAGTTAGAAATGTGATTTTAATATACATTTTATTATTTTTTAATTCAATCAATATATTTGCTTGAGGATAAAATTATCTTTTATTAATAATTAAGACTTAATTAATATAATATAAAAATATTTAAAATTAAATTAAAATAAATTAAACGTCTTATATTACATTAAAAAAATTAAAATGTATAAGATTAAATATTTACTTATTTGGAACAAAACAAAATGACAATAAAAATTCCTCCCCAAAACTCAAAAGAACTTCGTAAGATGTCTTAATCATTGATCTTATAACTCTACGCATAAAAAAACTAGGAATGTTCAATGGTCATATAGCACGATTATGGGGATTCTGTGAAATGTCTCGAATTGACGTAACTTCACCAAATTCTTTGGTCATGGAATTGCACCAACTCCTAAGGAGAGCAAAATTTTTTGTTAAAGAAACACAACCTTGATAACACAATAGGTCAAAATTAACTTAAGATGTTAGTCATCCTCACAATTCTCAATCACATAAAGAGAGGCATTTCATCGAACAGCTTCCGCATCAAATTACAAGCACCAAATCCAAATAAACACATACTTTAAGTTACCCTCAAACCAATTTGTGGAGCACCTTCCTCCGTCTACTTTTTCTTACCGCCTTTTCTGGAAGCCGATTTGCGCTTGGAAGGCAAGACAATCTCGCCTTTAAGGACGGGGATTTCCATGATCTGAGACAGCTCTCCGAATTTCTTTCGGAACTTCTCAACCTGATCGGCGTCGACGAGAACGGCGGAGCGGTTGCCCAGGTAGAACGGGTGGTTTCCAGACCAAACGTCCACCACGTACTCCTTCTGGGTCCCACCGGTGGTCATCACCAGCTCCCCGTTGCAGCGAACCTTTGCATCTTGATAGAACTGCGGGTGTATGTCCTTCTTCCTGCACGTCACCTGCATCCCATAATTCCCCACGGCACCCACCCTCACCTACATTCGTACAAATGAAAATCAAATCATCAAGGAAAACATAATGTTATACTGGAAAATTTCAAAAAAAAAAAAAAAAAAACACACACACACACACACACACAGAGAAAGACGAAAATCAGCGCAAGTAATCAAATCCTTTAATGTTACCTTTTGAACGGGTAGGAGTGGGAGAGGAGAAAGCGGCTTAATTTGAAGGAAAGTGCTGGTCAGAGCAGGCGCCATTTTTGTGTCCGGAGAAAGGAGGCGGGTTGGAGATCTGAGAAGATCGAAGACGAGAGGATAGCATTTGTAGTTATGGGCTCGTGGTTGGTGGTTGCCTGCATTTGTTTGGACGTCGATTTAGATGGTCTAGAACTGTGGCCATTTCAGATATGGGCTCATACAAAAAGAGAGGATTTTGTGTTCAAATTTTGAATAATTTTTTGGGCCAAGTAAAAAGTAATTATATGGACCCATCCGTACAAGTTGATCAGGACCGTACATTTTGATTAGTAGGTTTTTCACTCTGTTATTTAATCCCCGCTGCTTCTTCGACAGGCAAAAATTTTCTTTCTTCTGTACGGCTGTCTAATTATTTTTTAAACGTATCTATAATTGAAAACTAATAATAGTGTTCTTTAAAAACAACCCAGTAATTAAATATTGATATTTTTATTTTAAAAATTTTGAATTCTAATTTTGAAAAAAGAGTGATTTGCATAGTTCAAGATCCTCTTAATGAAAATATATAAAAATAAATAAATAAATAAATAAAGAAAACCTGACAACATTGAGCTAATGAATGGCCACGGGGCATCATTTGGGTTTCTTCAACTTCTCCGTGTCAGTCGTACTAATAACGTTACGATTGAAAATAGAACCAGTATCTGATGTCCTTGGACTAATCTGGAGGCATTTGCGAGCCACCAGTGGAATCAAGAGAAAGCCGTTGGCATACATCTTTTCGTTGGATTCTTTGAGCAAACCAGTAATAACTATTGTATATTACCCACAAATACTTTCCTTTCCAAAGGACAGTAAGAGGTAGCTGTTTTGACTTGTAAAATATATTCTGTCTCCTTGGCTAATCTATCTATCCTTACGTTCTGTAACTGATATACAGAAATTGTCTGCTTAAAATCCTAAAACCTGCTTGGCTCCATGGTTCAGACTATCAACAATGGATTCTAGGAAGCCTGCCCTCAGAGAGTGAGAGACAGACTTGAATAAGCAGTAGCGAACACAACTTGACATATTGCAGTTAACTACTATAAAAGTTTTTCAATATTGCTAGTCTATCTCAAGATTCTTTCCTCAATTTTGGATACTGTTGACATTGTTGCCGCCCCCACCACTCAGCCTTTTTGATATCCTAGCTTCCACTTGTCAATATTTCTTAGCCTGGCAAACATCTTGCGAATCCGGTTAAGCTTTTGAGACTGATCAGCAATGAGGCCAGCGGTTGAGGGGTTTTCACTGAAGACTACCTCATAACCATCCCGGAATGAGTCCATCCCTTCAGTAAGTAGTTGCCAGAACATGCCCCCTGCCGCTGCACCTCCACCACTAGCAGATGAATATATTGCTGAGTAGACTATGCTAAACAGCTCGTCCCTTTGATTATAACTGGAAGTTCTTGCTGATTTTCCAAACTCTGTAAAGAGAACTGGCTTCTTCAGGGCATTTTGGGCATCTTGGATGTGATTATTGAGCCAATTATTCAGAAAGGATTTCTGGGTTTCATCATCTGAATTAGTTAACCTGTTCATAAGCAAAACAACCCCTATTTCAGCAAGGAATGTATTATTTTGCTAGCTAGAGGAATGGCACCAGGCAGTTATATCTTTTTACTAATAAGTTACCACTGGTCAGGATAAGAGTGAACTGTGGCAAAGTCAATCCCAGGGATCAGGTTGTTCTCAATGAAATCTGTCCCTACTTGGAAATTTGGATTATAGTGCTGCTTCTGAGATGATGAATGTCCATAAAATCCCTCCAGACCAGCTTCCAGCAAGTGGTTCCCATCTATAGATTTCAAGTAAGACGCCATCTCTGTAATCCACACCTGCCAATGCCATGGAGTAAAATAAATCAAGCGGCTGTTTTTTAGCTTCCAATTCAAAGACTAGAACAAAGAAAACTCAAGCAGCTTCCCTGTAAAACAATTAATTGCTCGCCAGCACCGTCAATTAAAGTGTCACCAGTTCTTTGCATCTCATTTCCATGCATAGTTTATTGGTTTGGTGTTCACAGACCCACAAAAATTTAACAGTTTGTGAAATTATAACTGACAGGTAAAATACTTAAGTCACCTTAATGTGCAAATACCAACCATCTACAAATCGAGTTATGGGGTGGATGGGTGATGCAAAAGACTACTTATGAAAAAGTTATTTATGGGTTCATAAGTTGAGAAGTGACTAGAAAGGAGTCATAAAGATGTTTATCAAACCTGCATGGTCTGTCCTGATGGATCAGAGGTGCACCTGGGCTCATTCATAAGCTCCCAAGCCATTATTGTTGGTTCATCTCTATAAGCAACTCTGGTGATGCTGTTATGCCTTGTGAGAACAGTCTATTACACAAGAAGTAAAATATTAATGATAATTACTGTTACCATTATCATCATCAGCATCAGTAGCATTTGCTATTGTCATTGTTGCAATGAAACAAGATAATGAAATCATCTTGTGCAAAGGAGGAGAAGTCTGATGCCGACCATCAAGATTGGTATTGAACATTGAAGTTTGTGGGACAAGTTAGCTCAAATCTGTTTCGGCAGTTAATTGATCCGGCAACAAAGTTGATGCTCAAGGCAAATCTTCTAATTGGCTTGTAGTCCTCTTATTTGGCTTTAAATTTCCTGTTGTAATCACTTTTGGGGCAAGTATAAATCTCCATTTTGCTTACTTTCTATCCAGCAACCAACTTCTACTCTAAAAAAGTGAATGTTGCTTGTAATTTTGATTAAAGTCCAACTTTTTAAGTAAGTGGAAGTATCTAAGTATAGAGCCAATGTACTTATGCATCTATCACTTTTGTAATTACAACATATAACAGTGAAATACAAGATCAAAAAGGTTCCTTCTGGTTCATTTTTCTTTTCTTCCTTCCGCTGCAAAAGGTTCTCCACAAGTGTGTAAAAACCTTGTGCCAGTAGCAGGCCTAGTGAGTCCTCAGCCTCAAATTCATTCTGTAATGCTTGTTTCAAAGTCAATAAGAAGAAAACTGAACCAACATTGAAAGTTCACCCACTCCTCTGTCCTAACTTCTAATTTTTTATAGTCTGTAATTCCGATTTACCCAGAAGAAAAAACATTTTATGGACTATATCACTTCTTAAAAATAATCATAATAATAATAATAATAACAAGAAGAAAAACAAAATGAAAACAAAAGAGAAAAAAAGAGGGTATAATGAGTCACCTTGATATGATTCTTGTAATATTCTTTCACCGCAGAGTTTGTAAAGAAATCATCATCAGACAATATAGACTGTCCCTGACTTCTTGCCCAGTTCACATACTGCTTTTTCCCTCCAAAGTTCTCATAGTTGTTGACCAAACTCAGCACTAGCTTAATCCCATATTTCTTGGCTTCAGATATTACAAAATCCAATCCCTTTGAACAAAACAAGAGAAAAAAAAGAAAAAACTCAAATCAAAATCACAGGAATGAAAAAGATAGAAGAATAAAAAGATAAGCGGATCATGGACAAGCTGTGGATCTGACATTCAATAAGAAATGAAATTATTCAAGCACAGGGAAATCAGATACAATAATTAAGACAAAACCTGGAAGGTTTGTTCATTGTAGGAGCCAGGCGAGTTCTGTAAAGCTCTATCTTGGCCGTCATTGAAAGCCCAGGTTCTTGCTAGTGTGAGGCCATGCTGTTTGGCTTCCTCAAAGACAGAAGTGACTTTGTCTTTCTGAGAGGGGTCAGCTGCAAAATACATGAGCCAGTAGGCATTGAATCCATTTGCATAAAATGGGCTTCCATTATGCATGAGATGCACTCCTTGGGTTGTTATGAACCCATTATTCCCATTATCTGCTTTCACTGGAAGGAAAATCCTCTGTTTTTGAATGAGAAGAAGCATAAAGAACAGACCCCATGAATCAATCATTTTTCTCTCTTTGCGCAACAAAGAATATGGTATTCAATAAACTCGCTATTATGTGGCTTTCCCTTTCTCCCACAAACCAAGTTGGAGAGGGGAAAAAAAACAAAGTTGCTGTTTTCCCGGTAGGTTGTAATGGGTTAAGCAATGATAGAGAGAGGTCAAGCATACTGAAACCGAAAAATAAACGTAGTCGGCAAAAAAATAAAAAATTATTAAAATAAAATAGATCATGAAATTTACTAGTTAAATTAATTATTAATTTATTTTTTATTTAATATTTTTTATTCTGGTATGAGTCTGTTCATATATCGTTACGTCTACACTTTTCCGGTATTATTTTTATTTTTATTTTGAGTCAAGAGAAGGGTACAATAACTTGAATACATGCTTTATAATCCCATTTAACCAAATCCGGCAATTTAGACTTCACTTAAGCCCCATCTCACCTAAATTTATATATGGTCTTTTATTCGTATGGTGCTAGATTTACATTTAGTAAAGATATTTCTATGGGTATTCAACAAAATTTAAAAAAAAAAAAGAAAAAAGAAGGGTATTTAGGCATTGTGATTAGTTGAACCGTTTCGATTAGCTCCCTCTTTAACCCCAAATCTCCGCCGAGAGCGGACAATAATGTTTCCTCAAATTAGCGGAAGTCACGGCGACGTTTAGGTCAATGCCTTCATTCGGCGCACTGAGAGGTGAGCTTTATCCTGGAATCTATGCTGCCCCATCAGAAGCGTCCTACGGGAACCAAAAGAACAACAGACAATCCAACGGTTATGAGTCGTTTGACATTGGAGTTGATTTTCAAGTTATACGTGAATGAGACGGAGAGTGATGCTATACAAGGAATAGGACGATGTGGATTAAAAAAGAACGTTTCCCATCAAATTGAGCTCGTTTTTGGTACAAAAACCGTGGATTCAAAAGGCAAAATGAAAAGCAGGCAAGCGGAGCAAGGAATGAAGAGGAAATGTAGTGGGCACACGATACAACAAAGCGAAAAAGGAATGCCCATACCAAAGCAAGATGGTCTCGTGAACCATGCGGCATGCAGCACGTGTCTTCTGACCCAATTTCCCTCCACGACTCCTTCGGTAAAGTGATCTTAGCTCCACGTCATGATTTTTTTTTTCTTTATTATTATTATTTTTTTGTTTTCTTGGGTTTTCTGTGGATGGTCAGAGTCTTGGATCCAGCAAAATGTAATTTTGATTACTTAATTTTTTCCTGTGCATCGTAGTTGGATTCTTGTTAGTAACACTTAGCGAATAAATTTTTGAATACATAAAGTTGGAAGAGAATGTCTCTTTGAGACCATCCGATGAGAAATTTATTTTCAGTTGATTCAAAGGTTTGTCCTAAAATACTTTCACAGTGAAGACGAAACAAAAGGCTAAGCTTAAATGGTATTCTAAACTTTACATTTTATTTTTTCTGAAAAAAATATATCCAAGTAATACAATGATAGTCAGAGTAAAATACTTGAATTTTGCAAGCTGCAACAGTTTCCGTGGAATCAAATATGAGAATCTTCTCTCTCTGTTTTTTTCTTTATTCTTGGCTTAATTGTTTGTATCGGTTGGTAACTAAAAGTAAAAGGACTACATCTGATGCTTCATAAATAATTGCGTACAGTTCGCAGTGGCTTATGCTGAATTCATCTTGCAATTAGGGAAGTGCACCAGGACTTTTGTTAGCATGCCATCATGATGAGATCTATGGAGTAACAAATATGTGAAAGGCTCTTAAAAATTTATTGAGTATTCAACTAGAGTCAATTGTACATTTTAGAGTTAAAAAGATAAAAGGGATACTTAATTGAAAAATTTTAGATTAAAAAAACTAATTCAAATTTAAAAGATAATAAAATATATTTTAATATAAATTAAAATTTTATTAATTATATAAATATACTAAATAAACTTACATATTAATTGATTATAAGGATCTTCACAACAATCCTCACAACATATGAGTAAATTTGTTGTTAGTATCTTTTGAAAGTTTGTCTTTAATTCTATACTTTTAATTTAATATATAAATAAATTTAATTTCATTGTTAAAAAAGACAAATTATTAGATGAAAATAAAAGTGAAATTCTCTTCTTCATTTTTTTTAAAAAGCTAAAGAATTTATTAAAAACTAATTATTCTTGTTACATTCAATTTCATTTATCAAAAACTAATTCTTTTGTACTACCATTAGATGATGATAATGATGGTATGAAATACCCTATTGATGGAGAGCTACTTGTAATAAGACGTACCTTAAATGTGCAAGTGAAAGACAAGAATGAAGTACAATGCAAAAATATATTTTACACAAGGTGTTATATCAAAGAAAAGATGTGTAGTGTGATTATTAATAGTTGTAGTTATATTAAGATCATTAGTATTGGTTTAGTTAAAAGGTTGAATTTACCTACTATAAAAAGTCTAAGATCATATAAACTACAGTGGTTAAATAATTGTGGGCAAATTAAAATAAATAAGCAAATGCTAATTTAATTTTTTATTGGAAGATATAAAGATGAATTACTTTGTTATGTAATTCCAATGCATGTTGGTCACTTACTATTAAGAAGGTTGTGGCAATATGATAGGAGGGTAATGCATGATGGTTTCAAAAATCATTATTCATTCATTATGGAGAGAAAACCAATTACTTTTGTTTTGTTAAGTCTTAAGTAGGTTTATGGGGACCAAGTGAGGGGAGGAAAAAAGAGTGAGGTAAAGAAAGAAAATGAGGGTGAGAATAAGAAAAAGAAATATATAATAATTGAAAATAAATCAAAAAAGAGAGAAAAGGTTAAGAATGTTGAGAAGAAAGGGAGAAAATTAGTAAGCATTTATGCAAAAAGAAATGATGTTAAGGCTACATTTTTAGTAAAACAATCTACATTTGTACTTTTTCATAAAAATGTTTATTTCTATACCAACACGTTTAACCTTTCTTTGTCTAGTGTTATATTTCTTAAGGATAGTCTAGATGGTTTACCATTTATAGAGAAATTGTACATCAAATTAACTTTATCTCTGTAATAGCAATTTCAAACTAACTTGTATATAGAAGTAACTCAGAGAAAACAAAAGAAATCCAAAGACAGGTTGAAGAGCTCATAAGAAAGGATATGTGAGAGAAAGTATGAGTCTATATGTGATTCATGTACTATTATGCCTAAGAACGATAAGACTTAGGAAATATGCATTGATTGTTGTAGAGTCAACAAAATCAATATAAAGTATAAACATCTTATTCTTAGATTAGATTACATGTTAGATTAATTACACGATTCTTACATTTTCTCTTAAATTGATTTAAAGAGTGGGTATCATCAAATTAGAATAAGAGAAGGTGATGAATGGAAGGCAGCCTTTGAAACACAACATGATTGTATGAACGGTTAGCTATATTGTTTGGATTAACTAATGTGTGTACTACTTTCATGAGATTGATAAACTATGTTTTGCATGCTTTCATAGGCAAATTTATAGTTATTTATTTTGATGATATTCTAGTCTATCGTAAGAATTTAAATGATCATATTAAGCATATTTAAAGTGTGCTAGATGTTTTAAGAAAAAAAAAAAAGATTATTTACTAACCTTTTATACGAATCAGATTGTATTTTTAGGTTATATGGTTTCAAATCAAGGAATAATAATTGATAAAGAGAAGGTTAGGGCTATTAAAGAATGACTAACACCTAAGAATACTTTTTAGGTGCAAAGTTTTCATAGTTTGGTTAGTTTCTATAAGAGATTTGCCAAGAATTTTAGTACAATTATTACACCATTAACTAAAATTGTGAAGACAAGTGTAGATTTTGTGTAAAGAGGTAAATAAGAGAGCATATTTAATTTGATTAAGGGAAAATTAAATTTTGTGTCATTACTTGTTTTTCTTGATTTTACTAAAACTTTTGAAATTGAGTCTGATACTTTAGGTATTCACATAAGGGTTGTTTTGATAGAAGAGCGATGCCCTATTGCATGTTTTAGTGAAAAATTAAGTGGGGCAATGCTTAATTATCCAACTTAGGATAAGGAGTTATACACATTGGTAAGGGTCTTAAAAACATGGCAACATTGTCTTTGGTCTAAAAAGTTCATAATCTATACTGATCATGAGTCCTTAAAACATTTGAAGGGATAAGATAAGTTGAATAAATGACATGCTAAATGGGTGGAATTTCTTAAGATTGTTCCTTATGTGATCAAGTATAAGTAAGGTAAGGAAAACGTCATGGTTGATGCATTATCTCGAAGGTATGCACATATGCATTTATCTCTACTTTAAAAGCAACATTGTTAAGATTTAAGTACATTAAAGATTTATGTTAATGATCTTGATTTTGTTAATGTGTTTAATATATGTGAAAATGCTACCTTTGGAAAATTTTATATGTGTGATAGGTTTTTGTTTAAAGAAAATAAGTTATAGTAAAGGAAACATATGAGGATAGTTTAATGGGACACTTTGGTATTAGAAAAACTCTAGATATTTTGAATGTTCACTTGATTTGGCTGCATATAAAGAGAGATGTTGACAGAATGAGTGAGCAATGTATTACTTGTAAACAAGTTAAATTTATAATTTTACCCAATGACTTGTATACCTTTTTATCCTTACTTAACAAACCTTAAATTGATTTATTTATGAGCTTTATGTTGTGGCTGTTATAGTAAAAAAAGGGTAGGAATTTTATATTTGTTATTGTTAATAGATTTTCAAAGTTGACACACTTTATTTTATGTCATAAAACTGATTATGTAAAAAACATGGCTAGATTGTATTTTAGAGACATAGTATGCTTGCATGGTATGACTTAAAATATTGTTTTAAATTGGGATACAAAGTTCTTAAGCTACTCATGGAAGACTTTATAAGGTAAATTAGATACTAAATTATTGTTCTTAAGTACTTGTCATCCAAAAATGGATGGACAAATCAGGGTAGTTAATCAAAATTTTTTTACTTTGTTGCATGCTATTATTCGAATGAATTTAAAAAAGTGGGAAGATTGTTTTTTGAGAATAATAGGAGTGTCCATTTTGCCATTAGTTCTCTTTATTTGAAATTGTGTATGGTTTGATCTTTTGACTCCTTTGGATTTGATACCCATTGATGAGCATGCTAGTTTAGACGGTGAATGTAAGGTTAAAATGGTGAAGAAGTTGCACAAGAAAGTACAATAATAAATTGCAAAATGAATTAAGCAATATGTACCTCATACTAATAAAACACAAAATAAGGTAGTATTTGAACTCAACAATTAGGTTTGAATGCATTTACACAAGAAAAAGTTCTCAGCTTAAAAGCATTCAAAGTTATAACCTAGAAGATATAGTCCATTTTAAATGGTGGTACAAATTAATGACAATACCTATAAGTTGGACTTTTTTAGTAAGTACACTAAAAGTGAAATATTTAATGTTTCTAATCCTTCTCTTTTTAATACAAATGATGAATAGATGACAAATCATTTTATAGAGAGGGGGAATGATGAGATCCATGGGAGAGTTGATTTATAAATGATTTTTAAAGATCCAATGAGCATTCAAGAAGGGCTAATAACATGTTCAAGAGTTAAAAGGATAAAAAGGCATTTAACAAGTTGATCGAAGAAGTTTGGGCCAATGAAGCAAATTTAAGATTAAAGGGTGACCAAACATATCAAAATGTAACTTAATTCTTTATTAGTTGCATAAGTATATTGAATGGGCTTGTGTGTTAAGTGATTGTAATGGTTTCTACAACAATCCTTCAAAAATAGAAGTATATTTGTTGTCAACTTATTAGGAAAATTTATCCTTATTTATAAAGTTATTAATTCAACCTGTAAATAATCTTGATTTCATTGTTGAATGGGGTAGATCATTAGGTGGAAATAAAATTGAAAATTTTCTCTTTTGCATCTTTTAACAATTAAAGAATTTAATAAAAACTAATTCTTCTTGCGACATTCAATTTGACTTATTACTCTTGAGTTTATTCTTTTCTAGAGATCAATTTAACTTAATTATACCTAATATCTCTCTAATGGCCACAAAACTATCCTTACTCAAGGGTTTTGTAATGATATTGGCTAGCTAAACTTTGGTGGTCATAAACTTTAGGGACATATCTCCTTTAAACACATGATCTTTCATAAAATGATGTTTGATGTTAATGTGTTTAGTTTGGGCATAGAGTATAGGATTCTTGGTCATATTAATTATAATCATATTATCACACTTGATAAGTAAATAAAAGTAATGTAATATTTAAAGTCCTTAAGGTATATTTCATCTAAAGCAATTAAGTACAACATACACTAGTTGTCATGTACTTTACTTCAACTATAAAGGAGCAACTAAACCTTATTTCTACTTTACCATGGGACTAAGACTTAGTTAAGAAATTAACGAGCACTTAGTATACTTTCCCTCTAAATTCTATTTCCTAAAAATTTTGGGTTTAAGTGACCTACTAAGTCAAAGGTTGATCCCTCAAGATACCAAAATTCTAAACCTATGGTTTCCTTCACTTAATTAAGCACTCTTTTAAAGACAACTAGGTGTGACTCATATGAGTTGGATTGAAATCTTGCATACAAACAAATAGTAGACATCAAATCTAGTTGACTAGCCATAAGATAGAGAGGACTACCAATCAAATCTCTATATTACTTTTGATCTATAACCTTACCATCTGTATCTAGTTTTGTGGAAGTAGTCATTGAAGTGCTACAAGGTTTGGAATCATCCATGTCAAACCTTTTCAATAGCTCTTTTGCATAATTGACTTGATTAATGAAGATTCCATCCTTTGTTTACTTGATTTAGAGTCCATGAAAGAAGTTCAATTCTTCCATCATACTTAAATTTAATTTCCATATCACTAGTAAAGTCTTTGCACAATAGCTCATTAGTAGCACTAAATATTATATCATCAATATAAATTTGAATAATTAACAAATTCTTACCTTCTAACTTGGTAAAAAGAGTAATATCTACTTTAACTTTAATATAGCCTTTGTTACCTAAGAAAGAGCATAATCTTTTATACCATGCTCTTAGTACTTGTTTCAACCCATATAAAATGTTTGAAAGCTTGTAAACATGATTTGGGAACTCATTACTTTCAAAGTTAAGGGTTAATCAACGTAAACTTCCTTTGTGATATAACGATTGAGGAATGCACTTTTCATGTCCATTTGATATAGCCTAAAATTTTTATTCAATGCAAATGCAATTAACATTCTAATGTCTTTTAGCCTAGCAATTAGGGCAAAGTTATCATCATAATTGATGCCTTTTTTATTGTAACTTTTGGCAACTAACCTTGTTTGTTTATCACAATTTGACCACTTTTCATCAAGCTTGTTTCTAAAGACCCATTTGGTTCCAATAATAGGATGATCATTATGTCTTAGTACTAAAGTCTAGACCTTTTTTGTCCTCAAATAGGTTAAGTTTATCCTTTATTGTATGCACCTAAGACTAGTTGACCAATGCATCATTTATAAGTATTGGTTCCATTTGTGAAACAAGTGTAACATTGCTATTGTTCTTAAATGTAAACCATGTTCTCAAAATGTGAGAAGGGTTAACAATAATTTAATCTTGAAATTCCTTTATAACCTGCTTTCACCCTTTTGAAACTTATTGAATAACATTATCAAGATTATCATCCTTTGGAAGGTTAGACTCATTTACTTCTAGTTGTTCACTCTACTCTTTTTGAACATCATTAAAATGTTATTACTACCTCACTGATTCACTTGCCTTTTCTAAGCTTTTACTTGTACTTGTAAGGTTATCTAACTCTTTCTTTCTAAGAGAGAAGGAGTTAACTACATCAAATGCAACATTTATGAACTCCTTTACAATAAGAGATTTCTTGTTAAACACTTTATATGCGTTGCTATTGGAAGAATATCTTAAGAAAATACCTTTATCTACTTTAAAATCAAACTTGCTTAGGTTGTCTTTTATGTTTAAAATATACCACTTGCAACTAAAAACTCATAAGAAGTTTATTCTAGGCATAAGGGGTCTTTGCATGATTTGGATGAATGAAAACTCTATTGGGCACAAAACAAACAATATGTATTGATTTTGCTAAAAAATATTGAAGAAGGCTATCCTTATTTAACTTGATTATACCAATCTCTTGCAAGGTTATATCCTTTTCTTCAACTTCTCCATTTTGTTATAGAGTTCTTAGAGTTGAGAAGTTGTGAGAGATACTTTAGAAATTGCAAAAATTCTTAAAACCTTTATTCTTAAACTCACCATCATGATTACTTTTAATTAAAGTGACATGATATCCCTTTTCATTTTGGACTTATAAAATCTCTCAAAAGTTGTTAAACACTCATCCTTATAAGTTAGGAATGTAACCCATTTAAATCTATTATAATCACCTACAATGATATATACATATAACTTATTAGCTAAAGATGAACTGTGAGTTAGACCAAATAACTCCATATGTAACAGTTGTATAGGTCTAGTTGTAGATATTACCTTTTTACCCTTATAAGAGCTCTTGCTTTGTTTACCCATTTGATATACATCACATACTTTGTCCTTTTCAAATTTTAACTTTGGAAGACCTTCTATAAGGTTGTGTTGGTTGAACTTTAATAATTGCTTCATTTTTGCTTGACATCACCTTCAATACCACATATACAATTCTTCACTAATAAAGTTAAAACACTTAACATCTTGGTTTCTTAAAGTGTGTAAATCAATAATATAAACCATGTTTGAAAGCTTTGTAGCAAATAAGAGATCACTTATTTTAGAATAAGCAATATGATAAGCATTTTGCTTAAATGATTTCTTGTAGTTGTTATCACACAATTGACTAATACTTAACAAATTAAACTTGAGTCTCCTGACAAGTGAAACATTATCAATCATTAAGGGCTTTCCCTTACCTATCTTCCCAATGCTAATATTCTTACCTTTGGCATTGTATCCAAATGTTATTTTCTCACCATCTATTTTTTTCATGAAATTAAAGCTTTTGGGATTCCTTGTCATGTGTCTAGAGCAATCACTATCTAGATATTGTTCATCTTTCTTCATACAACTCTTAGAACATACTTACAAATAATTCATTTAGATTTAGGTAACCAAATTTTTTTGGGTCCTTAAGTGTTAACTTTGGTGCCTCTAGTACTTACATAAGAATAACCATTTAAACTTCATCTCAAATTATACTAATATTACATATGACCATAGTCACCATAAAAATAACATCTAATATGATTTCTATCATGTTATTTTTATGTATAAGTATCATATTTATTGTGATCATGTTATCTATCATGAGAATATATATTCCTATGAGATACTCTAGGCTTTTATGTATATTTTGTGTAATACATACTTATGAGATGCTTTTTTACCATGATATTATGCATGAGCATTTTTAAGTGATATGCTACTAGATGCTTATGTATATATGTGAACATGAGGTGTCTTACCCTTAAAAGTTTTAGGTTGATATGTATAAGACATATAGCTCAAACCACTCTTTTCACCTTGAGACTTTTAAGAGTTAAGTAGTATGTCTAGTTTGTCTTTACTTTGAATGAACATAAAGAAAGAATCTTGAAACTCTAATATTTCTTTTCTAAAATAAATATTATCATTTAAGAGCTCCATAGGTCTTTTCTTATTATAAACATTATTTAAATCATTATTCTTTTTAATAAGTGACTTGACCTTATCTTTTAGAGAAACATTATCATCTTTTAAAAAATCATTCTTATTTTTTAATGAAACATTGTCATTCTTCAAGGATTTAATTCCATGCTTCATAAAGATAATCTCAATATGAAGATCCTTGTTCTTAATAGTCATGTCATTGAGTTTTTTTACCCATCCAATTTAAATTGTCATATTACTCATCAATTAATGATTTATTATCATTAGAGGTATCATAGCTGGAATTTACCTCATCCTCTATAACTATGAATATCAAGTTAACTCTAACATCATTAGAATCATCTTATAAGTTAGTTAGGTCATCCTAAGTAGCTTTGAAGACTTTCTTTGCTAACCTTTTGTCCTTCTTTTTTATTTTTTTAGACAATTGAGAGCAATGTGACCAAGTTTGCTGCAATTGTAACAAATGATCTCATCCTTATTGTGGTTGCTTTTAAAGGATCTTTTACCACTTCTTTTTTCTCTAAAGTTGTGTGATCCTCTTTATTAAGATGACAAGCTTTTCTTTATCTTTTTGGGTGTATTGATCACTTTCATTAATATCATCACTTTCTTTGGGGTAGGAGGCTCTAAAAGTAACTCCTTTCTTCTTTTTATTAACCTTTTTGGTATAGGTCATTTCATGGGTCAGTAAGGACCCAATCAACTCATCTACGCTTAATATGTTTAGGTTTTGGGATTTTGTGATGCTTATCACCTTAAGGTCTTATGACTTTGGAAGTGATTTCAATATCATCTTTATAAAATCAATAAATCTTTATGTCCTTCTTAAGGTTCATAAGTGGATTGATGATGTTGGTAAATCTCATGTACATCTTAGATATCATCTCATTGTTATTCATCTTAAAGTGGTTGTAGTTAATGAGAAGCTTGGAGATGATGCATGGAAGGTTTCAAAGGATGCAAGAGGTCAACTGCACATTCCAAAAGGTCTAATAACATAAGTTAGAGTTAAAAAGATGAAATAAGCACTAAATGGGCTGATTGAGGGCATTTAGGCCAACCAAACTACAAATAGTGCAAATTCAAACTTGAAAGAGAGTCCAAACCTTAATAATATGATTTGAGTACTTAATGGGCTAGGACTAAGTAATAACATTCACTCCTACATAAGAGTTTATCCTAAATAAGTGATTGTTATAAAAGTGGAAGCTTTCTATATAAGAATTTGTCTTAGGTAAGAGTTTGTCCTAAATAAGGATTTATCTTAAATAGAAATTCATGCCTCTTCAGGATTGCTATCTTAACCTATAAATAGATACCTCCTAGTAACCTCTGAAAAATTAGACAATTTTGAGAGAAATAAAACGCAAGGGTTTTCTCCTTCGATTCTTTTGAGAACTAAAGAACTTATAAAGAAGTATCTCTTTTTGAGGCATTCAACTTGAATTATCACTCCCAATTCCTTTCTTTTCTGGAGTTTGACATTTATATCCTTCTTAAATACCTTAGATTCATGTTCCTTTGAATGTTGGGTCTAGGGTTTGTGTTATTAAAGTCTAATTTTGCTTTCTTGAGTATTCTTTGATTCCTCGCGTGCATCGGGTCCCTTAATCACGTCTTTTTGGGGTTTTTCTCATTAGTTGGTATTAGAGCCCAACTTTAAATTAGGTTAGATCGATTAATTTTTCAATTTGCTATCTTATGATTTATTTATTTCTATTTAGTTTGTCTATTTAACACATTACCATTTAATTGCACTAATCTATCCATTTGCAATCCTTTTTACTTTGCTTTTATTTTTTATCATAACTATCAAAATGTGTTATTTTAGTTCCATTTGCTATCTTTAAGTATTCTACTATTGTCTTGTGTTGAGTAAAAGAAAAAAAAAAAAGAAAAAAAAGAGGAACAAAAAGAGAAGTATCGAATTCAAGTTATCGAATTCAAGTTATTAATAAAATTTAAATAGTTTGGTCATATTGACCATAATAATAATATAGTTTTCTTGCTTAACTTTAATTATGCCATCTATTTTCTTGTTATGTCATCCAAGCTTGTGCTCTAAGTTTAACCCCTTATCTTGATTTATATAAGTCTAATTTATTAAATTCATTTGCCTTGATATCCTTGTTCATTTTTTTAACTCCTTATTCTTCAATTAGTTTAATTATACCTCATTCACCTTATTATGTTCTAAACCAATCCTCTTTATTTAGCTTGTTTAGTTATTTAAAGAGTTAGAAGGGGAAATTTGAGTGGTAAAAGGCAAGAGTACAAGTTCATAATAAGAAAAAGCCATAAAAAGTGTAAACACGAGAAAGTGTGACACCTTTTCTTTGAGTGAAACACATAAGGGAGTGTTTTGTAAGGTATCATAATCATTTTATGTCAAAGTAATACTTGATTTCCATAGACAAAGATGTAGCTCAGAAGGGAGTTAGTGATGTGCCCTTCATGATCAAAGTTATGCAATAACAATTTGAGTGCATGAATACCATATTTGATAATATGAAAGAAAAGATGAAGGAGTAAGGTAATATAATAACAGAGTTACAAAGGAGGTATGGAGACTATGAGGCTTCTAATGCAATAAAGCAATTGAGACATGCCTATGACCATGAAGATGATGTAGAAGATGAATTCGATGATTGAAATACTGTGGTCAGAATTGCCAATAATAAAAGGGATCAAAGAGATTTTGGGAGGCAAGGCACTTATGACCATGATTTGGATAGTATTCAAATGAAAATTCCTTTATTTAAAGGTAAGAATGATCTTGATACGTACCTAAAATGGGAGAAGAAGGTTGAATTGGTTTTGAACTGTCACAATTATTCCGAGGAGAAAAAGGTGAAACTTGTTGTTAAATTTATTAATTGTACTATTATTTGGTGGGATCTACTTATTTTGACTAGGAGAAGGAATCTTGAGTGGCCTATTGATATATGGGAGGAGATAAAGGCTATCATGAGGAGAAGGTTTGTCCTTAATCACTATTACAAGGATTTATGCCAAAGGCTACAAATGATTGACTCAGGGCACCAAAAGTGTAGAGGGTTACCATAAGGAGATAGAGATTGCCATGATTAGGGAGAACGTAGAAAAAGATAGAGAGGTAACCATAGCTTGATTTCTAGAAGAGCTAAATAGAGGTATACCTAATGTGGTTGAGTTGTAACACTAAATGGAATTAGAAGACATGGTATGCATGACAATAAAAGTTGAAAGACAACTTAAAAGAAAGGTTTCTAAACGGTTTAGGTAGAATTTAAGTTTTACCTCATCTTAGAAGTCGAATTGGAATAAAAGGGACAAGAAGGCCAATTATAAGTCTAATGTTAAGTTATTCAAGAGCAAGAATGTCAGTTTTAGCAAGGAGGTAGGTAATTCTAATCTCTGACCAACTAGAAATAGAGATGTTAAATGTTTTAAGTGTTTAGTAAAGGGTTATATTGCATCTCAATGTCCAAATAAGCTTTTAGTGATCTTGAGAGGTAATGACAATGTTGAAACTACAAGTGAATTAGATGATGATTTTATGCCATTATTGAAGGGTGAAAATGATGAAGAGGAGTATTTAGTTAATGGAGTAGCTCTCATCACAAGGTGAGCATTAAATATACAAATGAAGGAAGAAAATGAGGGGCAATAAGATAACATCTTTCATATGAGGTGTCTCATTAAAGATAAGGTATGTAGTATGATTATTGATGTTGGGAGTTGCACTAACGTAACTAACACAATTATGGTTGAAAAGTTGAATTTACTAACTATAAAACATCTTATGCCATATAAACTTTAATGGTTGAATGATAGCAAATGCTCATGTCATTTCCTATCAAAAGGTACTATGATAAAGTTTTATGTGATGTTGTACCTATGCATGCAAGCCATATTCTATTAAGAAGGCCAAGGTAGTTTGATAGGTGAGTTATACATGATGGCTTTATGAATCGATATTCCTTTGTAATGAATGAAAAACTCATCACTCTTGTACCGTTAATACCTCAAAAAGTTTATAAGAATCAATTAAGGATTAAAAATGAGAGTGAACAAATAAGAGAGATTGAAAAGAGAGGGATAATTAAAACAAAAAGGAGAGGAGAAAAAGTGAGGACACAAGAGAGAGAGAAGAAAACTAAAGGTTTCTATGCAAAAGAAAGTGATGTTAAAAGAGCATTTTATACCTAATAGTCTATGATTGTACTTTTGTGCAAAAAGGTTTTTATTAACACTAACAAATTTGACTTTTCTTTACCAAGTGTTGTTATTTCTCTTTTGCAGAAATTTTAAAATCTATTCCTTAAGGATGTCTTAAGTGGATTGTCACTTAAGAGAGGAACTGAGTATCAAATTGATTTTATCCCCGGTGCATCCATCATAAACCAATCAGTATATAGGAGTAATCCCAAGGTGACAAAACATCTTTAAAGGCAAGTTGAGGAACTTATGTTGAAAGGATATGTGAGGGAAAGTATGAGTCCTTGTGTGGTTCTTATCCTACTTATACCTAAGAAAGATGAGACTTGAAGGATGTGTGTTGACTATCAATGGTCAACAAAATCATTGTAAAATATCATCACTCTATACCTAGGTTAAATGACATGTTAGATGAATTGTATGGTTCATGTGTTCTTTTTAAAATTGATTTGAAAAGTGGATATCACCATATTAAGATGAGAGAGGGAGATGAGTAGAAAACAACTTTCAAAATTAAGTATGGTTTGTATGAATAGTTTATTATCCCATTTCGTCTCATTAATGCACCAAGCACTTTTATGCAATTGATGAATCATGTTTTGTGTCCATTTATTGGTAAATTTGTGGTTGTGTATTTTAATGATATTTTGGTATGTAGTAAAAGCCTAGAAATTGTGTATTTTGATGATATTTTGGTATGTAGTAAAAGCCTAGAAAAACATCTTGTTCATTTATGTTCTATTTTAATTGTTTTACGTTCTCAAAAATTGCATGCTAATTTCAAGAAATGTTCCTTTTGTACTAATTAGATCATATTTCTTGACTATGTTATGAATGTTAAAGGTATTAAGATTAATAAGAAAAAAATTAAGGCAATCTATGATTGACCTACACCTAAGTCAATTATTGATATGCGTATCTTTCATGGTTTAGCTAGTTTTCATAGATGCTTTATTAAGGACTTTAGCACCATTATTGCACCACAAACTGAGGTTATCAAAATGAACATGGGTTTTAAGATCAAGACAAGACTTTTAATTGTATTAAGAAAACATTAAGTTTTGCACCCTTACTTACTTTACATGACTTTATAAAAACTTTTGAAATTGAGTGTGATACTTTTGGTATTGACATTGGAGTTGTTTTGATGTAGGAAAGGTGCCCAATTACCTAATTTAGTGAAAAGCTAAATGGAGTAGACCTTAATTATCCTACTTATGATAAAGAAATGTATGCATTGGTACAGGTTTTAAAGACATGGCAACATTACCTTTGGCCAAAGGAGTTCATCATCCATACTAACCATAAATCCTTGAAGCATTTGAAGGGACAAGGAAAGTTGAACAAAAGACATGCCAATTGGATCGAATTCATTGAGACCTTTCCCTACATCATCAAATATTAATAAGGTAAGGAAAATGTAGTAATTGATGTATTATCTCGCAAGTATGCCCTTATCTCTATAGTTACTGCAAAATTATTAGGATTTGAATAAATTAAAGATTTATATGTAGAAGATCCTAGCTTTGCTAATGTGTATAGAGCATATGAGAAGACAACCATTAAGAAGTATTATAGGCATAAGGGTTTTTTTATTTAAAGAAAATCATTTATGTGTGCCTATAAGTTTTTTGAGGGAGTTAGTTGTGAGAGAAGCTCATGAGGGTGGTCTAATAGGTCATTTCAAAGTTAAGAAAGCCCTAAATGTCCTAACTAAACATTTCTTTTGGCCATATATGAAGGAGATGTTGAAAGGGTATATGAGAAATGCATAACATGCAAATAGGTTAAATCTATAATTTTACCCTATGTCTTATATACCCTTTTACCCATACCTAGCCATCCCTAAGTTATGGCTAGATGACACTTATGTTTTCTAGCCATGTCTTTGCAAAAAGGTGTCCCACATGAATGTTTTGTGAGTGGACAAAACATTATATATCCTCTTAGAAAGTACTGTGTCTAAATGATTAGCTATTAATTATGTCATGATCAATTCTATGTCCTATTGTAAAGTGAATGTTTTTTTTTTTAATAAAAAAAGTCCAAAGAGTTCCTTTTTCCCTAATGACAAAAAAACAAAGTTATATTGATGGCTTTTGTGAATATTTGAATATTGCTTTGCAAAAAGTCGAATCCAAGCTCCTTGACTCCACTATCGTCTATCTCTCAAATTTAGGAAACTTTTGTGGGGAAATTTGCCAATCAAACATGTGTTGTGATCCTCAAAAGCATTTGTTAACTCAAATAAAACCCTTTTCTTTTAAGTGGCATGTGGGCATTGACTTGCAAGTAAATTGCCAATGGAATCATGCCTGTTTGCCTTGAACTTTTGTTTAACTAACATTCAGACACATATTAATTTCTTTTCTTCATTCCACTAGTGAAAAAGCTCTTCCCAACAAAAATTGGCTAATGTGACTTTCACACCAACATAATAATACTTGTATGGATATTTATTTTATGTGATAATGAAGATCCAAAGACTTCCATATGGGGTAAATGATAATTTTTTAATGATGATTTACTTTTGTTATTGGTAGGCGAAAACTCTTACCTAAGAAGTTGTGTGGTAGTTAGATTAATGAAAGGAACAACTAAGGTATACAGCAAAAGGAAAGAAGGATTTTTAGAAATTAGGGTTGGGCAAAAGAAAGGCTTTGTTTTTTATGTGTTGTTGGTGGGCAAGCAAAGAGGGGTAATAAATATTGGGGGATAATTTTTTTTAAATAGGAATTTATACCTCTTTAAGATTGCTATCTTAATCTATGAATAGACACCTCTTTAAGGATGATTAGGTACAGGTAAAAGGGTATATAAGCCATCAGACAAAACTCTAAATTTAACTTGTTTGCATGTTATGCATTTCTCACATACTCTCTCAACATCTCATTTTAGGTGTGGCCAAAAGAAATGTTTAGTTAAGTATCTAGGGTTTTCCTAACTCCGAAATGACCTATTAGACCACCCATATAAGGTTCTCTCACAACTAACTCCCTTAAAGAACTCATAAGACACATACACAATTTTCTCTAAATAAAAAAACCCTAATGCCTATAAAAATTCTCAAAAGTAAAGTTAGGATCTTCTACATATAAATCTTTAATATATTCAAATCCTAATAATTTTGTAGTAAGTGTAAAGATAAGGGCATACTTGTGAAATAATGCATCAACTACCACATTTTCCTTACCTTGTTTATATTTAATGATGTAGGGAAAGTCTCAATGAAGTCAATTCACTTGGCATGTCTTTTGTTCAACTTTCCTTGTCCCTTCAAGTGTTTTAAGGATTCATAGCCAGTATGGATGACAAACTTCTTGGGTCAAAAGTAGTGTTACCATGTCACTAAATCTCGTACCATTGCATATATAACCCCATCAATAATCATCCAATGCATACATACCCCTATCACTATATTCCTTACCTTTGATGTAACACCATGTATGGAAGATATTCTCTCTTTACACTTTATCATCTTCCTTGGTTTGTGCACTTAATGTTTATCTAGCCACCAACATATCTCCCTCAATTGGGTACTTCTTTCCATCACTTGTATCCTGGTGGCATGGAGTCATTATCAGACTCACTTTTGGTCTTAATATCACCATTACCTTGCAACACCATGATAAACTTATTTAGACACTAAGATGCAATATGTCCCTTCCTAAACACTTAAAATATTTAACATTTATATCTTTACTGGGTTAGGAATTAAAATTACCTTTCACCTTACTAGGACTCACTTCTTTACCCTTGTACGATTTAACCTTGGGCTTGTAATTAGTTGTCTCCTCCCTTTTCCTTCAAATTGGCTTCCAAGATAAAAGGGAACTTGAATTCTATCCAAACCGTGTAAAACCCTTTCATTTGAGTTGCCTCTCAACTTTCATTGCCATGTGCACCAAATCCTTCAACTCCACATTATGTTGTAACTCAATTATGTTGGTGATGCCTCTATTTAGCCTTTGTAGGAAATGAACCATGGTTGCTTCTCTATCCTCCTCTACATTAACTTGAATCATGACAATCTCTATTTCTTTGTAGTAGTCCTCTACATTCCTAGTCCCTTGAGTGAGTCCTTGCAGCTTTTGATACAAGTCCCTATAATAGTGATTAAGGATAAATCTCCTCCTCATAATAGACTTTATCTCTTGCTGTGTATTAATAGGCCTCTCACAATTCCTTCTCCTAATAAAAATAAAAATTGATTCCACTAAATAATAGCATAATTAATAAAAATGATAACAAATTTTATGTTTTTTTCACTTTAGTGTAGTTGTGATAATCAAAAACCAACTCAACCTTCTTTTCCAATTATAGATAGGTTTCTTGATCGTTTTTCCCCTTGGAATAGAAGAATTTTCATTTTAATACTACCAAAATTATGATTAGAGGTATCTTGCCTCTTAAAATCTCTTTGATCATTTATACTATTAGCAATTTTAACGAAAGTAGATGGATCATTAAACTCATTGTCTTTTACGTCTTTTTCATGACCATAATCTTCTCTTATGCTTTTTGGCATTAGGAACCTTATAACCCCCATGCCTCCTTTACGATTTCACTAATGTATTGGCTTGCTTACTTATCCTATCCCTCATATCATCAATGCACTTAAATTATTCATATGTGTAATGTATTAGAGGTTTAAGAATAGGTACTCTTTTGTAATAAATGATAAACCTATTACTCTTGTACCTTTGACACCTTAACAATTTTATGAAGATCAATTGATGATTAAGAAAGAAAGTGAGAGGAAAAAAGAAATTAAGGTTGAAAGGAGAAAGGAAGGAAAGTAAAAAAGAGAAAAGAGATAAGACCGAGAGGAATAAATGAAGAGGGTGAGAGAGAAAAATTAAGAGTTTGTATGCAAAAAAGTGTGATGTTAAGAGAGTTTTCTATTAAAAATAGCTTATGATTGTATTTTTGTACAAAGAGGCTCATTTTAATATTGATGAGCTTAACCCCTTTTTGTCTGGTGTTATTGGTTTCTCTTTTGCAAGAATTTAGTGATGTTTTTCTTGAAGAACCATGTACTTTACCACCTTTAATGGGAAGAGAACATCAAATTGAATTCATCCTTAATGCAATAATTCTAGAATAATCGGCCTACAAACGTAATCTTGAGGAGACAAAGGAGCTTTAAAGGTTAGTTGAGGAGCTTATTGCAAAAGGATACGTAAGAGATAGCATGAGTTTATGTGTAATTCCAATATTTCTTATGCCCACGAAGGATAACACTTAAAAGATATTTGTTGATTGTAGAATAGTCAACAAAATCACAATAAAGTATAGCCATCTTATACCTAGATTAGATGACATGTTAGATGAATTACATGATTTATGTGTCTTTTCTAAAATTGATTTGAAAAGTGGATATTAGCAAATTTGAATTAAAAAGGGAGATAAGTGGAAAATAACTTTTAAAATTGAATTTACTTTGTATGAAGGGCTTGTTATACCATTTGGTCTCACAAATACACCAAGTACTTTTATAAGATTGATGAATCATGTTTTATATTTATTCATTGGTAAATTTGTGGTTATGTATTTTGATGATATTCTAGTTTATAGGTGTTTATGTTTTGAGAAATTGTATGCTAATCTTGAGAAAGGTTCCTTTTGCATTGATTAGATCATATTTTGTTAGCTATGTTATGAGTGCTAGAGGTATTGAGGTGAAGAGGAAAAGACGAGGGCAATTTGTGATTGGCTTACACCTAAGTCAATTAGTGATATGCATAGTTTTCATGGTCTAGCTAGTTTTTATAGACACTTTATTAACTGAGGTTATTAAAAAAATGTGAGTTTTAAGTGGGATAGTAATCAAAGCAAAGATTTTAATTTGATATAAGGAAAATTGCCTTTCTACACACTTACTTGCTTTACCTAACTTTGCTAAAACTTTTGACATTGAGTGTAATGCTTTAAGTATTGGCATGAGAGTTATTTTGATGTAGGAAGGGCAACTAATTGCCTACATCAGTGAAAAGCTAAGGGGAGCAGCCTTTAATTGTCTCATTTATGATAAAGAGATGTGTGTATTGGTATAAGCCCAAGGAGATGTATGCATTAGTATGGGCCCTTAATTGTCTCATTTATGGAAAAAAGATGTATGCATTAGAGACATGGTCACATTACCTTTGGACTAAGGAGTTTGTCATTCATAAATCCTCGAAGCACTTGAAGGGATAAGGAAAGTTAAGTAAGAGACATACCAAACGGGTTGAATTCATTGAGACATTTCCCTATGTCATCAAATAAAAACAAAGTAAGGAGAATATGATAGCTAATGCATATCTCGCAAGTATGCCCTTATGTTTACACTTAGTGCAAAATTGTTTGGATTTAAATACATTAAGATTTATATGTAAAAGATCCTGACCTTACTAATGTGTGTAGGGCATATAAGAAGTTGACCTTTGGGAAATTTTATAAGAATGAGGGTTTTTTAGTTAGGGAAAATCATTTATGTGTACTTATGAGTTTCTTAAGGAAGTTGGTTATGAGAGAACTATATAAGGAGGTTAAATCTAGAGTTTTACCCTATGGCTTATTGATGAGAAGCTTAAAGATGATGCATAAAAGGCTTTAAAGGATGTAAAAGATCCATTGCACATTCCAAAAGGTCTAATAATGCAACCTAGAGCCAAAAGATGAAAGAAGCACTAAATAAGTTGATTAAAGACATTTGGACCAACCAAGCTATAAATGGTACGAATTCAAACTTGAAAGAGAGTCAAGACTTTATTAATATGATTATAGTGCTTAATGAGCTAGTGTTAAGTAATAACATTCACTTATAAATATGAGTTTGTCCTAACTAAGTATTTGCTATAAAAGTGGAAGTATTATGAATGAGAATTTGTCCTAGATAAGAGTTTATTCTAAATAGGAATTTATGTCTCTTTTAGGGTTGCTATCTTAGGCTATAAATAAACACCTCCTTATAAGCTCAAAAATCATACAATTTGAGAGAAATAAAAAGAAAGAGTTTTCTCCTTCGATTCTTTCAAGAACTAAAGAACTTATTAGGAAGTAATTCTTTTGTGACATTCAACTTGACTTATCACTCTTAATTCCTGGGTATTATTTGCGTGTATTAGGTCCCTAAGCCATGTCCTTTGGGGTTTGCATTAATTGGTATCAAAGTCTATCTCTAAATTAGGTTAGATCAATTAATTCTTTAATTTGTTGCCTTGTGATTTATTTATTTTTATATAGTTTGTCTATTAAGCACATTACCATTTAAATGTGTTAATCTATCTATATGTAATCCTTCTTACTTTGCTTATTTGTTTTAGTGCATAACTATCAGAACATTCTATTTTTAATTCCATTTGTTGTCTCTAAGTATTTTACTATTGTTTTGTATTGAGTAATAAAAAAAAAAGAAAAAGAAAAGAGGTACAGAAAGAGAGCATTAAATTCAAGTTATTAAGAGAAGTTCAACAATTTTGTCAAATTGGTTATGATAATAATATAGTTTTCTTACTTTACTTTAATTCTACCATCTATTTTCTTCTTACGTCATCCAAATTTGTCTTTTAAGTTTAACTCTCTATCTTGATTTATATGAGTCTAATTCATTAAATTTGTTTGCCTTGATATCATTTTTTGTTTTTTTTTAATTCCTTGTTGTCTAATTAGTTCAATTATACCCCATTTATCAAAATCAATCCTCTTGATTTAGCTTGTTTAATTATTTAAAGAGCTAAAAGGGGAAATTTGAGTGGTTAAAAGCAAAAGTGAAAGTTCATATTAAGAAAAAGCCATAAAAAGTGTAAAACATGAAGGAGTGTGACACCGTTTTTTAAGTGAAACATGTAAGGGAGTATTTTGTGAGGTATCCTAATCATTTTGTGCAGAAGTAATACAATGACTTCTAAAGACAATAGTGTAACTTAGCAGGGAGTTAGTGTTGTGTCCTTTAAAGATATGTAATAACAATTTAAGTGCATCAATACCAAATTTGATGATATGAAGGAGAGGATGGAGGAACAAGCTAATATAATAATAGAGTTGCAAAGGAAACATGGGGACTATGAGGTTATTAATGTAAAAAGGCAAGTGAATCAAGCCTATGACCATAAAGATGATGAATTTGATTATCGAGTAACTGTGGTTAGAATTGCTAATAATAAAAAGGATCAGAGAGATTTTAGGAGGTGAAACACCTATGATTGTGATTTGGGCAGCATTAAAATGATAATTCCTCCATTCCAAGGTAAGAATGATCTTAATATATACCTAGAATGGAAGAAAAGGGTTGAATTGGTTTTTGACTCCCACAACTACTTTGAAGAGAAAAAAGATAAAACTTACTGCCGTTGAATTTATTGATTATGCTATTATTTGGTGGGATCAACTTGTTTTCATTAAGAGAAGGAATCATGAGAAGCCTATTGATACATGGGAAGAGATGAAGGCTATCATGAGGAGTAGGTTTATCCCTAATCACTATTATAAGGATTTGTACCAAAGCTTACAAGGGCTCATTTAGGGCACCAAAAGTGAGGACTACCATAAAGAGATAAAGATTGTCATGACTAAGGCAAATGTAAAAGAAGATAAAGATGCAACTATAGCTCAATTTTTGCAATTGCTAAATAGAGACATAACCAATGTGGTTAGGTTATAACACTACATATAATTAAAAGACATGGTTTATATGGCAGTGAAAGTTGAAAGACAACTTAAACGAAAGGGTCCATATGGTTTGGGCAGAATTCAGGTTCCACCTCATCTTGAAAGTTGAATTGGAGTAAAAAGAATGAGAATGCCAATTACAAGTTCAAAGTTGAGCTCTCCAAGAGCAAGAATGTGGGTTGTAGTAAGAGATAGGTAATTTTGATCCCCAACTAAGTAGAAATAGAGATGTTAAAAGTTTTAAGTGTTTAGGAAGAGGTCACATTGCATCTTAATGTCCAAATATGCATGCAATGGTCTTGAGAGGTAATGGTGATGTTAAGATTGCAAGTGAGTTAGATGATAACTTTTTGCCATTATTGGAGGGTGAAAGCGTTTAACACTTTTAAAAGGATTCCTCCCATAATGATGAGGAAGGGTTTGACATGATAGTTCTTTTGTTTTTATTTTTAATTTCTTAACTAACATCATATGTTCATCCGTCCACTCTTAAGGATTTTTCTATAATCTATCAAACAAAGGCTTGACATCATAAGTTAATTCTTTACAACATTTTAAAATATAATAACCATATGTTGTAAACACTTATGAACTCTGAGTGTCTAAAATCCATTTCACATAATGGGTCTAACTATCAAAATGTGCTATTCTCTCTAAGTATTCTATTGTTGTTTTATGTTAAGCAAAAAAAAAAAAAAAAAAGAAAAGAAAAGAAAAGAAAAAAAAAGGAGGAATGAAAAAAAAAAAGAAGAACATAAAAAAAGGCATCAAATTTAAGTTATTGATAAAAATTAAATGATTTGGTCATATAGCCACAATAATAATATAGTCTTCTTACTTAACTCTAATTCTACCATTTATTTTCTTTTTATGTTATTCGAGTTTGTCCCCTAAGTTTAACTTTATATCTTGTTTTATATTAAGGTAGTTCATTAAATTCATTTTCCTTGATGTACTTTTTCATTTTGTTAACTTATTATTCTTTAATTAGTTCAATTATACCTTAATCACTTTATTTTGTTCTAAAGAAATCCTTTTGATTTAGTTTGTTTAATTCTTTAAAGAGCTAAAAGGGGAAATTTGAGTGGTTAAAGGTAAGAGTGCAAGTTCATATTAAGAACAAGTTATAAAAAGTGCAAACATAAAGGAGTGTGACACCTTTTTGTTTGAGTGAAACATATAAGGGAGTGTTTTGTGAAGTATCGTAATTATTTTGTGTAGAAGTAATACTATGACTTCTATAAACAAAGGTGTAGCTCAAGAGGGAGTTAGTGATGTGTCCTTCATGATCAAAGAAATGCAAAAAAAATTTAAGCATATGAGTACTAGATTTGATGATATAAGGGAAAGGATGAAGGAGCAAGCTAATACAATAGTAAAGTTGCAAAGGAAGCATGAGGACTATGAGATTCCTAATGTAAGAAGGCAATCAAGACGAGCTTATGACCATGAACATGATGTAGAAGATGATGAATTTGATGATTGACCTATTGTGGTTAAAATTGCCAACAATAGAAGGGATTGGAGAGATTTTGGGAAGTAAGGCACCTATGATCATGATTTGGGCAACATCAAAATGGCAATTCCTTTATTTAAAGGTAAGAATGATCCTGATGCGTACCTAGAATAGGAGAAGAAGTTAAATTGGTTTTTTACTACCACAACTATTTTGAGGAGGGAAAGGTAAAACTTGTTGTCATTAAATTTACTAACTATGCTATTATTTGGTGGGATCAACTTATTTTGACTAGGAGAAGGAATTATAAGTAGCCTATTAATATATGAGAGGAGATGAAAGCTATCATGAGGAGGAGATTCATTACTAATCACTATTATAAGGATTTGTATTGATAAAATGAGGTATGTAGATATATTCACTTATATGGAAAAGGTGTATAAATTTAAAAAAAAGCATTTCCCAAAATTTTCTACTCCCAAGGAATGTATGGTTCTCTAAAAAGCATATCAAGAATATGTTACAAGAAAAGGAAAAAGGTTTAGTAGTATTCACCCATTTGCATTTAATTTAAGTATAAAGATAGAAGATGGTGAAGTTATAACTTTACCATATAAAAAAGTATCCTCTATTGGTGTTATTATGGAGTAAGAAAATTATACTAATTTTTATCTTCAATCTATAGGAAATCAACTTAATAGAGTTGAAGATAATATAGAAGAAGTAATTCAAAAAACTCTGAAACCTCTGGTTAAACCAAAAATGGAAAAAAGGGTTTTATTTAAACTTAAGTCATCAAAGGAAATAAATTACAATATGTCAAGTAAAAATCTTGAAAAAACAAAATTAGTTGATGAAATAATAAAAAGGTTAAAAAAACCTAAGAATGCTTCTATATTAGGAAAAGAGAAAGAAATTACAAAAGAAGAAATAGAGGCTAAAGATTATATAGAGAAAATTCAAGAAATATTCTTATTAGAAAAAAACTTAGGTAAAAAAAGATCTATCACCTTTTAGTAAGAAGGAAAGTATGGAAATTAATAAGATGACTTTTAATAAAGCTCTTATAAAATTGTAGTGTCCTAGACCAACTCCAATCTACCTCTTATTAGAGGAATAGTTTAAATACAATTATGTACAATATGATCGAAGCAGCATAGTAGAATGAAATTTAAATGGGATGTCAAAAAATCAGATTTTCATTCTATTTCATTATATGATGATATTTGCTATTACTACAAAAATTAAGAGAGGTAATTCTGACCTACAAATAACAAGATTTATAGTAAATAGATTTACTAGATAATTTAAAGGCTAATGGGATTTTTATTTAATAAATGAAGTTAAAGTTCAAATATTTAACATTGTTAAAATAGAATAAGACATGCAAATATCTGATAATGTTAATACATTAATTTATATAATTATTAATCATTTTATTGGTTCAGCCACCTTATTGGTAGACAAGAAATATGAATAACTCATTAATTTGAGATGTCCAAATTTGTCCTAATTTAGGTGGTACAAAGATATCTTTTTCTCTAAAGTTTTTACTAGGGAAGATAGGTAAAGTATTTTTGTCAGGGTTACCTTCCCTGTTTTCTGAAAGAGCAAAAAATAAGTTAAAATCTTATCATTGTAAAATTATTGATTACTGTAGTTATACATAAGGAGAATTAGCTACTAAAGTGATAGCTGAAAGAGTTAAATTCGATAATGAAATAAAATTACATAGGCAATTGTTGAATGAAAAAACCCAAGATAAAAAAAGCCTTAGGAGACTTTTATGAATAAATGAGTTATCTACTTATGAGATATCGTAAAAAATTTAAGAAAAAGGTTTATAAACTCATATCTTAAAAGAAATCCTTTTATGAAAAATAAAAATCAAAAGAAAAAAAAAGACCTATTTCATAGAAAAAGAAAAAGAAAATGATTTTTTATTATAAATTCCAAAAGATAGGGCATTATTTTAATAAATTTAAAATGAAATAGAAAATTCAGGAATTATTAGTAGATATAGACCTTAAGAGGTCATTAATGTATATCTTCTTATCAGAAGATGAATTTGAGGAATCAAAGTTAGAGGTAGACTTGCTTGAGGAAGAGACCACCTTTGAAGAAGAATATGATAATAGTTGTGATGGCCGATGCAACTATTATTAAGTTTTATGTAAAAGTAATGACTTATTAGTCCTTACAAAAGAAGATAATCTAATATTAGATCTTATTGATAAGATTATAGATTAAAAAGAAAAAAGAGAATAGTTAGAAAATATCTTCATCTGTCTTGAAATGAGAATAGGGTTAAAGAACCAAAGGAAGAATACAATTTAATAACTATTATTCAGAGAGTCAGAAATAACCATTCTAGTTCAAAAACTAGAAAAACAGTAATATAACCTTCTATTGAAGAGCTTAAAATTGAGATTAATTAGGTAAAAACTGAAATAAAAGGATTATAAAAGAGAGTATTAGTACTGGAATCTATGACCAAAAAGGATGAAGATCCTTCTGTACTTCAAGTACTTCTTTAAAAGAAGAATTAAGCACTCTTTAATATATCAACCTAATTGATCGGGGTATTATTTATAAATGTTATACTCAAATTATTGTAGTATTAAAAAAGAATATATCTTTTCTATAGTAGTTTAAATAGATTCAGACTTTGATGTGAACTATATTAATAAAGGGATAGTTCCTTCAAAATACTTTTCAAAAACAATAAAAGTGTTTAAAACTATTGATTAAAGCAAGCTTGTTATTAAATATAAACTATCCCAAGTTGATATATGCAACAAAGGAATTTGTATTGAAATTTTATTTGTATTAGTTAAAAACCTATCATAAGATGTTATTTTGGGAAATTCTTTCTTACATATGTTGTATCCTATTAAACAAATTAATGACAAAGGAATTTTCTCAGAAATAGATGAAAAGCTTATTAGTTTTAAATTTATATATACTCCTCAATATAGGGAGATAGATTTACTTCAAAAAATAAAAAGAAGAAAAAAGAGATTTATTCAATCTCTTTAAAATGAAGTAAAAAATAAACACCTACAAAAAAAAAAAAATCCTATTATTCAAGTTATGATATAGGAAATACAAAAAAGGCTAGAAGTATTAGTCTGTGCAGAGATTCCTCCTGCCTTTTGGAATAGGAAAAAACAGTTGGTAAAATTGCCATATAAAGCAACTTTTAATGAAAGTTAAATTCCTACTAATCCTCGACCCATAGCTATAGGGCCAAGACATTTAGAGATCTATAAAAGAGAAATAGATGATCTCTTAAAGAAAGGTTAATTAGAAAAAGTAATAGCCCTAAGACGAATTAAGAATTTTATACCTAACAAGAAAGATTTGCTTAATAGGTTTTATGAAGCCAAAGTATTTTCAAAATTTGATAGAAAATTTGGTTATTGGTAGATCTAGATTCATGGAAAAGATTAATATAAAATAGAATTTACGATACCATTTGGGCATTATGAATGAAATGTAATGTCTTTTAATTTAAAAAATACACCTTCCGAATTTCAAAAGATTATGATAAAATATTTAATACTTATAAAACATTTACTATTGTTTATATTAATGATCTGTTAATATTTTCTAACATAATAGAACAACATTTTAAGCATTTAACCTATTTTTATAGGTTATTGAAAATGCTTGATTAGTCGTATTAGTTCAAAAGATGAAGTTAGTTTAAACTAGGGTTAGATTCCTTTGTCGCTTAATTGAAAATGGTACTATTATTCCTATTGACTGAGCAATCAAGTTTGCCTCTAAATTCATGATGAAATTAGAGAAAAACAACAATTGTAAAAGTTTTTAGGATGTTTAAATTATATTTTAGAATTTTATAAAAATTTAACTTATGATGCTAAGTCTTTATTTGAAAGATTAAAGAAAAATCCTTTCGAATGGATAAATGAGCATATTAAGGTAGTCAAGAAAATAAAATTAAAAATCAAAAAATTGCTATGTTTAACTCTTTCTCATCTTTATGCTTTTAAAATAGTTAAAATTGATGCATCAGATAAATGTCATGGAGGAATCTTTAAGCAAAGGACTAATTCAAAAAAACAATTTGTTCGTTTCATTTCAAGAGTCTAGAAAGAAGGCAGAGTCAATTACTGTACTATTAAAAAAGAAATCTTAGCTATTTTATTATGTATTAAAAAATTTAAAAGTGATATGTTAAATCAAAAATTCCTTTTAAGAATTAATTGTAAAGCAGCAAAGGATGTCCTTATTAAAAATGTTAAGATCTCACCTCCAAACAAATCTTTGCAAGATGATAAGAAATACTTTTTGTGTTTGACTTTGATATTGAGTTTATTAAGGGAAATTCTAAATTTTTTACTAGATTTTCTAACTTTTGAATTTTTGTAGGGAATTAAAAAATGAGTAAAAGGCCTCTTATACAAGGACCTTAGTTTCCAATAAAGTTAGTTAATTCACTAGCTAACAGTGCAATTGCAAAAAAAAAAGAAGATGATAAACTTTGCAATAATGCTTATGAGTGAGCTTCGGATAAATCCATCATATATCCTTTAATTACTAAACATATAGACTTTTTATATGCTATTGAAAATAATTATGCTTAGCTTAGACCTAATGAAGTCACATAATTTTATCTTGAAGATGATATGTATTCTCAAAATGATGTAAAGGATTGCTTGTATTATTAGTAGATACTTCATGAAATAGGCTTGGTAGTTATTTAACCCCCAGAAAGACTATTTAGAAGTGGATTTAGTTATGGCTTTACAGATTAGGCCTATTCTAAATTTAAGTTAAAGAAAATTCTTTATTTAGAAGATTGGCAAGCAGATCTCTTTGGTTACTGTGAGTTAAAAGAATGGTAAAAGCTTATAACTTATAATTACCTCAATTATATTGAAGTATGGTAAAAAGCCTTATTATATGAAAATAGATAGAGAAAATTTAGTTGATTCATTCAAATACATCTTTTGAATAACCCAAAAAGATTTCCAATTTGGTTTAAAACCTAGTTTTATAAGTGGGGCTTACATCATTTAACTTTACCTTATAAAGTAAGAATTGTTTATGAATAGTTTTGCATAGCCTTTATTAATGTTTGTAGCTTAGTATCATGTTCCATGGATTATTAAATAGGACTATACCATTATAGCTAAATAAGCTAATATCTTAGATATGGACATTAAACATGTTACATGGTTAGCAAGATGGATTAATATCAAATGGTGGGAAAAATTTGACTTTTTCGACAATGGAGTCTACACAGGAAAAGGAATTAATTGTATAAAATAGACCTAAGGTCCACCACCAAAGTCGATTCCTACTAGTCTTGAGGAGATATTAAAAACTTTAATGGAGTTTGTATCAAATGATGGCTAATTTGTTTCAACTAAATGAAAACACTCAAGCCGACCAAGCTAAAAGTAATCAAAAGCACCTCAATGATGATATTATGCAAGATTCCTATGACCTATATGAGTTGTGAAGAGAAGAAGGATAAAACCATTTCAAGTGGACAAGATGAAATGGGCTAGTTTTAATAAAACTACTTTAACATAAGTGAAGGATTATGGTGAGGATAGTGGAAAATAATGGAGCATTCCAAGCTGAAAGCAATCGAAAGCACCTCAATGATGATATTATGCAAGATTCCCATGACCTATTTGAGTTGTGAAGAGAAGGAGGACAAAATCATTTTGGGTGGACAAGATGAAATGGGCCAATTTTAATAAAGCTACTTTAGCACAAGTGAAGGATAATGGTGAGGATAGTGGAAAATAATGGAGCATTCCACTTTAAAAAGTGGATTCATCCTATGATGGTTATCAATTTTTTTCATATGTAAATAGACCTCCTATAGGCTAAGGGAGGTAGAGTCCAATTTGCTTTCCTCTCTCTTTTTTGTAATCTCTCCTCCTCTTCCTCCTCCCTTTGTAACAAAAACTTGTAATGATGTTTGGTGTTTAACAAAAGATTTATTTCTATAAGCATTCTCTTCTTTCCTTTACTATATTCTTTTCATTAATGTGTTTTAATAAGTGTTTTATAAATCTTTGTGTGCAATCTTGTGCTATTAAGAATGGTATCAGAGCTAGCATTTTATGTTAAAAATGCCATAGAAATGGAACGAGGGGTTATAAGATTAGTCATTAATTACAAACCTTTTCATAAGGCTTTAAGATGGATTAGGTATCTTATACCTAACAAGAAAGATTTGCTTAATAGGCTCTATGAAGCCTAAGTATTTTCAAAATTTGATATGAAATTTGGTTATTGGTAGATCTAGATTCACAAAAAAGATAAATATAAAATAGTGTTTAGGGTAGCATTTGGGCATTATGAATGGAATATAATGCCTTTTGGGTTAAAAAATGCACCATCTGAATTTCAAAAGATTATGAATGAAATATTTAATATCTATACTACATTTACTATTATTTATATTAATGATGTGTTAGTATTCCCTAACATAATATAATAACATTTGAGCATTTAAACTTATTTTTAAAGGTTATTGAAAAAGTTGGATTAGCCATATCAACCAAAAAGATGAGGTTATTTCAAACTAGGGTTAGATTCTATGTTCATTTCATTGAAAATGATACTATTATTCGTATTGACTAAGCTATCAAGTTTGTCTTTAAATTTCTAGATGAAATTAGAGAAAAACAACAATTGCAAAGATTTTTAAGATGTTTAAAATATATTTCAGAATTTTATAAGGGTTTAACTTAAGAATGATGCTAAGTCTTTATTTGAAAGATTAAAGAAAAATCCTCCCAAATGGACAAATTAGCATACTAAGGTGGTTAAGGAACTAAAATTAAAAACCAAAGACTTGCCTTGTTTAACTTTTTCTTATCTTGATATTTTTAAAATAGTTGAAATTGATGTATCATATAAAGTTTATGGTGGAATCCTTAAGTAAATAATTAATTCAAAAGAACAACTTTTCTGTTTCACTTCAAGAGTTTGGAGAGGAACCAAAGTTAATTACTTTACTATTAAAAAAAAATCTTAACTATTGCACTAGGTATTTGAAAATTTGAAAGTGATATGTTAAATTAGAAATTCCTTTTAAGAATTGATTGTAAGGTAAGAAAGGATGTCCTTACTTAAATGTTAAAAACCTTGCCTCTAAACAAAGCTTTGTAATATGGCAAGGAATACTTTTTGTATTTGACTTTGATATTGAGTTTATTAAGGGAAATTGTAATTCTTTACCAGATTTCCTAACTTGTGAACTTTTGTAGGAAACTAAAAAATTGAGTGAAAGGCCTTTTATACAAAGGCCTTAGTCCTTAGCAAAGTTGGTTAATTCACCAGTTAAAGGTGTAGTTGCAAGAGAAAAAGAAGTTGATAAACTTCATGATGAATCCATCATATATCTTTTAATTCCTAAGCATATAGACTTTTATGTTCTATTAAAAATAATTATACTCAGTTTAAACCTAATGAGGTTGCATGGTTTTATCTTAAAGATAATATGTATCCTTAAACTAATGTAAATGATTGCCTATATTATCAGCAGATACTTCATGAAACAAGTTTGGTGGCTATTAAACCCCTAAAAAGAGGATATGCAAGTGGATTTAATTATGGTTTTAGAGATTAGGTCCATGCCAAATTTAAGCTAAAGAAAATTCTTTATCTAGAAGACTAGCAAATAGATCTCTTTGGTTACCACAAATTAAAACAATGGTGGAAGGTTAAAACCTACAATTACTTCTATTATATCGAAGTATGAGAAAAAGTCCTATTATATGAAAATAGGCAAAGAAACTTTTGTTAGTTCATTTAAATATATCTTCTGAATGACCCAAAAAGATTTCCAAATTAGTTTAAAACCTGGTTTTTTAAGTGGGGCTTACATAAGTTGACTTTACCCCATAAAGTAAGAACTATTTATAAATAGTTTTACATAGCAAACGAAGAGGTTAAAGACCCCCTATTAATGTTTATAGCCTAGTGTCATCTTCCATGGATTATTAAATGGGATTTTACCATTATGGCTAAACAACCTAATATCTTAGATGTGGACATTAAACATGTTCCATAATTAGTAAGACAGATAAATATTTGATGGTGGGAAAATTTTAACTTTTTTGATGATGGAGTTTACACAGGAAAATGAATTATTTGTATAAATGGACTTAGGGCTTTACCACTGAAGCTAACTCCCATTAGTCTTGATGAGAGATATTAAAGACTTTAATGAAATTTGTATCAAAAGAGAGGTTATTAAAAATGATGGCTAATTTTCTTCAACCAGATGAAGACCCTCAAGTCAACCAAGCTAAAAGCAGTCAAAAACACCTCAATGATGAGATTATACAAGATTCCTAGGACCTATATAAGTTATGAAGAGAAAAAGAGCAAAACCACTTTTGGAGGATAATGGTGAGGATAGTTGAAAAGAATAGAGCGTTCCACTTAAAAAAGTAGATTCCTCCCATGATAGTTATAATCTTTTTTCGTGTATAAATAGACATCTTATAGGCTAAAGGAGGTAGAGTCCAATTTGCTTCTCTTTTCCTCTTTTGTAATATCTCTCCTCCTTCTTCCTTTGTAACAAAAACTTATAATGACATTTGGTGTTCAATAAAAGTTTTATTTCTATAAGTATTCTCTTCTTGCCTTTATTATCTTCTTTTCATTAGTGTGTTTCAATACGTACTCTATACATCTTTATGTGCAATCCTATGCTATCAAGAATGGTATCAGAGCCTGTAACTTGGAGGAATATTGATCTTTTAAATAATTTAAAATTTACACTTATTTGTTACTCATTATTAAAACCTCAAGTTGTGCTGGCTTTGTACCTATATTAACTGTGTTTAAGCATGTAGAGTTATGGTTAAGATATTGACAATGATATAATGAGGTATGGATAGGTTAAGACCTGATAGATTATTTAAAAGTGATAATTTTTCTAGAAATAAAGAAATAGTAATTAGTGAAAATTTAGATAATAATTACTTACAAAATTGGACTCTTCCTTCTTCATCTTTTTCTCAAGTTTATAAAGAGAAAATTTTCTTTTTTAAGGTCAATTATGTTATTAAAATTGTTGAAGAAGGTTTACATTTAACTCAGGGTTATAATGATTTCTTTCTATGGTTTTAGGAGCTTATTAGCTCACATTAACAAAAGTATAAATTTATCCATATTGGAATGACATAAGTAGCATTGAAACCTGTTACTAGATTTAAATAACTTGGCAATTATATGTGATAGAGATAAAAGACAATCACTTTTATGACTTCTTGTTAGGAGTAACTAAATCTACTCTAAGTGATGGACCTATTTGATTCTCTAGTTTCACTAATTTTACCCTGTCATTATCATATCCAAATTTGATGCATATGTTATGTTTGGATATTAAAACTAAAGGATTTGATATAATGCTTACTTCAAAAAATCTAATTCTTATTTACAATATACATTATAAGGTTATAAATACCACTGACCCAAGAATTAAAGAAATTCTAGCATGATATGCTGATAAAGGGACTACCACATTATTTTTAACTAATAGGTCAAAATCTAATGTAATGATTCCTAAAACAATAGCCTGGGATTTGGTTAAATTAATTGAAAAAAAGGTATTAGAAAAGGTCGTCGAACTTGTTAAACATTTTAATAAACAAGTGGAAGAAGTAATTGAATTTCAAGATGGGGATGTCAAAATCTAATTTACTCCATTTAGAAGTGTGAGGTTAAACTTCGAAAAGGGAAGAGAAAAGGTTAAACCTAGATTTTCTACCTCCTTAGTACCAATCATTGATTTGGAAGGTATTAGAAGAATAAAAAAACAAGTTAATCAACCCCAATATAAAGTTAATGGAGGAAACTCCATTAACTTTTACTTCTGTGGTTAATGAACCACTAGTTACACCTAGTCAGATTCTTAGGCTTAGGTCTCCTTCTCTCTTTGATAGGAGATATCAGGATGAAAATAAGAGTCTCCATATCCTAGAAATAGTTGATGAGATAAACAAAAAGGTAAAAGAGT
Source organism: Bruguiera hainesii (assembly GCA_023213295.1). NCBI lineage: Eukaryota > Viridiplantae > Streptophyta > Magnoliopsida > Malpighiales > Rhizophoraceae > Bruguiera > Bruguiera hainesii. The sequence continues at coordinate 7,123,588 of JAHOYR010000018.1, forward strand.
TATTTTACACTCCTGAAAATAGTATAAAAAGAAAATGATTTTTTATGACCTTTAATGAAAAAGAACTAGAAGTGTGGCATAAACGTTATAAGATATATACCAATAAAATTGGGCCAATAGATATATTCACTTATATGGAAAAGTGTATAAACTTAAGAAAAAACCTTTCTTAAATCTTCTACCCTTAAGGAATGTATGGTTCTTGAAAAAGCATATTAAGAATATGTTACAAGAAAAGGAAAAATGGTTAATAGTATTCATCCACCTACACTTAATTTAAGCATAAAGATAGGAGATCGTGAAATTATAACTTCACCATATAAAGAGGTACCCTCTATTGGTACAATTCTAGAGTAAGGAAATTATACTAATTTTTGTCTTTAATCTATAAGAAATTAGTTTGATAGAGTTAAAGCAAAGATAGAAGAAGTAGTATAGAAAGCTCTAAAATCTCTAGTTAAACCAAAAATGGAAAAAAATGGTTTTACTCAAACCCATGTCATTAAAGGAAATAAATTATAATATGTCTACTAAAAATCCTGAAAAACAATAGAATTAGATGATGAAATAATTAAAAGGTTAAAAAACCTAGGATTTAAAGAAAAAAATGCTTATATATTATTAATAGAGGAGGAAATTGTAGGAGAAGAAAAAGAGGCAGAAGATTATATGGGGAAAATTAAAAAAATGTTCATATCAAAACAAAACCTATGTTAAAAAGATCCATCACCTTCTAGTAAGAAGGAAAGTATGGAAATTAATAAGGTGACTTTTAATAAATTCCTTACAAAATTATATTATCTTAGGCCTACTTCAGCGATCTCTTATTAGAGAAATAATTTACATACAATTATGTACAATATGATGGGCGTAGTATCGTATAATGGAACTTAGATGGGATGTTAGAAAATCAGATTTTCATTCTACTGCATTATATGATGATATTTGCTATTGCTACAAAACTAAGGGAGGTAATTCTAACCTTCAAATAGTAAGATTTATAATAAATGGATTTACTAAATAGCTTAAACATTGGTAAGATTTTTATTTAACAAATGAAGCTAAAACTCAAATATTTAATGTTGTTAAAAAAGAATAAGGCATGTAAATATTTGATTGTGTTACTACACTAATTTATACAATTAATAATTATTTTATTAGTTTAGTTGCTTTATTGGTAAACATGATATATGAACAACTCATTAATTTGAGGTTTTCAAATTTGTCTCAATTTAGGTGGAGTATTTTTTTAGGGAAGATAGCTAGAGTATTTTTTAGAAAGAGAAATTTTTGTCTAGGTTACTTACCCTATTTTCTAAAAGAGTAAAAAATAAGTTGAAATCTTATCACGATGGAGTTATTAATTACTTTAATTACACATATGGAGAATTATCTACCAAAGTGGTAATTGAAGGAGTTAAAATCTATATTGAAATAAAACTATATAGGCAAATGGAGGATTAGCTACAGAAGTGGTCAATGAGGGAGTTAAACTCTGTAATGAAATAAAACTACATAAGCAATTACAGAATGAAAAAACTTAAGGCAAAAAAGCCTTTTGAGACTTTTGTGAATAATGAGTTATCCACCTATGAGATATCTTAAAAAATTTAAGAAAAAGGGTTATAAACCTATACCTTAAAAGAAATCCTTTTATGAAAAAGGAAATCAAAAGAAAAGAAAAGGCCTATTCAATAAAAATAAAGAAGAAAATGATTGTTTGTTATAAAGGTAAAAAAATAGGACATCATTCTAATAAATGTAAAATGAAACATAAAATTCAAGAATTCTCAGTAGATGAAAACCTTAAGAGGTCATTAATGCATATCTTCTTATCAGAAGATGAATATGAGAAATCAGAGTTAGAGGTAGACTTGCTTGAGGAGGAGACCACTTCTAAAGAAGAATTTGATGGTTGATGCAACTATTATCAAGATTTATATAGAGTAATGTCCATACAAAAGAAAATAATCGAATATTAGATCTTATTGATAAGATTACAGATCCAAAAGAAAAAATAGAATAATTAGAAAAGTATCTTCATTTTTCTTGAAAAGAGAACAAGGCTAAAAAGCCAGAGGAAGATTATAGTTTAAAAATTATAATTTAGAGAGTAAGAAATAATTATTCTAGTTCAAAAATTAGAAAAACAACAATAAAACTTTTTATTGGAGAGCTTAAAGTTGAAATTAATCAGCTAAAAACTGAGATAAAAGGATTAAAAGAAAGAGTATCAGTATAGGAATCTATGATTGAAAAGAAAAAGATCATTTTAATACTCTAAGTACTTCTTTAAAAGTAGAATTAAGCACTCTCTAATATGTCAACCTAGTTAATAGGGTTATTACTCATAAATGACATACTTAGATTGCTGTAGTAGTTAATAAAGAATATATCTTTTCTATAGTAGCCTTAATAGATTCAGGTGTTGATATGAATTGTATTAATGAAGAGATAGTTCCTTTCAAATACTTTTCCAAAACAACATAAGTGGTAAACACTATTGACCAAAGTAAGCTTGTTAGTAAATATAATCTCACAAGATGTTCTTTTGGGAAATCCTTTCTAGCATATGTTGTATCCTATTAAAGAGATTAATGATAAAAGGGATTTTGTTAGAAATAGATGAAAAGTTTATTAGTTTTAAATTTATATCTAGTCCTTAATATAAGGAGGTAGATTTACTTCAAAAAATAATAAGAAGAAAAGAGAGATTTATTCAATCTTTTCAAAATGAAGTAAGAAATAAACACCTACAAGAAAAAATTGATACTCGTGTTATTCAAATTAAGATATAGGAAATACAAGAAAGGCTAAAAGAATTAGTCTATACAGAGATTCTTGCTACCTTTTGGATATGAAAAAAAATGTGGTAGAACTGTCATATGAGGCAACTTTTAATGAAAGTCAAATTCCTATTAAGGCCAAAACCGAAGCTAGAAGACCAAGGCATTTAGAGATCTATAAAAAAAAGAAATAGATGATCTCTTAAAGAAAGAGATAATTAGAATAAGTTTCTTTTCTAAGGTCAATTATGTTATTAAAACTATTGAAGAAACTTTACCCTTAACTCAGGGTTATAAGGATCTAGTCCTCTAGCTTGATTATACTTCCACAATTTATTTTCTTATTTTTTTGTTTAGGTATTTATTTCCTTTAAGTCTACTTTTTTAAATTTATTTCCCTTGGTGTCCCTTTTTTTCATTTTCTAATTTCTTGTTTTCCATTAGGTCAATTTTCTCCTATTTATTTTATTTTGCGAGTTGGTTTGCTTAAAATTAATCTTTCTGATGTAATCTATTTAGTTCCTTAAGGAGCTAAAAAGGGAAGTTAAGACTGGTAAAAAGAAAAAGTGTGAGCTTATTATAAGAAAAGCCACTAAAGAAAAGCAAACACAATGGTTAAGTAACAATAATTGAGAGAAACATGTGAGGGAGTGCAGATGAACAAAGGTGATAACCAAACATTATCTTTATTGTGAGAAGTATGTTGTAACAACTTTGGCACATGAATCCATTGAATTCCATGATTAGGGAAAATGTAACAAAAGATAAAAACGCAACCATGACTTGATTTTTGCAAGGGCTACATAGAGACATAATCAATGTGGTTATGTAGAATTAAAAGACATGGTGCATATGGCAATAAAAGTTGAAAGAAAATTTAAATGACAGAGTTCCACATGGTTTGGACAGAATTCAGGTTCTACCTTATCTTAGAAATTAAATTGGAGTAAAAAGAACGAGAAGGCCAATTACAAATCTAAAGTCGAGCTATCCAAGGGTAGGATGTGCATTATAGCAAAGAGGTAGGTAATTTTGATCCCTAACCAAATATAAATAGAGATATGAAATGTTTTAAGTATTTAAAGAGGGGTCAAATTGCATCTCAATGTCCAAATATGCATGCAATGGTCTTAAGAGGTAATGGTGACATTGAGACTGCAAGTGAGTTAGATGATAATGTTGTGCCATCATGAGAGGGTGAAAGTGTTTAACACTTCTAAAAGGATTTCTCCCATGATGATAAGGAAGGGTTTGGTAGGACAATTCTTTTGTTCTCATTTTTATTTTCTTAACTACCTTCATATGTTCATCCATTCACTCTTAAGGATTTGTCTACAATTTGTTAAACAAAGGCTTGGCATCATAAGCTAATTCTTTACAACATTCTGAAATATAATAACCATATGTTGTAAACACTTCTGAACTTTGAGTTGCTTTAAGACCTATATGAGATTTCAAAAAAGCTAATAGAGATCCATGACTCCTTTGTTTGATGAAATTCAATGGGTTTAGGTGCCAAAGTTGTTATAATGTACTTCTCACAATGAAGATGATCTCAACTTAAGAAAGTGAAAGAAAAGATAAAAGAAGTAGCTTAAAAAGCTTTAAAACCTTTAGTTAAATAACAAATGAAAAAAATGGTTTTATCCAAACCCATGTTATTAGAGGAAATAAATTGCAATATGTTAGGTAAAAATCCTGAAAAAACGAAATTAGTTGATGAGATAATTAAAAGGTTAAAAAACATAGGATTAAAAGAAAAGGACACTTTTGTAATAGGAAAAAAAGGAAGAAATTATAGAAAAGAAAATAGAGGCTAAAGATTATGTAGAGAAAATTCAAGATATATTCTTATCAGAACAAAACCTAGGTCAAAAAGATTCATCACCTTTTGGTGAGAAGGAAGTATGGACATTAAAAAGATGACTTTTAATAAAATTCCTCCAAAATTGTATTATTATCTTAGACTTGCTCCTGTTGACCTCCTTATTAAAGAAACAATCTAAGTACAATTATATACAATATGATAGAAGCAACATCATAAAATGGAATTTAGATGGGATGTTAGAAAATTAGATTCTCATTCTACTGTATTATATGATAATATTTGCTATTGCTGCAAAAACTAAGAGAGCTAATTTTGACCCTTAAATAGCAAGATTTATAATAAATGGATTTATTGGACAATGTAAAGGATAGTGAGATTTTTATTTAACAAATAAAGTTAAAGTTTAAATATTTAATACTGTTAAAATAAATCAAGGAGTGCAAATATTTGATAGTATTAATATACTAATTTATACAATTATTAATCATTTTATTGATTCAACCACCTTATTGGTAAATAGGATATATGAACAACTCATCAATTTAAGGTGTCTAGATTTGTCCTAATTTAGGTGGTACAAAGATGTCTTCTTTTCTAGTTACATATATGGAGAATTAGCTGTTGAAGTGGTAGTTGAAGAAGTTAAATTCTATAATGAAATAAAACTACATAGGCAATTGCATAATGGAAAACTTAAGGCAAAAAAGTCTTAGGAGACTTTTGTAAACAAGTGGATTATCTACCTATGAGATATCTTAAAAAGTTTGAGAAAAAGGGTTATAAGCCCATACCTCAAAAGAAATCCTTTTATAAAGAAATAGTAATTAGTGAAATTTTAGATAATAATTACTTACAAAACTTGACTTTTCCTTCTTCATCTTCTTTTTAGGTTTATAAATAGGGAAGTTTCATTTGAAAGGTTGATTATGTTATTAAAATTGTTGAAAAAGCTTTACCTTTAAATCAATGTTATAATGATTTCTTTCTGTTGTCTCAAAATTTTATTAGCTTATACCAATAAAAGTATAAATTTATCTATATTGGAATCGTGCGAGTAGAATTAAAACCTACTACTAGATTGAATTTAAATAAATTGACAATTATATTTGTTAGAGATAAAATATATAATTGTTTCCATGACTCTTTGTTAGGAGTAATTGAATCTACTCTAAGTGATGAACCTATTTAGTTCTCTTGTTTCCTTAATTTTGTTAGGTGAAATTTCAAAAAAGCTAATAAAGTAATTTATACGTGAGAAAAGGTGATAAACACCGTGGGTGGAATCTACTTTTTTTAGTGGAATGTTCCATTATTTTCTACTATCCTCACCACTATCCTCCATTTGTGCTAAAGTAGTTTTTATTAAAGCTGGCCCATTTCATCTTGTCCACTGAAAGTGGTTTTGTCCTTCTTCTCTTCATAACTTATATGGGTCTTGGGAATCTTGCATAATATCATCATTGAGGTGCCTTTGACTGCTTTTAGCTTGGTTGGCTTGAATGTCTTCATTTGGTTGAAGCAAATTAGTTATCATCTCTAATAATCTCTATTTTGATACAAACTCTATTAAAGTCTTTAATATTTCTTTGAGACTAATAGGAGTTAGCTTTAATGGTGGAGCTTTAGCCCATTTATACAAATAATTTGTTTTCCTATGTAGACTCTATCATCAAAAAAGTCAAAATTTTCCCACCATTGGATATTAATTCATCATACTAACCATGGAACATGTTTAATGTCCACATCTAAGATATTAGCTTATTTAGCCATAATAGTATAGTCCCATTTAATAATCCATGGAACATGATACTAGGCTATAAACATTAATAAGAGGTCTTTATCCTCTTCATTTTCTATATAAACTTGTTTATAAACAGTTCTTACTTTATGGGGTAAGGTCAAATGATGTAAGCCCAGCTCCAATTAAAAAACTAGGTTTTAAACCAATTTGGAAATGTTCTTGGGTCATTTGGAAGATGTATTTGAATGAACCAACTAAATTTTCTCTATCTATTTTCATATAATAGGGCTTTTTCTCATGTTTCAATATAATCAAAATAATTGTAGGTTTTAAACTTCCACCATTCTTTTAATTTGTGGTAACTAAAGAGATTTGTCTACTAGTCTTTTGGATAAGGAATTTTCTTTACCTTAAATTTGGCATAGGCTCAATCTCTAAAGCCATAACTAGATCCTCTTTCTATGAGTTTAATAGCAACTGAGCCTATTTCATGAAGTATTTGTTGATAATATAGGCAATCCTTTACATTAATTTGAGGATACTCATCATTTTTATGATAAAATTGTGTGACGTCATTAAGTCTAAGCTGAGTATAATTATTTTCAATAGCACATAAAAAGTCTATATACTTAGGAATTAAAGGATATCTGATGGATTTATCCAAAGCTCACTTATAAGTTTCATCGCAAATTTTATCAACTTCTTTTTCTCATGCAATTACACCTTTAGCCAGTGAATTAACCAACTTTGTTGGGGACTGAAGCCCATGTATAAGAGGCCTTTTAGTCATTTTTTAGTTATTTGCAAAAATTCATGAGTTAGGAAATCTGCTAAAGAATTAGAATTTCCCTTAATAAACTCAATATCAAAGTCAAACATATAAAGTATTCCTTACCACCTTAGAAAGATTTGTTTAGAGGTAAGGTTTTTAACATTTTTAGTAAGGACATCCTTTGTTGCCTTATAATAACTTTTTAAAAGAAAATTTTTGAATTAACATATTACTTTCAAATTTTTGAATACATAGTACAATAGCTAAGATATCTTTTTTAATAGTTGAGTAATTAACTCCAACTCCTTTCAAGACTCCTCAAGTGAAATGAACAAGTTGTTCTTTTAAATTAATCCTTTGCTTAAAGATTCCTCCATAACCTTTATCTTATGCATCAATTTCAACTATTTTAAGAGTATAGGGATGAGAAAAAGTTAAACATGGCAATTTGTTGGTTTTTAATTTTATTTTCTTAACTACCTTAGTATGCTCATCTGTTCATTCAGAAGGATTTTTCTTTAATCTTTCAAATACAGGCTTAGCATCATAAGCTAAATGCTTACAAAATTTAGAAATATAATTTAAACATCCTAAAAATCTTTGCAATTGTTGCATTAATCTGCCCTTGTTGGAGAAGATTTTCCCTTAAGTATGGCTGGTCATCATTTTCCAAATACGAACGCAAGTTACAGACATTAAAAGTGGTTGAAACATTGTAATCTCTTGGTAGTTCTCCAATCTTTGCTAATACCTTAAATGGACCTTTGGCTAGAGGTATCAACATAAACTTCCTCAAATGAATCCTTACCAAGTCACTAAGAGCAAAGTTTACTTTCTTTTTGCACTTACTGGCCTCTTTGGTTTGTAGACATCAATCTTCTTTTCAATTTGAACTTAAATATGGTCATGGAGCTTCCTTATTGTCTAAGTTTGTTCATGTCAAAGCATTTAACTAGATTTCAGCTATGAGTTTCATGAACCAGTAGCTTTCTCTTTGAATTCTTAGGAATGCATAACTTTCTAAGCTTAAAGAGAAGCAGACCGTCATGCTTGTAAAACTTTTCTACTCTATTCTTATCATTAGACATAAATCAAAGAGAAATCTTATAGGATGCAATGTGGCCCTTTCCCAAACACTTAAAACATTTAACATTTTTATTTCCACTTGGTTAAGGATCAAAATTACTTACCTCCTTACTACAACCCACATTCTTGCTCTTGGATAGCTTGACTGTGGACTTATAATTGGCCTTCTCGTCCATTTTACTCCAATTTGGCTTCCAAGATGAGATAGAATTTGAAATTTGCCCAAACCATATGGAACCCTTTTGTTTATGTTGTCTTTCAACTTTCATTACCATGTGCACCATGTGTTCTAATTCTATTTAGTTTTGCAACTCAACCATATTGGTTATGCCTTTATTTAGCCCTTGCAAAAATTGAGCCATGGTTGTATCTCTATCTTTTTCTACATTTTCCTTAATCATGGCAATTTCTGTCTCTTATTGCCTTAATCTTGGCAATCTTCATCTCTTATGGTAGTCCTCTACACTTTGGGTGCCCTAAGTGAGCCTTTGGATAAATCCCTATAATAGTGATTAGGGATGAACCTCCTCCTCATAATAACCTTCATTTACTCCCATGTATCAATAATCCTTTCATGATACCTTCTCCTAGTCAAAACAAGTTAACCATACCAAATAATAGTATAATCAGTAAATTCAATGGTGCAAACTTTATCTTTTTCTCTTCAGAGTAGTTGTGGAAATAAAAAATCAATTCAACTTTCTTTTCCCATTCTAGGCACATATTAGGATCATTCTTACCTTAGAATGGAGGAATTTTCATTTTAATGTTGCCCAAATCACGATCATAGGTGCCTTGCCTCATAAAATCTCTTTGATCCTTTCTATTGTTGGCGATTCTAACCATAGTAATTCAATTATCAAATTCATCATCTTTATGGTCATAGGCTTATCTCACTTGCCTTCTTGTGAACCTTATAGTCACCATGCCTCCTTTACAACTCTATTATTGTATTAGCTTACTCTTCTATCCTTTCCTTTATATCATCAAATTTGGTATTCATGCACTCAAATTGTTATTGGATAGCTTTGAAAGACACATCACTAACTGCCTCTTAAGCTACACCTTTGTCTTTAGAAGTCATAGTATTATTTCTACACAAAATGATTAGGATAACTCACAAAACACTCCCTCACGTGTTTCACTCATGGTCATAGGCTTGTAAGCATGTTTTGATAGTTATGATCTTAAACAAATGAGCAAAGTAAAAAGGATTACAAACAAACATATTAGCACATTTGAATGGTAATGTACTTAATAGACAAACTAAATAGAAATAAATAAATTACAAGGCAGTAAATTAAAGAATTAATTGATCCAACCTAATTTAGAGTTGGGCTTTGATACTAATTGATGCGAAAACCCCAAAAAGACATGGCTTAAGGACCTAACACACGTAAGGAATCAAAGAATATCTAGGAAAGCTAAATTAGACTTTAACAATACAAACCCTAGACCCAACATTCAAAGGAACACAAACTTAGGGTATTTAAGAGGAATATAGACACTATGCTCTAGAATAGAAGGGGGCTGGGAGTAATAAATTGAGTTAAATGCCATAAGAAGATGTACTTCTTAATAAGTTCTTAGTTCTCAAAAGAATTGAAGGAGAAAATACTTGCTTTTTATTTCTCTCATTTTTTAGAGATTACAAAGAGGTGCTTATTTATAAGCTAAGATAGCAATCCTAAAAAGGCATAAATTCCTATTTAGGAAAAATTCTTATTTAAGACAAACTCCTATGTAGGACAAATTCTTATATAAAAAACTTTCCCATTTATAACAATCACTTATTTAAGATAAACTCCTATTTAGGCGTGAATGTTATTACTTAGTCACATTTCATGAATGAAAAAAATCATTAACCATTATTAGCCTTTCTTAAAGGGATAGAATGGTTCAATGCCAGAATGATGAGACTATCACTTTATTTATAGCTAATAGGGTCTCTTAGTCATTCACAGAAAGTAATCATCAAATTAACATAAATGTCAATGTTGTTCACTAATTTCATTCTAAGATGCTCATTGTTACTTCTTGAGTTGTCTGATGAGATTCATGAAGGTGTCAATGCATGAAAGGTTTTTAAGAATCCATTGAGTATTCAAGAAGGGCCTATGCACACTCTAGAGCTAAAAGGATGAAAAAGGCACTTAGCATATTGATTCAAGATAGTTAGACTAAGGAAACTGATTCAAGCTCAACGGACAACAAAGTATATCTTAATACAGGTTAAGACTTTACTAATTATATAAGTATACTAGATTAGCTTGAATTAAGTGATTGTAAAGAGTTCAAGTAACAAAGTAATGAAATTAGGGAGTTGGACCTATCATGAAGTCTGAAAAATGGAGGACAAGGAGTGAATTGGTGGTAAAATTGGTTACATGACTAGTTTAATTGCTAGAAGGTTAGAGCGGTGCCAATCATAAGTTTATTGGTGAATTGGTTTGATGTTGAATGTGTGGCTTTACGAATCTGGTCGAAGCAAATTTGATTGAATCAAATTTAACCAAGTTGAGCCCAATTTGTTTGTTGTTAGCTTATTTAGCAAGTTTTACTTATTTTTAAGGTTAAGGTTGTTACTTTAGCCTTTAAATAAGATTAATTTCATTATTAAAAGACATAGATCATTGGTGAAAAAAAGGTGAGAATTTTTTCTTTCCTTCTTTCATTGAACTTTGCAAACTTATCAAGATTATTTTCTTATGGCATTCTAATCCTACTTATCACTTTCATATCCCTTCTTCCTAAAGTGTGGCATTTATATCCTTCTTGATACCTTAGGTTTGTTTTCCTTTGAACATTGGGTCATGATTTTACTTTTGTTAAACTAATTTAACTCTCTTAAGGTTTTGAATTCCTTATTTTGCTTGTGGGTTTCATTATACTCTTTTTGGTTCCTATTTTTGTCCAAGTCCCTTAAAGTCCATTTTCATATCCTTCTTTATGCCTTATGTTTGTGTTCCTTTGAACAATAGTTCATGATTTTACTTTTGTTAAACTTGATTTAACTTTCTTAAGGCTTAGAATTCCTTATTTTGCTTGTGGGTTTCATTGTGCTTTTTATGGTCCACACCATTAATTCCTTAAAACATTTGAGTGTCTTTTGGTTGTATAACAAAAAAAGCTTCTCTTATAAGTAGTTTGAATCTATTAAAGTTTATATTATATAAAAGAGCTATTACTCTTGTTTAGCTTCCTTTGTTAAGAGACAATCATTCATTGCTTATAGGCATGATGACTCAAAGGCAAATCTTAGATTTTTTATTTCTTGAGAGGTAATAGTGATGTCAAGGCAATATGTGAGTTACATGATAATTTTGTACCATCATTGGAGGTGAAAGTGATGGAGAGGAGTATTTAGTTAATGGAGTAGCTCTTGTCATAAGATAAGCATTGAATATGCAAGTGAAGGAAGAGAATGAGGTGTAACGAGATAACATTTTTTAGACGAGGTGTCTCATCAAAGATAAGGTATGTAGTATAATTATTGATAATGGGAGTTGCACTAATGTAACTAGCACAATTATGGTTGAAAAGTTGAATTTACTTACTATGAAGTATCCTAAGCGTATAAATTTTAATGGTTTAATGAGAATAGTGAAGTTAAGGTAAATAAGCAAATGCTCATATCATTTTCTATCGAAAGGTAACATGATAGTTTGACAAGTGAGTTATGCCTGATGGATTTAAGAATTGATATTCCTTTGTAATGAATGAAAAGCCTATCATTCTTGTACTATTAACAACTTAACAAGCTTATGAGGATCAATTGAGGACTAAAAATGAGAGTAAATAGAAAAGAGAGATTGAAAAGAAAGGGATAACCAAAACATAAAAGAGAGGAGAAAAAGTGAGGACTTAAGAGAGAGAGATAAGAAAAAATGTAAGTTTCTATGCAAAAGAAAGTGATATCAAAAGAGCATTTTATGCCAAATAGTCTATGATTGTACTTGTGTACAAAGAAATTTATTTTAACATTAATAAGTTTGACTTGTCTTTACCTAGTGTTATTATTTATCTTTTGCAAGAATTTGAAAATGTATTTCCTGATGATGTTCCTAGCAAATTACCACTTAAGAAGGAAATTGAGCATCAAATTGATTTTATCCTTAGTGCATCTATTCCTAATTGGACAATATATAGGAGTAATTTCGAGGAGACAAAGAGCTTTAAAGGCAAGTTAAGAAACTTATGTCGAATGATATGTGAGAGAAAGCGTGAGTCCTTTCGTAGTTCTTATTCTACTTATACCCAAGAAGGATAAGAATTGAAAGATGTATGTTGACTATTAAGTAGTCAATAAAATCACTATCAAGTATCATTAGATAAATTGCATGGTTCATGTGTCTTTTCTAAAATTGATTTGACAAGTGGATATCACTAAATTAGGATGGGAGAGGGTGATGAGTGGAAAACAACTTTCAAAACTAACTATGATCTATATGAATGGCTTGTTATGCCATTTGGTCTCATTAATGCACTGAGCACTTTTATGCGATTAATGAATCATGTTTTACATACATTCATTGGAAAATTTGTGATTGTGTATTTTGATGATATTTTGGTTTATAGTAAAAACTTAGAAGAACATCTTGATCATTTACATTCTATTTTAATTGTTCTATGTTTTAAGAAATTGTATGCATTAAATGTTCCTTTCATACAATCCAAATCATATTTCTTGGCTATTTTATGAGTGCTAGAGGTACTGAGGTTAATGAGGAAAAAGTTAGGGCAATCTATGATTGACTTACACCTAAGTTAGTTAGTGATATACATAGCTTTCATGGTCTAACTAGTTTCTACGGACACTTTGTTAGGGACTTTAGCACCATTCTTGCACCATTAACTAAGGTTATGAAAAAGAACATGGGTTTTAAGTGGAGAAGTGATCAAGGCTAGGCTTTTAATTACATTAAGGAAAAATTAAGTTTTGTACCCTTACTTGTTTTATCTAACTTTGCAAAAACTTTTGAGATTGAATATAATACTTCAAGTATTGACATTGGAGTTATTTTGATAGAGAAAAGGCATCTAATTGCATACTTTGGTGAAAAGCTAAGTGTAGTAGGTCATAATTATCCTACTTATGATAAAGAGATGTATGCATTGGTACGAGTTTTAGAGACATGGAAACATTACCTTTGGCCCAAGGAGATTGTCATCCATACTAACCATGAATCCTTGAAGCACTTGAATGGATAAGGAGAGTTGAACAAAAGGCATGCCAGGTGGGTTGAATTCATTAAGACCTTTCCCTACATCATTAAATATAAACAAGGTAAGGAAAATGTGGTAGTTGATACATTATCTCACAGGTATGTCCTTATTTCTACACTTACTATAAAATTATTAGGATTTAAATATATTAAAGATTTATATGTAAAAGATTCTAACTTTGCTAAAGTGTATGAAACATGTGAGAAGTCAACCTTTGAGAAATTTTATAGGCATGAGGGTTTTTTATTTAGGGAAAATTGTTTTTATGTGCTTATGAGTTCTTTGAGAGAGTTGGTTGTGAGAAAAGCTTAAGGGAGTAGTCTTATGAGAAATGCATAACATGCAAATAGGTTAAATTTAAAGTTTTACCCTATGGCTTATACACCCCTTTACCTATACCCAACCATCCTTAGGTTGGTTTATTTATGGACTTTGTAATAGGACTGCCATTGTCAAAAAAGGGTAGGGATTTTGTATTTGCTGTTGTTGATAGATTTTCAAAGATGACACATTTCATCTTATTCCATAAAGTTAACGATGTAAACAATGTGGCTGAATTATTCTTTAGAGAAGTAGTATGTTTGCATGGCATGCCTTAGAGTATTGTTGCAGATTAGGATATAAAGCTCTTAAACTACTTTTGGAAGAATTTGTGGGATATATTAGGTATTAAATTATTGTTTTCAACTACTTGCCATCCACAAATTGATGGGCAAACTAAGGTTAATTGAACTTTTTCTATTTTGTTGTGTGCTATTATTTGAATGAATTTGAAAACATGGGAAGATTGTTTACCATATGTCAAGTTTGTATATAATAGGAGTGTTCATGCTGCTACTAGTTACTTTCATTTGAAATTTTATATGGTTTTAATCCTTTGACTCCTTTGGATTTGGTGTCTATACCTATCGATAAGTATGTTAATTTAGATGGTGAACACAAGGTTAAGATGGTGAAGAAATTGTATGAAAAGGTGCAGTAACATATTGTAAAATGAATTGAACACTATGCTTCCCATGTCAACAAAGGGTGAAAGAAGGTGATGTTTGAAATTGGTGATTGGGTTTAGGTGTATATGTGTAAGGAATGGTTCCCAGCTTAAAGGCATTCAAAGTTATAACCTAAAGGAGATGGTTTTTTTCAAATAGTAGCATAGATTAATGACAATTCCTATATGTCAAACCTTCATGGAAAGTAAGTGATGATTCGAGGAAAAATCTTTTTGAGGAGAGGAGGAATGTTGAGAAACTTGGAGATGATGCATAGAAGGTTTCAAAGGATGTAAGAGTTCCATTATACGTTCTAAAAGGTCCAATAATGTAAGATAAAGCCAAAAAGATGAAAGAAGCACTAAATCAGCTAATTGAAGGCATTTGGGCCAACTAGCTACAAATGGTGCAAATTCAAGCTTGAAAGGGAGTCAATGCCTTATTAATATGATTGGAGTACTTAATGCACTAAGGTTGAGTAATAACATTCACTCATAAATAGAAGTTTGTCCTAAATAAGTATTTGTTATAAAAGTGGAAGTTTTTTTTAATAAGAATTTATCCTAGATAGGAGTTTGTCCTAAATAGGGATTTATCATAAACAAGAATTTATATCTCTTTTAGAGTTGCTATCTTAGCCTATAAATAGACACCTCATTGTAAATTAAAACATTAGACATTCTAAGAGAAATAAAAAATGAGAGTTTTCTCTTTAAGAATTAAAGAACTTATCAGGAAGTAATTCTTCTTATTGCATTCAACCCAACTTATCACTCCTAATTCCCTTCTTTTCTAAAGTGTTGCATTCAACCTATAAATAAGCTTGATTTCATTGTTAAAGAGTAGACAATTATGTAAATTGAAAAGTGAAAATTTTCTCCTTTGATTATTTTTTTTCTTCAATATCTAAGACTTATTAAGAGCTAACTCTTCCTATGGTGTTTAACGCAACTTATCACTCTCAAATTCATTATATTCTAGAGTGTGACATCCATACCCTTTTTATACCTTAGGTTCATATTCCTTTAAACATTAGGTCTAGGTTTTGCATGATCCAAATCTAATTTAACTTTTATTGGGTTCTTGCTTGATTCCTTGAGCATCTTGGGCCCCTAAGCCCCAGCTAATCAAGAGCAATAACTCCATTTTTTAGTGTAATTCAATGAATTTGTAGATATTTAAGTTAAATGTATAACAAGTTTATCATATTGACTCCTTGGAATGAAAGGAGAAACCTTATTGGCTAGAAATGAAGTCACAATCTCATCTTTTGGGCAATAAACCTAACTATACATGTAACAAAGGCTAGTGAAGGTGAATGCCTACTTAGTTTGATGGAATTCAATCATTTCAGATAACTTAAGGTGCATTGACATAAACATGAATGTTAACTAGATAAATAATTTGGGTGAATGATCCTTAGCGAAGAAAGATGAAATTCAGATGTGGATATGGTAATAAAATTAATGTGCAGTGTATATTTTTTAGTTAATTGCATGATCATTTTATGTGAATGCCTCCTTGCGAGAAAAGGAGAAGCTTTATTGCCAAGCAATTATATGATAGTCTGATGTTTTAGGAAATAAATGATTTTCTTCTATGAAAGAAAGCAAATCAAGAGTAATAGCTCTTTTATATGATAGACTTTAATGGATTTAGACAACCTATCAAAGAAGCTTTTTTTGTCATGTAACCAAGAGACACTCAAATGTTCAAGAAATTAATGATGTGAACCATAAATAGCATAATGAAATCTACAAGCAAAATAAGGAATTCAAAATCTCAAGAAAGTTAAATCAAATTTAACAAAAGTAAAACTGTGAACTAATGTTTAAAGAAACACACACCTAAGGTATAATGAATGATATGAAAATGGACTTTAAAGGACTTGGACAGTGATGTGAAACCCAAAGAGCACAATGAAACTAATAAACAAAATAAGGAATTCTAAACCCAAGAAAGTTAAATCAGGTTTAACCAAAGTAAAACCATGACCTAATGTTCAAAGGAATATAGAAGGGATTTGAGAGTGATAAGTAGGATTAGATTGCCATAAGACAATAATCTTGATAAGTTCGCAAAGTTTAATGAAAAACTAAAAGAGAAAATTCTTACTTTTTTTGACCAATGATCTATATTTTTTAACAATGAAATCAATCTTATTTATAAGTTGAAGTAACAGCCCTTACTCTAAAAGTAAGAAAAACATCCTAAAGAAGCTAACAGCAAACGAATTAAGCTCAGTTTAGTTAGATTTGATTTGGTCAGATTTGCTTCAATCAGATTTGTAAAACCACATATCCAACATCAAACTAGTTCACCAACAACCTTATGATCGATGCTGCTCTAACCTTCTAGCAGCAAAACTGGTCTTGTAATTGATCTTACCATTGGTCCACTGCTCTACTCCTTGTCCTCTGTTTTCAGACTTTGCGATAGGTCCAACTCACTAATTTCATTACTTTGTTACTTCAACTCTTTACAATCACTTAAGTTGATTTAGTATACTTAAATAATTAGTAAAAATTTGACCTTCATTAAAATATACTTTGTTGTCCTTTGAAATTGAATTAGTTTCCTTGGCCCAACTATCTTAAATCAATCTAGTAAGAGCCTCTTTTATCTTTTTAGCTCTAAAGTGTGCCATAGGCCCTTCTTGAAAGCTAAATGAATTCTTAGAAGCCCTTCATGCATTGACACCTCTATGAATCTCGTTAGACAACTCAAGATGTAATAATCAGTATCTTGGAATGAAATCAATGAATGGTGTTGATATTTATGCTAATTTCATGATTACCTTGTGTGAATGACTATTTGTAATGAACAAAGAGACCTTATGAGCAATAAATAAAGTGATAGTCTCATCACTCTAGCATTGAACCATTCTATCTCTTTAAGAAAGGCTAATAGTGGTTAATGATTCCTTTTGTTGATGAAATGCAATGGATTTAGAATGCCCAACATGTATTGACTTGAATGTCGCAATAAAAAATAATGTTCTGTGTAGACATGGATGGTGATTGCATTGTCATTTTGAGTGATTGACTCTTTACAAAAAAAGAAAAGCCTTATTGCCAATGAATCAAGAGGTGGTCTCAAGTTTCAAGAAATGAATAGTTGTCTCCTAGTTAAGAAAGTTAATTGAGAGTAATGGCTCCTATATTCAATGGACTTCAATGGATTTGAAATAGCCATAGAAGAAGTCCTATTGTAATGTGATCAAGAGACAATGATGGACTATATGGTAAGGAGAAAGGTAAGTACACCAAACAAGGAGATTGAGCAATTAATGAAAAGGGAAAAAAGAGACATGTCTGCCACTAAGGCGATGATGGAAGCTACTAGACTTAAGATAGCAACTTTAGGGATTCCACAACCAATGTTGATACAAGCTAAGCGACCACACCAATGGATAAGAATTGAAAGAATTCACCATAGTTGAAGAATGCAAGTGATGAGAATTATAATAATGAAATTAAAGTCAAATTCATATATTCAAAGAATAAAGACATGTTCCTCATTGTTACATGCAGTTCCTTTTATAGGAAGAGATTACAAGTTGTTAGAAACTTGTAATTAATGACATACTGAAAATAAGACAAAGCATTTAAAACATTGGAAACAACAAAAGAACATTGGAGATATGTGATAGTAATTATGGAAGCCTTTCAATCTCTTTTTTATTCTCTGAATGTTTCATTTATTTAGTTAACAAAGGCGTCTAATTAAGACTCCACATAATTACATTGTTGGTTCCAATAATGCCCCCCTTTGGCTGGTCCATTATTTTGTTTTTAATGCAATGCATGACTTGCTGGACTCATTTTGGATTTTTGACAAGTAATGGATCAGAATATTCTTTGGTTGATCATCGTTAGGTGATGCATCAATCCCCCCTTGTTGGAGAAGATTTGCCCTTAAGTCTGGCTGGTCATCATTTTCCAAATACAGACACAAGTTGCTGACATAGAAAGTGGTCGAAACATTGCAATCTCTTGGTAGTTCCAGCTTATAGGCATTTTCTCCAATCTTTTCTAATACCTCAAATGGACCTCTGAGTAAGGGTATCAACTTATACTTCCTCAAATGAATCCTTACCAAGTCACCAGGAGCAAAGTTTACTTTCTTTTTGTGCTCGCTGGCCTCTTTGGTTGTAGACATCATTCTTCTTTTCAATTTGATATCAAATTTGGTCATGGAGCTTCTTCATTGTCTAAGTTTTGTTCATTTAAAGCATTCAGCTCAATTATAACCATGAGCTTCATGAACCAGTAGTTTTCTCATTGAATTCTTAGGAATCCAAAACTTTCTGAGCTTGAAGAGAAGAAAACCATCATGCTTGTAAAACTTTTCTACGCTCTTCTTATCATAAGACATAAATCAAAGAGAAATCTTAGTATTCATGGTACAACTCTTTGATCAACTCAAATCCATGCAGCTTGGTATTGAGTATGGAGAGCAATAAAATCTTGGTCTTCGAGGTACAACTCCTTCATCAACTGAAATCCATGTAGCTTGGCACTGTGTATGGAGAGCAATGCATGTCTTCTTGATAGTGCATTTACCACTACATTTGTATAACCAGGTTTGTGCTTGACAACATAAGGACATGACTCTAAAAACTCCACCCAATGAGCATGTCTCTCCTTCTCCCTTAAATACTCATGATTAGTGTGAATAACAATCTCTCTTGGTAGTAAGCAATCATGCCTTGTTTCAAGTGCACGAATGAAAGCAAAAAATTCTTTATCATAAGTATAATAGTTCATTAAAAAATCTGAGTTTGTAACTGAAATAGATGATATGAAAGCCGTCTTATATCAACACAATTCTAATACTAACTCCAAAAGCATCACATTAAATCTTAAAAGTTTTGCCAAAATCTAAAGCTGCTAAAATGTGAGCTGAGCAAAACTTCTCTTTAGCAAGCTCAAAACTCCTTGGGGAAGCTTCTGTCTACTTGAACTGCCCTCTTTTCATGCATTCTATCAATGGTGCCAAGAGCATGCTGAACCCTTTCACAGATCTCTTGTAGAATGATGCAAGACCATGAAAGCTCACTACCTCATGGATAGAGGTTGGAATGGACCAACCCTAGATACCTCACACCTTCTTTGCATCTACTTTTATTCTTTCTTGGGAGATCATATCTATAAGGAATGTGATGTGATTCTAAAAGAATTGGCACTTTTTGAGGTTGCCATAAAGTTTCTCTTTTTAGCACTTTTGATGAGAGTTATAAAAGTGTCATATAGGCTAAGGTATGATTGGCTTTTCAGAAGTAATAGTATCATTATAAGTAAAAATAGGGAAATAATTATTAATGAGAATATAAATAATCATGATTTTCAGAATTGGACTCTACGTTCTTTTTTTTCTTTCTAAGTTTATAAATAAGGCAGTTTCTTTTCTACAACTAATTATGTTATAATGATAGTTGAAGAAGTATAACCCTTAACACAGGGTTATAATGATTTCTTTTTATTATCCTTAGAGCCTTTTAACTCGCACCAACAAAAGTATAAATTTATTGATATTAAGATGGTACAAGTAGTATTAAAACCTGCTACAAGACTGGATTTAAATAACTTAACAATTATTTGTGTTAGAGATATATGACATAACAGGTTTCATAACTTTTTATTAGGAGTAATTAAATCAAGTTTGTGTGGTGGACCTATTTGGTTATCTAGCTTTCCAAATTTGACACAATCTCTATCAAATCTCAATTTAATGAATGCTTTATGCTTAGACATTAAAATTAAAAGATTTGATATAATGCTAGTTTTAGAAAATCTAATCCTTATTTATAGGATTCATTATAAGGTCATGAATTCTACTATCCCAAGAATTAAAGAAATTCCTGCTCGATATGTAGATAAGGGGACTATAACATTGGTATGACTAACAAGTCAAAAGCAAATGTTTTGGTTTTTAAAACAATTATATGGGATCAAAATAAATTACTTGAAAGATAGACTCTAAAAAAGGCAATTGAATAAATAGATGGAAGAAATCATTGAATACAGAGATAAGGATGTCAAAATTTGATTTGCTCTATTTATAAGTATGAGGTTAAACCTTGAAAAAGGAAAAGAAATGGTTAAACCTATATACTTTACCTTTGCAAAAACTTTTGAGATTGAGTGTGATACTTTAGGGATGGGCAATGAAGCTATTTTGATGTTGGAAAGGTGCCTAATTGCCTACTTTAGTGAAAAGCTAAGTGGAGCAAAATCTCAATTATCCTACTTATGATAAAGGGACGTATGCATTGGTACAGGCTTTTGAGACATGACAACATTACCTTTGGCCCAAGGAGTTTGTCATCCATACTAACCATGAATCCTTAAAGCACTTAAAAGGAAAAGGAAAGTTAAACAAAAGACATGCCAAGTTGATCGAATTCATTGAGACCTTTCTTTACATAATCAAATATAAACAAGATAAGAAAAATGTGGTAGCTGATGCATTATCTTGTAAGTATGCCCTTATCTCTACACTTACCGCAAAATTTTTAGGATTTGAATATATTAAAGATTTTTATGTGGAAGATCTCGATTTTGCTAATGTGTATGGAGCATGTGAAAGGTCAGCCTTTAAGAAGTTTTATAGGCATGAGGGTTTCTTATTTAGGGAAAATCATTTATGTGTGCCTATAAGCTCTTTGACGGAGTTGGTTGTGAGAAAGACTCATATAGGTGGTCTAATGGGTCATTTTAAAGTTAGGAAAACCCTAGATATCCTAACTAAACATTTCTTTTGGCCACATATGAAACAAGATGTTGAGAGAGTATGCGAGAGATGCATAACTTGCAAATAGGCTAAATCTAAAGTATTACCCCATGGCTTGTATACCCTTTTATCCATATCTAGCCATCCTTGGGTTGATTTATCTATGGACTTTGTATTAGGATTGTCGTAATAAAAAAGGGGTAGGGATTCTATATTTGTTGTTATTGATAGATTTTCAAAGATGACACATTTCATCCTATGCCATAAAACTAATGATGCAAGTAATATGACTAACTTATTATTTAGAGAAGTAGTATGTTTGTATGGCATGCCATGAAGTATTATTTCATATCAGGTTACAAAGTTCTTAAGCTACTTCTGGAAGTCTTTGTGGGGTAAGTTAAGTACTAAGTTATTGTTTTCAACTACTTGTCATCCACAAATTGATGGGTAGACTAAGGTGGTTAATCGAAATCTTTTCACCCTTTTGTGTGCCATTATTTGATTGAATTTGAAAACATAGGAAGATTTTTTACCACATGTCAAGTTTGCATATAATAAGAGTGTTTATTTTGCTACTAGTTACTCTCTATTTGAAATTATGTATGGTTTTAATCTCTCGACTCCTTTGGATTTGGTACTTATACCTATCAAAGAGTATGCTAACTTAAATGGTGAATGCAAGGCTGACATGGCGAAGAAATTGAATGAGAAGTTGCAACAACATATTGAAAAATGAATTGAGCAATATGCATCCCATGTCAACAAAGGGAAAAATAAGGTGGTTTTTGAACCTGGTGATTGGGTTTGGGTGCATATGTGCAAGGAACGATTCCTAACTTAAAGGTTTTTAAAGCTACATACAACCTAGAGGAGATGTTTCATTTCAAGTTGTAGCACAAATTAATGACATTGCTTATAAGTTAGACCTCTCTAATAAGTATAATGCGAGTGCAACATTTAATATTTTTTATCTTTCCCTTTTTAATATAGGTGATGATTTAAAGATGAATCTATTTGAGGAGAAGGGGAATGATGAGAACCTTAGAGATGATGGTGGAAGGCTTTAAAGGATGCAATAGGTCAATTACACATTCTAGAAGAACCAATAACATGAGTTAGATCCAAAAAGATGAAAGAAATACTAAATAAGTTGATTGAAGACATTCAGACCAACCAAACTATAAATGGTGTGAATTCAAGTTTGGAAGATAGTCAAGGCCTTATTAATATGATCGGAGTACTTAATGGCCTAGGACTAAGTAATAGCATTCACTCTTAGATAGTAGAGTATCCTAAATAAGTGATTGTATAAAAGTGAGTTTTTTGTGTAAGAATTTGCGCTAGATAGGAATTCCTCTTAAATTAGGATTTATCCTAAATAGGAATTTATGACTCCTTAGGATTGCTATCTTAACTTATTAATAGGCACCTTTTTGTAAGCTCTAGAAAATCATACAACTTTGAGAGAAATAAAGATTAAGGGTTTCCTTCTTCGGTTCCTTTGAGAACTAAAGAACTTATCAAGAAGTACCTCTTCTTATGGCGTTTAACTTGACTCATCGCCCCTAATTCCCTTTTTTTCTAGAATATGACATTTATAACCTTCTTAAATACCCTAGGTTCATGTTTCTTTGAATGTTGAGTGAAGGGTTTGTGTTACTAAAGACTGATTTAGCTTTCTTATATATTCTTTGATTCCTTGTGTGCATTGGGTCCCTAAGCCACATCCTTTGGGGTTTTTTGTACCACTTTAAAACAAGTCTTTGTGAAATGGAATGTAATTTTATTTGTTTTTGATTTTACTATTAAGTTTATTAAAAGAACTTTTAATTCTTTACTAGGTTTCCTAACTCATGAATTGTTTCAAGGAACATCTAAAAGAGTAAAATGCCCTTAATACAGAGATCATAGTCCCTAGCAAAGTTAGTTATTTCATTGGCAAATGATACTTCTAATTGAAAAATAAAGAAGTTAACAAACTTTGTGATGACACTTATGAGTGAGTTTAAGATAAATCTATAACATATCCTTTAATTCCAAGGTACATTAATTTCTTATGTGCTATGAAAAATAATTATACTCAGCTTTGATCTAATGAGGTTATTCAATTTTATCTTAAAGATAATATGTATCCTCATACTAATGTGAAGGATTGCCTATATTATCAGCAAATATTGCATAACACAGGCTTAATGGTTATTGAACCCATTAAATGAGGATTCAGCTAGGCCTATGGATTCAGAGATTGGGCCTATGTCAAATTTAAAATAAAGAAAATTCTTTATCTTGAAAACTAATAAGGCAATCTCTTTGACTATTGAGATCTAAAAGAATGGTGGAAGGTTAAATTATATAATTACTACAATTATATTAAACTATTGGAAAGAACCTTATTATATAAAAGTAGGCAAAAGAGATTTAGTTGGTTCATTTAGATTCATCATCTAAATGATCCAAAGAAATTTCCAAATTAGTTTAAAACTCAATTTTTTAAGTGGGGATTGCATCATTTAACCCTTCCTCACTAAGTAAGGACTGTTCAAGATTAGTTTTATGAAAGGAATGATAAGATTAAAGACCCTTGGTTGATATTTGACTCTTGGTATCATGTCCCTTGGATGATCAAATGAGATTATACTATTATGGCAAAAAAGGCTAACATTTTGGATATGGACATCATACACTTCCCCTGGTTAACAAGAAGAATTAATATCTGTTGATGGGGAAAGTTTAATTTCTTTGATGTTAGGATATATACTGCCATAAGAATCATTTGCATTAATGGTCCCAAAGTTCCCCTAAGGCTTACACCTTCTAGTACACCAAAAGAATTGTTGAAGACTTTAATAGGAGATAGATATATTACCAAAAGCTCATAGAAGAAAAGAGAGATTTATTCAATCTCTTTAGTGTGAGTAAAAAAATAAGCATTTGCAAGAAAGAATAAATACTCCTATTATTAAAATAAAAATATAGGAAATACATAAAAAATTATAAACAAGGATTTGTTCAAAAATTCCTATGGCTTTTTGGAATAAGAAAAGGAACATAGTAGAATTACCATATGAAAAGACTTTTAATGAAAGTTAAATACCAACCATAGCCAAGCCTACAACTATGGGATTAGGACTTTTAGAAATTTATAAAAAAGAAATTAATGATCTTTTAGTAAAAAGACTTATTAGGAAAAGTAGTAGTCAGTGGAGTTGCTCAACATTTTATGTTGAAAAAATTAGAAAGAGGACTTTTATATTGCATCTTCATTTCCTAATAATAAGGTTTCCCCTTTTGTTAAAAGGGGTCATTCACAAAAAAATGATAACAAAAATAATTTTTATATGTCTGCACCAAACATTATATTCATTTTGACAAAGCACATTTTTACATCTTAGTACCCTAAATCCCTTGAATTCCATAAAAAAAAAAAAGTTGTTGATTGTGATTAGCTTTTGTTTTAGGTGTTAAGTCTTTCAATTCTTGAATAATGTGATTGTCACTTCATTTCCTACTAATAAAGTTTCTTTTTTCATTGCAAGGAGTCATTCAAATGAAAAGTTCATGAAATTAACCCTTGTTGTGTTTACCCCAAATAACATATTCATTATGACAAGCACTTTCTTATACTATTGATACTTTGAATCTATTGAATTCTATAAAATAATAATAATAATAAAAGAAATAGAATCATTGATCTTGATAGGCATTGCTAACAAAATTGTTAAAGAAAGTCTTATTTTTATTTGTGTCTCATAGTTAAAACCCTAAGTCACATGACCTTTAAGCTTGTGTTTACCCTGAATAGCTGCATAGAGCTGTTGTATAAGATGTTGATAGTGATACCATGAGATATGGATAAATTAAAACCTAATCAACCTTTTAAGAGTAATAGTCTTTTTAGAAATAGAAATAGAGAAATAATTATTAGTGAAGATTTAGATAATAATTATTTGAAAAATTAGACTTTTCCATCTTCCTCCTCTTCCCATGTATATAATAGGGAAGCTTCTTAACAAAAAATGATTATGTAATTAAAATAGTTGAAGAAGTATTATCCTTAACTTAGGGTTATAATGATTTCTTTTTATTATCCCAAGAGCTTATTAGCTTATATAAACAAAGATATAAATTCATTCATATTGGGATAATGCAAGTAGAATTAAAAGCTTCTTTTAGACTAGGTTTAAATAATTCAATGATTATTTGTGTTCATGACAAAAGACATAATAGATTTCATAACTCCTTATTAGGAGTAGTTGAATCCACTTTAAGTGACAAACCTATTTAGTTCTCATTTTTTCTAAACTTTATTTTTATTAGATCCTAATTTGATGCATACTTTAAACTTAGATATTAAAATTGAAAAACTTAATATAATGTCTAATTCAAAAAATCTAATCTTTATGTATAGTATACATTATAAAGTTATGCACATCATTGTCTAAGGAATTAAAGAAATTCCAGCAAGATATGTGAGCAAAGAAACTACAACATTGTTTTTGACTAATATGTCAAAAACTAATGCTTTGATTCCAAAGACCATTGCTTAGGATCAAGTTAAATTACTTGAAAGATGGACTTTGGAAAAAGTAGTTAAACTTGTTAAACAAGTGAATCAACAATGGAAGAAATAATTGAATACAAAGATGGTGATGTCGAAATTCAATTTTCTTTATTTAGAAGTGTGAGGTTAAACCTTAAAAAAAAAAATGTAAGATTTTTTACCTCTTTTATATCAAGTACTAAATTGAAAAGGAATTAGAAAAATAAGAGAACAAGTTAGTCAAACTCAATATAAAGTTGACTTTCTCCCTTAACTTCTACTTTTATGGTTAATGAACCATTTGAAACATCAATCAAGTTTTTAGGCCCATAGCTATGAGACCAAGGAATTTAGAGATCTAAAAATATAAAATAAATGATCTCTTAAAGAGAGGGCTTATTAGAAAAAGGCATGATCTTTGGAGTTGTCCAACATTTTATGTAGAAAATACTGCAGAACTTGAAGGAGGAGTTCTATAGTTAGTTATTAATTACAAGCTTTTAAATAAGACATTAAGATAAATTAGGTATCCTATACCTAATAAAAAAATTTATTTAATAGACCATATGAAGTTCTATATTTAAAAATTTGACATGAAATTTGGGTATTGGAAAATCTAATTTCATGAGAAAGATAAATATAAAATAACATTCATAATTCTATTTAGATATTATGAGTGGAATGTAATGTCATTTGAGTTAAAAAATAAACCCTTTGAGTTTCAGAAAATTATAAATGAAATATTTAATACTTATTTAGTATTTACAATTATTTATATTAATGATATATTAGTATTTTCTAATACCATCGAGTAACATTTCAACCATTTAAACCTTTTCTTAAAGGTTATGGAAAATTTTGGTCTAGTAATATTTGCTAAGATGAACTTATTCCAAATAAAGATTAGGCTCCTTGGGCACTTCATTGAAAATGACACTATTATTCCCATTGATCAAGCAATTGAGTTTGCCTTTAAATTTCCTAATGAAATAATAGTCAAGCAACAATTGCAAAGATTTTTGGGATGTCTAAATTATATTTTAGAATTTTATAAAAATTTAGCTTATGATGCTACGTTACTTTTTGAAAGATTATAGAAGAATCTACTTGAATGGATAGATAAGCATATGGAGGTAGGTAAGAAAATTAAAATAAGAATAAAAGAACTACTATGACAAAACATTCCTCATCCTAATTGATGGGAAAACCCCCCTAAAGATGTGGCTTAGGGACCTAATGCAAGTAAGGAATTAAAGAATATCTAGAAAAGCTAATCAAATTTTAATAACATAAACCCAAACCAATATTCAAAGAAACATAAACCTATGGGTATTTAAAAAGGATATAGACACCATACTCCAAAAAATAAGGGAATTAAGAGCGATAATCAAGTTGAACGCCACATGAAAAGGTACTTCTCAATAAGTTCTTTAGTTCTTGAAAAAACCAAAGAAGAAAACCCTTACTTTTTATTTCCCTCAAAGTTGTTTGATTTCCCAAAGTTTACAAAAATGTGTCTATTTATAAGCTAAGATAGCAATCCTAAAGAGGCATAAATTCCTATTTAGGACAAATCCTTTTTTAGGAGCAACTCCTATCTAGAACAAATTTTTACATAGATAACTTTTATTTTTATAACAATCACTTATTTAGGATAAACTCCTATTTAGGAGTGAATGCTATTACCTAGTCCTAGCTCATTAATTACTCCAATCATATTAATAAGACCTTGACTCTCTTTCAAGCTTGAATTTGCATAATTTATAGATTGGTTGGCCTAAATGTTCTTAATTAGCCCATTAAGTGGTTCTTTCATCTTTTCGGCTTTAGCTTATGTTATTGGGCCTTCTGGAATGTGCAATGGACCACTTGCATCTTTTAAAGCCTTTCAAGCATCATCTTTAAGCTTCTCATTACTAATGCTTTTAAAATAGTAGAAACTAATGCATCAGATAAAGGATATGGAGGAATCCTTAAGCAAAGGACTAACTCTAAAAAATAACTAATGCGCTTCACTTTAGGAATTTGAAAAAGAACTAGAGTTAATTACGCTACCATAAAGAAAGAAATTTTAGCAATTATAATATGCAGTAAAAAATTTGAAAGTGATATGATAAATCAAAAATTTCATTCAAGAATAGATTATAAGGTAGTAAAAGATATCCTTACTAAAGATATTAAGAATATCACTTCAAAACAAATCTTTAATAGATGATAAAGAATTTGTTTTTTTTTTTTTAAATTTTGATATCAAGTTTACAACTTGACTTATCACTTCTAAGTTCATTATTTTCTAGAGTGTGGTGTTGATATTCTTCTTTCATACCATTGGTTTGGCTTTTTAAGGTTAAGTTCAAATTACATCTTATAAATCTAGTTTGGCTTTCCTTAGGTTATAGATACGATTGCATTATGGGTTACATAGTTACATCTAATGGAGTTCACATCACATCAAAGTGCCCATGGCTCTCCAATTGACAATTTGTAACACAAAATTCATGGAATACAATACCCTTACTTAGGCATAGCTTAGGACTTATTAGCTACCAAAAGTATTGAGAAGAAATAAATCATCAATATTTAACTACACCTCTCAAAAAAATATTGAAAAATACTATTACATATGTCAAATAGGTGTCACTAATTCTATGCATAAAGCTAAACAATCCCATCCACCAATGTCATAACCATAATTTTGGCAACAATAATTGATATGGTTATCTTATGGAGCATGATATATAATGCTAAATATGTCATTATTTCTATTTCCTTTTTAGTTGTATACATTACCCAACAATAACAAAAAAAAAAAATGAAAAAAGGAACCAACATTTTGTGTCTTGTCAACCAAAAACAAATCACCAAAAGCATTTTAATGATATCAAATATAATTGAGTTATTTGGGCAATAAGGCATTGAACCTAATGAGAGGTACATGATCAACCATGGGTCACCTTATGATGGGTCTAAAGGTTGTGCTAATGGGTCCATAAAGGCCTCTTTGGGTTCATAAAAGTTTAAAGGCTTGTCCCTCAGATTCATGGCATTAGACAAGGGACCTAGCCTCTAAGAATGGAAGGGCTCAAACCAATCACATCACTATTCAAACCTATTTACCCAAACAAACCTAATCATGTATAAATAGACCAAGCCAATACTTATTAAAGGTAATGAATGACTCTCTCTTTATACCTACTTAAAAACTCTGGTGCCTTTATTGACTTAAACATCAAAGTGTCACTACTGCTGAAGTCCAACTTTGGTTCTTAAATGTATGCTTTTGTGCAAGACTCAACCCAAATGTTATGACTAGCCCTTTGCACTAACTTGACCTTATTAAATCTCATCACATTTCCGCCTTGGTGAGCACCCCTCATCAATTGACCCATATATGGGAAACAACATGTCATGTGCCCTTCCCAGTCACCCTTTACCTAAGGACATAACCTAGTTAAATGTCATGGTGTATAAGAGTTCTTAAAGGTCCCTAAACTACACTCTTTAAGCAACCTTACGTAATCTATTAGCCTATGTGTCACTTAACTCATTGAACACCTAGGTCACCATAGAGGTAGTAAAACCACCGAACACATGACCAACTGTGCAACCAGCTCATAAAGTGATAACCAACCATGACTATCTTGACTAGCTAACTAGATATATCAACTTGTTAGAAGTAAAAATAATATCTATCTTAGACTTATCCACTTATACTATTTTCCTTGTCAAAATAACATGCTACAAAACTATACTTTACTTTACCATAAAATGACATTTTCCCCAATTTAGAACCTTGTTAGTTTTAAACATCCTTCTAAAATCAATGTAAGATTATGTAAGCATCTATGAAAGGAATCACCATAAACATTAAAGTTATCCATAAATACTTCTATGATACTTTTTTCTATATAATCCAAAAATATACTAACCATACATCTCTAAAATGTGACTAGAGCATAACAAAGTCCAAATGGCATCTAGCAATATGCAAATGCACTCTAATGTAATCACAATCAAGTTGTAACCTAAAAAAAACCATCAAGAAAGCAATAATGAGTATGACCAGCTAACCTTTCTAACATTTGATCAATAAAAGGAAGAGGGAAATGATCTTTTTGATTGGCATAGTTTAACTTCCTAAAATCAATACACATTATCCACCCTATTTACATGTGTAGGTGCCAACTCATTGCTATCATTTGAACTACAATGTGTAGGACAACTTATACCAAACTCACCCACTTGTTATTTGAGATTGGATGTATGATGCCAATATCAAGGAGTTTTAGAATCTATTTTTTCACTACTACAATCATCAGGGTATTTGATAGATATTGAGTTTCTCTAATTTGGTTGGCTCTTTCTTTTAAAAATATTCTATACATGGACATGGGAGGACTTATCCCCTTAATGTCTATAATTGTCCAACCAATCACTATCCTATATGCTCCCTTAACATATGAATCAACTTCTCTTCCTATACTTGCATTAGATTCCTTATAATAATAATTGACAATTTGCAATCCTCTCCCAAATACACATACTTTAAATGATATGATAATAGTTTCAATTATAACATAAGAATTGACAAAATAAAAGGTAAAAGTATCTTGTAAAAAGAAAATAATTGAACAAAAGAAACAACGTACCTATTTGGAATCATTGATAATGAATACAATTTAGCCACAATCTTCTTTAACTCTTCATCAAACTTAACCTTTCCTTTTTTTTTCTAACTCAAGATGTTTAACAATAGCAACCTTTAACTCTTCCTTTCTTGTTAACTCAAAAATTTCTTGTGTTAAAAGATCAATGACATTAGTAGTATAAACTGAGTGGATACCACTAAGGTGCCTCATAACCTCATAAATATTAAACCAAATTTGTTCATCATTAAACTCCATCATTAAGGTACCCTTTTGCATATCAACCTTCATCTTAGCTATCTTTAAAAATGACATCCCAAATAAAACAGGTGTAGGGTTAAAGGAAATATCATTATCTATATCTACTATATAAAAGTCAACTAGAAACACTAGCTTATTCACTTGCACTAAAATATCCTTAATTGCCCCATTGAGGGGAAGCATTAGTACAATTAGCCAAATATATAATGACACCAATATTTTTCAGAGATCATAGACTTAAAAAAGTATAAATGGATTGTGGCATTATATTAATAAAAGCTCATAAATCTAATATGTCTCTTTCAAATTTGATATGATTATTTTACACAAAATGGTGAACGTACTTGGATCTTTGCACTTAGGGGAAAGCTTTCATTGCAGAATTGTGGTTGCATTCTGTTGTTCCCACAGCCTTGTATGGGTTCTAATTGTTGTCAACCAAATTTAAGTGTGCAAGCAGAAGTGGCTTATATCTTAGGAATTACAAGATAAGACTAGCATGTCAAATAACCTCGTAAAGTGATATCCTTGGAGTGAACTTGTAGAGGGAGTTTAGCATTGCTTAAGTCTTAGTGTGACAGTGTGACAGGGTTGTATATGAATAATAAGTTCATAAGAAGTTAAATCTGTAAGTCCGTAAGCCTGTCCTAAGACTAAGTCTAGGAGCAAAAGTTCAGAGGAAGTGTCTATAAGATGGTCCACAGGAGAAGTCCATAAGAAGATTCTGTAAGGTGGTCCGCAGGAGAAGTTTGAAAGATGAGTCCATAAGATGATCCGCAGGATGATTCTATAAAACTGTTGGAAGGACAAGTCTAGAGGAAGATTCCATAATATTGATCCGTAAGAAGACCACTCCATAGAATGAATAGTGGATTCCAGAGTTATGGAGTAAATTCTAGAAGTATAGAGTAATTCCGTAGGAGTAAAGTAATTCAGGAAGTGAATGAACAGTGAACTCCATAAGTACAAAGTAATTCCGTAAGAGCGGAGTAATTTCGGAAGCAGATGAACAGTGAAGTTTCGTGGTTACGGAGTGATTCTAGAGGAGCGGAATAATTCTAGGCTTACGGATAGACAGGGAGTCCAGAAGAAGGGAAAGTTATAGAATTTTAACATAGCATTTCTGGAAAATGGTCAGTTACAAGGGCAGTTTCTTCTGTACATTTTTAACTATTCATGGACAATCCTGGCTGTTCATTCAAGCATTCAAAGGATGAGATTTCAATAGAAAGAAAAGAGCAAGAAAAATAAATTATGAAGGAGGATAATGGTGAATCTTGAATGGAACAGTAGTATAAAGCCATATGGAGGAGTAAGAAAAGAAGTCCGCCGCAGCTACAGTAAACCATATTAAGGTTTCCATAGAGGGCAGTATATAAACCAATACTTATCTCTTTTGAAGGTGTGTGTGTGAGACAACCTAGTAAAGACATTCTGTGAAGCTTAGAGAGAACTCAACAAATTTCCAAATTTCTTCAAGACAAGTTAGAGAGTGTTTTGGTGATCTTCCGAGCGGTAGTGAAGCAGCCTATTCAAATCAAGCAGAGGCAAGACAAGCTAAAAGAAGGGTAGACACAGTAAGTGACACTCTTTGTATTGTGATTGCTTTGTATTTGTAATAGTGAAAGGAGTAGAAGATTAAGATATCCATTGTAACTACATTGTAATCATAGGGGATACCACACTGCTATTCTCAAGTATAGTGGATTTTCTCAGTAGAGGAAGAATCCCTACCACCGTGGAGTAGGTCACATTAGCTGAACCACGTAAATGTCTTGTGTCCTTGCTTTGAATTTACATTATGTGTTTTGAATTGAGTTGTGAACAAAGCTAAATAATCATCAAACCCATAACCTAAAGAAGACCTAATCAAGAACAACCAATTCGTTTAATAGGTAAGGTGTCTGAAAGGTAACTTTGGGGACTATTGTGATTAGTAGGTAACAATAGATCTATCTTAGTTGAATCTGAGAAAGAGTTCATTTCTGAGAAGAGTTCGAAGTTGTTCACCCACACGCATATTGATAAGAGCTAAAGTATTAAAGAAGTAGAGTACTTTGGCCTAAATTATCAGAGTTTTTCAAGAGGGTGATATTGATTCACCTCCCCTCAATATCACAAACTAGTAGATCCTAGGGTGAAGTTGGGAACTTCATATTCTCCCCTACTTTGATCTTCTCATCATCTTTCAGTTTCCACTTATTAGTGTACAATTCCTTAAGAAACTTCACATACCTTGGTACTTGCTTGATTACCTCTAGTAGTGCTATGTTTACCTTTATCTTATAAAATGTTTCAAGGATTTCTCTCTCCTACTCCTCTTCTTAAATTTTGTGCATCTAGTTAGAAAAGGAAGGGGGTTAGCTTTGATTTGAGTGAAAGGGTTAGGAATTACCTTAGATGGAGAAATCTCCTCCTCCTTCTCAATTTCCTCCTTAATGGCTACAATAAGTGTTTTCTTACATGGTTCTTTTGAGGCTTTTCCACTTCTTAATGAATTTGACAATTAAACTACTATCATTAAAACTGCTAATAACAGAAGGGATCAGAGAGATTTTGGGAGGCAAGACACCTATAACTATGATTTAGGCAATATTAAAATGATAATTCCTCCGTTCCAATGTAAGAACGATCCTGATATGTACCTAGAATGAGAGAAGAAGGTTGAATGAATGGCTTGTTATACCATTTGGTCTCATTAATGCACTTAGCACTTTTATATGATTAATGAATCATGTTTTGCATCCATTCATTACTAAATTTGTGGTTGTATATTTTAATGATATTTTGGTCTATAATAAAAGCCTAAAAGAGCATCTTGATCATTTACATTCTATTTTAATTGTTTTACATGGTTAGAAATTGTATGCTAACCTCAAGAAATGTTCTTATTGTACTAATAAAATCACATTTCTTGGCTATATTGTGAGTGCTAAAGGTATTAAGGTTGACAAGGAAAAGGTTAGGGAAATAAATGATTGGCCTACACCTAAGTTAGTTAGTAATATGCATACCTTTCATGGTCTAGCTAGTTGTTATAAATGCTTTGTTAGGGACTTTAACACCATTGCTACACCATTAACTAAGGTTATCAAAAAGAACATCAATTTTAAGTGGGGTAGTGATCAAAATAATGATTTTAGTTGCATTAAGGAAAAATTAAGTTTTGTACCCTTACTTGCCTTACTCAACTTTTCAAAAACTTTTAAGATTGAGTGTGATGCTTCAAGTATTGGCATTAGAGCTATTTTGATGTAGGAAAGGCATTCAATTGCCTACTTTGGTGAAAAGCTAAGTAGAGCAAGTCTTAATTATCCTACTTATGATAAAGAGATGTATGCATTGGTATGGGCTTTAGAGACATGGCAACATTACCTTTGGTCCAAGAGTTTGTCATCCATACTGACCTTGACATGGCAACATTATCCTACTTCCTCTATCTTTTCTCCAACCCTATTAAGCTAATTTCCTATAGATTGAAGATAAAGATTAGTATAATTTCCTTACTCCATAACGACACTGGTAAAAGGTTTTGCTTTTATATGGTGAAGTTATAACCTCATAGTCTTCTATCTTAACAATTAGGTTAAGTATAGGTGGGTGAATGATAATAACCCTTCTTTCTTTTCTTGTAACATATTTTTGATATGGTTTTTCAAGAACTATACATCCCTCTAGTGTAGAAAAATTTAAGAATGGCTTTTTCTTAAGTTTGTAGACCTTTTCCAAATAAGTAAATATGTTTACCACTCCTATACTATTGGTATATATCTCATGGTGTTTATGTCATACTTCTCATTTTCTTTCATTAAAGGTCATAAAAAACCATGTTCTTTTTATAACATTTTTAGGAGAGTAAAATATCTCACTTACCTTTTATCTACCTTATTAACTATTTTAAGAACATAAAGACTCTTATCTTCATCCTGATATCCCATATCAAAGAGAGAAGGAGATCTACACCCAAAAGCCTGACTTGATGGTTCTAGTGGTTGATTAACAACAAAAGCAGAAGTTAAGGGAGGAAAGTTAACTCTATATTAAGGTTAAGTAACTTGCTCCTTATTTTTTTAATACCTTCCAACTCAGTGATTGGTATTGAAGAGATAGAGAATCTAAGTTTAACCTTTTCTTTTCCCTTTTTAAGGTTTAACCTCACACCTCTACATGGAGTAAATCAAATTTCTACATCCTTATCTTGGAATTCAATTACTTCTTCCACTTGTCTATTAATCTCTTTAATAGGTTCAACAACTTTTTATAATATCCATTTTTCAAGTAATCTAACCTGATCCCAAATAATTATTTTTGGAATCATGACATTAGATTTTAACCTATTAGTTAAAAATAATGGAGTAGTCCCTTTATTAGTATATCTTGCTAGAATTTCTTCAATTCATAGGACAGTTGTGATTACAACCTTATAATCTTGTAAATAAGGATTATATTTTTTGAGGCAGACATAATATCAAATCCTTTAGTTTTAAGATCCAAACATAGAGCATGCATCAAATTAGGGTATGATAATGACAAGGTAAAATTAGGAAAATAAGAAAACCAAATAGGCTCATCACTAAGAGTAAACTTACTTACTTTTAATAAGGAGTCATGGAATCGGTTATGTCTTTTATCTCTAACACATATAATTGCTGAGTCATTTAAACCTAATATAGTAGTAGCTTTTAATACTACTTGCACCATCCTAATATGGATAAATCTATAATTTTGTTGATGAGGGCTAATAAACTTTAAGGATAGCAAAAAGAAATCACTATAACCCTAAGTTAAGGGTAAAGTTTCTTCAATAGTTTTAATCACATAATCAACTTTAAAAAAGAAACTTCCTTTTTATAAACTTAGGAAGAGGATGAAGAAGGAAGAGTTCAATTTTTTATGCATAGAAAAACTTTCACTTCTAAACAATTGATTTGGTCTTAACTTATCCATGCTTCACCATATCATTGTCAACGTCTTAAACCACAACCCTACATGCCTACACATGACAAATTTGGATACAAAGGCAGTTTGACTTGGAATTTTAATAATGAGAAATCGATAAGTTTAAATTTTTAAATATGTAGAAGATTAACATTCCTCTAGGTTCATTCATGGTTATGATACCATTCCTATCTTAGCAGTGCAAGATCACACACACATACACACACACACACACACACACACACACACAAAATGACATAAAGAAACTAATTTAAACACATTTATATAAAAGAAGATAATAAAGAAAAGAGCAGAATACTTATAAAAATTAAACTTTCATTGAACACTGAAAGTTGTTACAAGCTTATGTTAAAAGGAGGGGAGGAGGAAATAGAGATTACAAAGGAGAGAAAGAAGCAAATTGGACATTGCCTCTCTTAGCCTATAAAAGCCTATTTATACATAGAAAAAGGTGATAACCATAATGGGAGGAATCTACTTTTTCAAAGTGATATACTCTATTATTTTCCATTATTCTCCACTTTTGCTAAATTAGCTTTATTAAAAATAACCTATAACATATTGTCCATTGAAAGTTACTTGTCTTTTTGCTCTTTGCAACACATATGGGTCTTAGAAATCTTGTATAATATCATCATTGAGTTGCCTTTGACTACTCTCAGCTTCATTAGCTTAGGTGTCTTCATCTGGTTAGAGTAAAGCAACCATCATTTCTAATAGCCTCCATCATTTTTAATAACCTTTCTTCTATTATAAACTCCCTTAAAATTTTCAATATCTCTTTAGGATTAGTAGGCGTGGGCTTTGGTGGTGGAGCCTTTAGGTACATTTATACAAATGACTCCTTTTCCTATGTAGATTGCAACATTAAAAAAGTCAAAATTTTCTCACTATTGATATTAATCTGCCTTACTAACCATGGAACATGTCTAATATCAACATTTAAGATATTAGCCTATTTAGCCATAATGATTTAGTCCCATTTAATAATCCATGAAACATGATACTAGGTTGCAAACATTAGCAAGGGGTCTTTAACCTCTTCATTTACTTCATAAATTGTTTATAAATAGTTTTTACTTTATGGGGTGGAGTTAAATTATGTAAACCCCACTTAAAAAAGAAAGTTTTAAACCAATTTGGAAATCTTTTTTAAGTCATTTGGATGATGTATTTGAATGAACCAACTAAATTTTCTCTGCCTATTTTCATATAATAAGGCTTTTTCTCATACTTTGATGTAATTAGAGTATTTTGCTCTAGGCCAACTCACTACTCAAAAAGCTCCAAAAATTACACTAGAAATGGAAATGAGGGTTTTGTTTAAACTTATGTCTCTAGAAGAAATAAACTATAATATGTCACATAAAAATCTTAAAAAGGCATAATTAGTCAATGAAATAATTAAAAAGTTAAAAAACCTAGGGTTAAAAGAAAAAATACTTCTACATTAAGAAAAGAGGAAGAAATTATGGAAGAAGAATTAGAGGCCGAAGATTAGATAGATTAAATGCAAAAAATGTTCTTCTTAAAGCAAAATCCAGATCAAAAGGATTCATCACCTTCTTATAAGAAGAAAAGTATGGAAATTACCAAGATGACTTTCAATAAAGTCCTTACAAAACTATATTATCCCAAACCTACTTTGGTTGACCTTTTATTAGAGGAATAATTTGAGTACAATTATGTATAATACAATGGTAGTAGCATTGTAGAATGGAATTTTGATGGAATGTCAAAAAATTAAATCCTTATTATACTTCATTATATGATGATATTTATAACTATTGCAAAATTTAAACGAGGTAATTATGACATTTAAATAGTAAGATTTATAATAAATGAGTTAGCTGAATAGTTTAAAGGTTGGTGGGATTTTTATTTGTTAAAAGAAACTAAATCTCATATATTGAATGTTGTAAAAATAAAATAAGAAATTCAATTTGTTAATAGTGTTAATACACTAGTCTATATGATCACTAACCACTTTATTGGTACAGTTACCTTATTAGTAGATAAGTCATATGAACAACTTATTAATTTGAGGGATCCAAATTTGTCCCACTTTAGGTGGTATAAAAATGTCTTTTTGTCTAAATTTTTTTACTAAGGAAGATAGCTAGAGCATGTTCTAAAAAGATTTTTTTTTTCTAGGTTACCTACCCTATTTGTTGAACGTGCAAATAATAGGTTAAATCTTATCCTATTGGAGTTATTGATTACTTTAATTATACTTATGGAGAATTAGCTATTGAGGTAGTAGCTGAAAGAGTTTTGCAATGAAATAAAATTGGATAGGCAATTGTAGAATGATAAAATTTAAGGCAAAAAGGCCTTAGGAGATTTTTGTGAACAAATGGGTTATCCACTAATGAAATATCCTAAAAAATTCAAAAGGAAGGGCTATAAACCCTAATGCAACTCACATCACTGCATCTCTTACAAATAAGCCCTTATCAACAAGTTTCATAACATTCGTTCAGCCAAGAAGATTAACTCACATTCAAGCTTATTAGTCTTCTAGACAAGTCCATGACCAATAAGATTCTCATCGTTGACTTTACATAACCAACAATGATGAGAACCTTACAGATGATAGGTGCAGGAGGCCCATTACACATTCTAGAAAGCCTAATAATACAAGCTAGAGCCAAAAAGATAAAATAAGCACTAAAATGGGCTGATTAAGGATGTTTAGGCCAAGCAAGCTACAAATGGTGCGAATTCAAGCTTAAAAGAAAGTCAAGGCCTTATTAATATGATTGGAGTACTTAATGGGCCAAGACTAAGTAATAGCATTCACTCCTAAATGAGAGTATATCCTAAATAACTAATTATTATGAAAGAAAAAGTTTCTATGTAAGAATTTTTCCTAGACAGGATTTTGTCCTAAATAAGAATTTATGCCTTTTTAGGATTGTTATCTTAGCTTGTAAATAGGCACCTCCTTGTAAGCTCTACAAAAGCAAACAACTTTGAGAAAAATAAAAAAGTAAGGGTTTTCTCTTTCAGTTCTTTCAAGAACTAAAGAACTTATCAAGAAGTACCTCTTCTTTTGGCATTTAACTCAACTTATCACTCCCAATTCCCTTCTTTTCTCAAGTGTGGTGTCTATATCCTTCTTAGATACTTAAGGTTCGTGTTCCTTTGAATGTTAGGTTTGGGGTTTTTGGTGTTAAAGTATGATTTAGCTTTTCTAAGTATTCTTTGATTCCTTATGTGTGTTGGGTCCTTAAGCCATATCTTTTTGGGGTTTCTTACATCAGAAAAGATTCTTGACTTAGAGGCATTTAAAAGTTACAACTTAAAGGATATGCTCTATTTCAAGTAGTGGCATAGATTAATGACAATACCTATAAGTTAAACCTTTCTAGTGAGTACAACATAAGTGCAACATTAAAAAGAGAAATCCTTTTAGTCTAGGTGATGATTTGAGAATGAATCCTTTTGAGCAATGGGGGGAATGAAGAAATCCTTGGAGGAATCAATGCATATAGGGCTTCTAAAAGACTCATTGAATATTTAGGAAGGGCTAATGACATCTTTAAGAGTAAAAAGGATGAAAGAGACATATAGTGAGTTGATTGAAGAAGTTTGAGCCATAGGAGCTAATTCAAGCTTGAAGGGTGGCAAAACATCACTTGATGTGGGCTAAAGCTTTATTAATAGTATAAGTATGTTGAATGGGCTTGTTTGTTAAGTAATTGTAAGGCTTTATACCAATCCCTAAAAAATAGGAGTAGATTTGTTAATAGATTAAGTTGTTTGTCCTTATTTCTAGAGTTGTTAATTCAACCTATCAATAGACTTCATTTCATTATTAAAGGGAGTATATCATTAGATGAAATAATAGTGAGAATTTTCTCTTTCAATTCTTTAAAAAATTAAAGAACTTATCAAGAACTGACACTTTTTATGGTATTTAACTTGACTTATCACTCTCAAATCCATTTCTTTTCTGAAGTGTGATGTCTATATCATTTTTTATACTTTGGTTTGTGTTCTTTTAACCCTAGGTCTTACATGATTGAAATTTGATTTAACTTTATTACATTCTTGTTTGATTGCTTGTTCATGTTGGGTCATTCCTAAGTCATGTCTTTTGGGATCATCCCTAATGATTGAAAATGTGTTGCCTATCAAAAGGCTT
Organism: Bruguiera hainesii; assembly: GCA_023213295.1. Lineage (NCBI taxonomy): Eukaryota > Viridiplantae > Streptophyta > Magnoliopsida > Malpighiales > Rhizophoraceae > Bruguiera > Bruguiera hainesii. Next base: position 7,163,310 of record JAHOYR010000018.1, read on the forward strand.
AAGTTCAATTTATTGAATATTAGTCAACTATGTGATAGTGGTTATAAGGTATCTTTTGAGCCAAATGCCTATTGTATTACTCACTCCAAAACAAATGATCCCATATTTGTTGCTAAGCTGTCAAACAATATGTATATTATTGATTTATATACTTTGGCTAACCAAGATGTTGAGTGTTTTACCTCTACTAGTGAAGAATCATTGATGTGGAATTGAAGGCTAGGTCATGCAAACATAAAAAAATTATCAAAACTTAACCAACACAACCTTGCAAAAGGTCTTCAAAAGGTGAAATTTAAGAAGGACATGGTATATGATGCATGCCAAATGGGTAAGCAAAGTAAAAGGTCCTTTAAGAGCAAAAAGGTAGTCTATACTTTTAGACCCTTGCAATTATTATATATGGACTTGTTTGGCCCTACTTGCATTTCATCTTTAAGTAGTAAGTCATATGCATGTGTCATTGTAAATGATTATAGTAGGTTTGCTTGGGTTGCATTCCTAACTCATAAGGACAAGTACTTAAAGAACTTTGAAGGGTTTTTAAACAACATGCATATGACTTTAAATTGGCTTAAGGTTGATGCAGGCAAGATTAAGGAGGAGTTATAGGATTTTATGAAGGAATTTCTTGATAGCTTTGCCTTTATCCTTGGATTACTAAAGAGAGAAGGTCTATCTAGATGGAGCTCCAAGAAGAAGAAGTAGTGAAATCCTAACTCTAGAGGCCACTCAAGTTTATTTTTATGGTGTTAAAGGGGGAGAGAGATGATGATTAATGAGACTTTCATCTAACCTTAATTCTTGAACTTCAGATTAAATTTCTCCTATTCACCCTTTATTAAACCTTTGAACATTTTATTTTTGGATAATTGTATCTTTATTTACTGCTTTGCTACTTATTATTTGCTTTATCATCTATTATTTCTTAATATTTGCTCAATGTTGCTATGCTATTTGCCTTTCCTTGAATGATCATTGATATTTAGTCTAGTTTGATTGATTATTGTTTGGTTGCTTTAATTGCATTAGTAAGTGTAAGAGCATACATTCATAGGGAGTTAGTGCATTTTTGCTCATCTTATTTTCCATCAATCAATCATGGTTGTAATCATCAAAAAGGGGGAGATTGTTGAGTTTGTTGAGAGTAAAAGCAAGATAGTTAAGATTGTTGTGATCAATAGGGAGATTACTAAGATCAATGGGATCATGAGTTATACTCCATTACTCTATATTTTGATGTGTCCTCTTATCCTTGATTGATATGGTTACTTGTTAGGTAGACATTATCTTTATTTGGATAACATCTAGTTGATTTATGCCTATTATGGAAAGATATTTGAAACTCAAATTTAATTTGGGCTAACAATGGTATAAAAATCTTATTCTCAGTTAAATCTCTATTTATAAAATGGTATTAAGTGAGATATTAACAAAAAGATGAAAAGAATCATGAAAATACAAAGTTTGCCAAAATTTTGGATTAGTTGATATTTCTTAGCATTATTGTGAGTGCTAGGGCTATCGAGGTTGATAAGGAAAAGATTAGGGTAATCCATGATTGGCTTACACCTAAGTTAGTGATGTGCATGCTCTAGCTAGTTTTTATAGTCATGTTGCTATGAACTTTAGCACCATTGTTGTACCACTAATTGAGATTGTTAAAAGTACATGGGTTTTAAGTGTGGTAATGATCAAGACAAGCCTTTTAATTTCATGAAGGAAAATTAAGTTTTGCACCCTTACTTCCTTTACTAGATTTTGCTAAAACTTTTGAGATTGAGTGTGATTTTTTAGGTATTAGCATTGGAACTATTTTTGATATAAATGATGGTTTGACAATGGTTCCTTTTGAGGAAAAGGCAAATGATGAGGTCCATAGAGGAGTCGATACATAAAGGGCTTCTAAGGATCCATTGGGTGTTCAAGAAGGGCCAATGACATATTTAAGAGTTAAAAGGATGAAAGAGGCACTTAATGGGCTAATTGAAGAAGTTTGGGTCAAACAAGCTAATTTAAACTTGAAGGACAATAGAACATGCCTTAAGATGGGTTAAAACTTTATTAATTATATAAGTATGCCAAATGGGTTTGTGTGTTAAGTGATTCTAAGGTTTTCTACAACAATCCCTAAAAGATACGAGAAAACTTGTTGTCATCCTTTTTAGAAAGTTTGTCTTTATCTCTAAGGCTATTAATTCATTCTATAAATAGGCTTAATTTCATTTTTAAAAGGGGAGATCATTAAGTGAAATAAAAATGAGAATTTTCTCCTTTGATTCTTTCAAGATCTAAAGAACTTATCAAAAATTAACTCTTCTTATGACATTCAACCTGACTTATCACTTTAAAGTTCATTCTTTTTTGGGGTGTGACATCCATATATGATGCAAAAAAAAAAATCTCCAAAAAGATGTGACATTAGGACCCAACCCACATAAGGAATCAAAGAATGTCTAGGAAAGCTAAATTAGACTTTAACAACAAAAACCCCAAACCCAACATTCAATGGAACACAAACCTAGGGGAGGAGTTGACGAACTTGCTGGTGTAAGGGTTGTACCTGATGGCTCTAAACTCGATCTTAGTTTCCTTAAAGGTGTAGATTATTTGCCTTTGCTTTGCACCAAATGCATCTGCTTAAGGGTAGTAGTACTAATGAATTGGCCCCAATTGTCATAAGAGGGGGTCTTTCTAACAGTAGGTACACCAAGTGAGATGCATTCCATAGGTGAACTTTCAAACTAGTTCCTTTTACACTCTCTCATTAACTTGCATCATATGCCTCAGCAAATTAAACTTCTCATTCTTCAACAGGTAGGTGAAGAGGCGCATGTTAGGAAAAGCCGAGTAATTATAATGCCCACTTCTAAGGGTAATGTTGCATGCTATAATCCTCTAAATAATTTATGACTCAAGTGATAACGAAGATGCTTTAAAGGGCTTCTTGATATTGTCACTTTCTACACACAGTTCAACCTCTCCTTAAAAAAAAGATATCCATTTGATTCTAGGCATTAAACTTGCCTACATTCCATGAATCATGCCATATAACACAACCACCTTCCAACAGTAGATTCAAGTAATCTGCAATCACCTTAGGAGTAATTTTCACTTCCTAGGTGATCATATTGCAATGCTTGTTCACTTCCCTATTTGTAAAGAAGTACTTAATCATCTAAGTGTGAAATTCTCCTTTAAGGATGATAAATCTAACCCATTTTTGGAAATTAAAGCCATCAAAAAAATCATTTGATTCAAACTCAACCACACAATCCAAATTCAATGATCTGCTAGGATAAATGGATCTTTTGTTATACTTGTAAAAGTCATCCTTATTTTGAAAATTTCTAAAATGGAAACAATAAAACTTGGATGGATCAAATAAGTCAAAAAATGATTGATCTTATGTAGTAGTCAGTTGCTGTGAAGGGTTGGGTGGAGTTGCCATAGGAGGTGATGCTGGAGATGATGGAGGCCTAGAAGCTTTCTCTAATGAAAATGGTGTCTGCCTTACACTCTTAGATTTCACATCTATTTTTCTTCTGACCACTTTTTTAAGTCTTTTGGATAGTGGCTGGTTTGTGTCTCTCCTTGGTGGCTCAACAATCAGAGAAGGAGGAGGAATAGATGGTGACAAGGGATCAAGTAGTGTCAGTGATGATGTACACTTGATGGTGACCCTTCATCTTGGTGTGGAGCTATAAGAGAGGGAGGAATAGCAGTGATGCTGTCTGTTCTTGTGGAAATCAAAGTTGGTCTCTTCATATTTAGCTTCTCTTTAAAAGATGTTGCAAATTTAGGTGTCAAAGACAATGAGCTTGAGAAATTGATCCTTTAGGAGGTTGGTTACACTCTAATTTATGGATCTAAGGTTTGAGTTTTGAAAAGGAAAATGGATTTTGAAAGAAGGGACTTTTGGAACTAAAAGGGGAAAATTGCAAGCTTTTTCTTGTACCTACAAACTCATCTAGCACTCCTTTTCTAGAGAGAAGGGGTTAGTATTATCAAATGCAACATGCATGGGTTCCTCTACAACAATAGACTTCTTGTCAAACACCCTATATACCTTGTGACTAGAAGAGTATTTGAAGAAGATATCTTCATCTACCTGAGAATCAAAGTTACCTAGGTTGTATTTTGTGTTCAAAATATAACACTTGTAGCCAAAGAAACATAGGAAGTTTTTTTTGGACTTTCTCCTATTCCACAAATCATAAGGATTATTTGTAAGAGTTGGATGAATGAAAACTTGATCAGACACATAGCAAGCATTATGAACTGCTTCTTCCATCTCTTGCAATGTTCTATTCTTCCTTTCCGCTACTTCATTTTATTATGGATTTATTGGAGATAAGAAGTTACAAGAGATACCTTGAGAATTGCAAAATTTCTCATAGCCATCATTTTCAAACTCATGGCCATGATGATTGATGAAACTTTAATCCAACCTTAACTCTTAAACATTAGATTAAATTTCACCCATTCACCCTTTATCAAACCTTTGAACCTTTTATTTTTGGATAGTTGTATTTTTATTTACTACTTTGCTACTTATACTTATTATTTGCTTTATTATCTATTATTTCTTAATATTTGTTCAATGTTGCTATGATATTTGCCCTTCCTTGAATGATCATTGATATTTAGTCTTCTTTGATTGATCATTGTTTGGTTGCTTTGATTGCATTAGTAAGGGGAAGAGCATACATTTTGGGGGAGTTATTGCATTTTTGCTCATCTTATTGTCCATCAATCAATCATGGTTGTCATTATTAATAAGGGGGGAGATTGTTGAGTTTGTTGGGAGTAAAAGTAAGATAGTTAAGATTGTTGTGATCAATGGGGAGATTACTAAGATCAATGGGATCATGAGTTATACTCCATTACTCTATATTTTGATGTGTCCTCTTATCCTTGATTGATATGATTACTTGTTAGGCAGACATTATCTTTATTTGGATAACATCTCTTTGATTTATACCTACTATGGAAAGATATTGAAACTCAATTTTAATTTGAGCTAACGATGGTACAAAAATTTTATTCCTAGTCAAATCCCTATTTATAAAAAGGTATTAAGTGAGATATTAACAAAAAGATGAAAAGAATCATAAAGATACAAAGTTTGCCCAAATTTTGGTTTAGTCAATATTTCTTGGCATTGTTGTGAGTACTAGGGGTATTGAGATTGATGAGGAAAAGACTAGGGTAATCCATGATTGGCCTACACCTAAGTTAGTGATGTGCATGTTCTGGCTAGTTTCTATAGTCACTTTGCTAGGGACTTTAACTCTATTGTTGCACCACTAATTAAGATTGTTAAAAGTATATGGGTTTTAAGTATGGTAGTGATCAAGACAAGACTTTTAATTTGATCAAGGAAAATTAAGTTTTGCACACTTACTTCCTTTACTAGATTTTGCTAAAACTTTTGAGATTGAGTGTGATTCTTAAGGTATTAGCATTGGAACTATTTTTGATGCAAGTGATGATTTGACGGTGGATCTTTTTAAGAAAAAGGCAAATGATGAGATTTGTGGAGTAGCTGATATATAAAAGGCTTTTAAGGATCCATTGAGCATTCAAGAAGGGCCAATGATATATTCAAGAGCTAAAAGGATGAAAGAGGCACTTAGTGGGCTAATTGAAGAAGTTTAGGTCAAAGATGCTAATTCAAACTTGAAGGGCAATAAATCATACGTTAATACAGGTTGAGACTTTATTAATTATATAAATATGGTGAAGGGGCTTGTGTGTTTAATGAATGTAAGGGTTTCTACAACAATCCCTAAAAGATACGAGCAAAATTATCCTTATCTCTAGGGTTGTTAATTCAGCCTATAAATAGGCTTAATTTCATTTTTAAAGGGGGAGATCATTAAGTGAACTAAAAATGAGAATTTTCTCCTTTTATTCTTTCAAGATTTAAAGAACTTATCAAAAATCAACTCTTTTTGTGGCATTCAACCCAACTTATCACTTTAAAGTTCTTTTTTTTTTAAGAGTGTGACATCTATATTTGATGCAAAAAAACCCAAAAAGGTGTGGATTTGGGACCCAACACACATAATGAATCAAATAATGTTTAAGAAAGCTGAATTAGACTTTAACAATGAAAACCCCATACCCAACATTCAAAGGAACATGAAATAGGGTATTTAAGAAGGATATGGATGTCACACTTTACAAAAGAAGGGCATTGGGAGTGATAAGTCAAGTTGAACACCACTAGAAGAGGTACTTTTTGATAAGTTTTTTAGTTCTTGAAAGAATTGAAAGAGAAAATCCTTACTTTTTATTTCTCTCAAAGTTATCTACTTTTGCAGAGCTTATAAGGAGGTGCCCATTTATAGGCTAAGATCACAATACTAAAGAGGCATACATTTCTATTTAGAACAAATCCTTATTTAGGACAAACTCCTACCTAGAAGAAATTCTTACACAAAAACATTCACTTTTATAACAATCACTTATCTAGGATAAAATCCTATTTAAGAGTAAATACTATTACTTAGTCCTAACCTATTAAGTACTCTAATCATATTAATAAGGCCTTGACTCTCTTTCAAGTTTGAATTTGCACCATTTTAGGTTGGTTGGCTTGAATGCCCTCAATTAACCCATTTAGTGCTTCTTTCATCTTTTTGGCTCTAACTTGTGTTATTGGGCCTTTTGGAATGTGCAATGGACCTCTTGCATCTTTTGAAACCTTCCACGCATCATCTTTAAGCTTCTCATCATTCCCCTCTCCTTAAAAGGATTCATCCTCAAATCATCACTTACATTAAAAGAAGAAAAATTATAAATATTGAATAATGCACTCACATTATACTCATTGGGAAAGTCCAAGTTATAGGCATTGTAATTAATTTGTGCTACAGCTCGAAATGGACCATCTCCTCTAAGTTACAGCTTTGAACACCTCTGAGTTAGGAACCATTCCTTATGCTTATACACCTGAACCCAATTACTAGGTATAAACACCTTCTTTCACCTTTTGTTGACACAGGCTGCATAATGTTCAGTTTGATTTTCAATATGTTCTTACACCTTTTCTTGCAATTTTTTCACTATGTCAGCCTTATATTCACCATCTAAGTTGGCATACACATCGACAAGTATAGGCACCAAATCTAAATGCGTCAACAAATTAAAACCATATACAATTTCAAATAGAGAGTAACTAGTAGCAGAATGAACATTGTTATTATATGCAAATGATATGGAAAACCTTTTAAGACGTGACTTAGGGACCCAACACACATAAGGAATCAAAGAATATCTAGGAAAGCTAAATCAAACTTTTATAACATAAATCCTAGACCCAACATTTAAAGGAACATGAACTTAGGGTTTTTAAGAAGGATATGGATGCCACACTTCAAAGAAAGAAAGGATTTTGGAGTGATAAGTTAAGTTGAACACCATAAGAAGAGGTACTTCTTGATAAGTTCTTTAATTCTCCAAAGAACCAAAGGGGAAAACACTTACTTTTTATTTCTCTCAAGGTTCTCTAATGTTCCAAAGCTTACAAGGAGGTGCCTATTTATAGGCTAAGATAGCAATCCTAAAGAAGTATAAATTCCTATTTAGGAAAAATTTTTATTTAGGAGGAACTCCTATCTAAGACAAATTCTCAAACAAAAAACTTTCATTTTTATCCAATCAAAGACAAATTCTTACACAAAAAAATTTCATTTTTATCCAATCATTTATTTTGGATAAACTCTTATTTAGGAGTGAATGCTATTACTTAGTCTGGACCCATTAAATATTCCAATCATATTAATAAGGTCATGACTCTCTTTCAAGCTTAAACTCACACCATTTGTAGCTTGGTTCAGTTAAATGTCCTCAATCAACCCATTTAATACTTCTTTCATCTTTTTGGCTCTAACTTGTGTTATTAGACCTTCTAGAATGTGCAAAAGACCTCTTGCATCCTTTAAAGCCTTCCACCCATCATCTCTAAAGTTCTTATCAACAAACTCCTTAGGCCAAATGTAATGTTGCCATGTCTTTAAAGCCATGCTAATATATATCTCTTTATCATATGTAGTATAATTAAAGGCTGCTCCACTTAGCTTTTTGCTAAAGTAGGTAATTAGATGCCTTTCCTACATCAAAATAGTTCCAATGGTAATACCTAAAGCATCAAACTTAATCTCAAAAGTTTTTACAAAGTTAAGTAAAGCCAATATGGGTGCAAAACTTATTTTTTCTTTAATATAATTAAAAACCTTGACTTTGTCACCATTGATGAGAAGCCTAAAGATGAAGGTTTCAAAGGATGCAAGAGGTCTATTGCACATTCCCGAAGACCTAGTAACATGAGCTAGAGCCAAAAGGATGAAAGAAGCACTAAATGGGTTGACTGAGGACATTTAGGCCAATCAGGCTACAAATGGTCTCAATTTAATCTTGAAAGAGAATTAAGGCCTTATTAATATGGTTGGAGTACTCAATAGGCTAGGACTACGTAATATCATTCGCTCCTAAATAGGAGTTTATCCTAGGAGTTTATCCTAGATAAAAGTTGTTCCTAAATAAGGATTTGTCCTAAATAGGAATTTATACCTCTTTAAGATTGCTATCTTAGATTATAAATAGGCACCTCCTTGTAAGCTTTGAAACATTAGACAACTTTAAGGAAAATAAAAAGTAAGGGTTTTTCTCCTTCGAGTTTTTTAAGAACTAAATAACTTATGAAGAAGAACCTCTTCTTATGGTGTTTAACTTAATTTATCACTCCCAATTACCTCCTTTTCTGGAGTGTGGTATTCATATCTTTCTTAAATACCCTAAGACTATGCTCCTTTGAATGTTGGGCCTAGGATTTGTATTATTGGAGTCTGATTTAGCTTTCTTGGATATTAGTGATTTATTTTGTGTGTTGGGTCCTAACGCCATGTCCTTTTGGGGGTTTCTTTTGCATCAATTGGTATCAGAGTCCAACTCTAAATCAGGTTGGATCAACTAATTTTTCAATTTTCTTCCTTGTGATTTATTTATTTCTATTTAGTTTGTCTATTAAGCACATTACCATTCAAATATGCTAATTTATCTATTTGTAACCCTTCTTTCTTTGCTCATTTGTTTAGGATCATAACTACTAAAAACATGCTAATTTCAATTCCAATTGCAATCTCTAGGCATTCTACTATTTTTTTGTGTTGAGCAAAAGAAAAGAAAAGGAATAAAAAAAAGAGGAACAAAAAAAAAGGCATCAAATTCAAGTTATTGATAAAAGTTAAACAATTTAGTCATATTGGCCATAATAATAATATAGTTTTTCTTAGTCGACTCTAATTCTACCATCTATTTTCTTGTTATGTCATCCAAGTTTGTCTTTTAGGTTTAACCCCCTATCTTAATTTTTGTGAATTTAGTTCATTAAATTCGTTTGCCTTGATATCCTTTCTCATTTTTTTGACTTGTTATTCTCCAATTAGTTTAATTTTATGTCATTTATCTTATTCTATTCAAAATCAATCCTCTTGATTTAGCTTGTTTAGTTCTTTAAAGAGCTGAAAAGGGAAATTTGAGTGATAAAAGGTAGGAGTGAAAGTTCATAATAAGAAAAAGCCATAAAAAGTGTAAACATAATGGAGCATGACACCTTTTCTTTTGAGTGAAACATATAAGAGAGTGTTTTATAAGGTATCCTAATCATTTTTTGTAAAAGTAATACTATGACTTCCACAAACAAAAGTGCAGCTCAAGAAGGAGTTAAGATGTGTCCTTCATGATCAAAGCTATGCAACAACAATTTGAGCACTTGAATACTAGATTTGATGATATAAGGGAGAGAATAAAGGAGCAAGCTAATATAATAGTAGAGTTGCAAAGGAGGATAGGGATTATGAGGCTCTTAATGTAAGAAGGAAATTAAGATGAGCCTATGACCATAAAGATGATGTAAAAGATGATGAATTTGATGATCGAACTACAATGGTTATAAATGCTAACAATAGAAGGGAAAATAGAGATTTTGGGAGGCAAGACACCTATGACCATGATTTGGGTAGTATTAAAACATAAATTCCTTTATTCCAAGGTAAGAATGATCTTGATATGTTCCTAGAATGGGAGAAAAAGGTTGAATTGGTTTTTGACTACCATAACTATTTTGAAGAGAAAAAGGTAAAACTTACTACCATTGAATTTACTGATTATGTCATTATTTAGTGGGATCAACTTATTTTGACTAGGAGAAGGAATTGGGAGTAGTCTATTGATACATGGGAAGGAGATGAAGGCTATCATGAGGAGGAGGTTCATCCCTAATCACTATTATAGAGAGTTGTACCAAAGGCTACAAGGGCTTACTAAGGGCACCAAAAGTATAGAGAACTACTATAAAGTGATGGAGATTGTTATGATTAGGTCACATGTAGAAGAAGATATATAGGCAGCCATGGGTGGATTTCTACAAGGGCTAAATAAAAACATAGCTAATGTAGTTAAATTGCAACAGTATGTGGAATTAGAAGACATGGTACACATGGCAATGAAAGTTGAAAGATGTTAAATGTTTAAAGTGTTTGGGATGGGGTCACCTTGCATCTAAATGTCCAAATAAGCATGCAATGATCTTGAGAAGTAACGGTGATGTTGAAACTACAAATGAATCAGATGATGATTCTGTGCCATCATCAGAAGGTGAAAGTGATGAAGAGCAATATCCAGTTAATGGAATAACTTTCATTGTAAGGTGATTATTAAATGTGCAAGTAAGGGAAGAAAATGAGGTGCAACAAGATAACATCTTTCATACAAGATGTCTCATCAAAGACAAGGTATGTAGTATGATTATTAATGGTGGGAGTTGTGCTAATGTATCTAGTTTATGGTTGAAAAGCTAAATTTACCAATAATGAAGCATCCTTCTCCATATAAACTTCAATGGTTGAATGAAAGTGGCAAAGTCAAGGTAAATAAGCAAGTGCTCATGTCATTTTCCATTGATGGGTACCATGATGAAGTTTTATATGATATTATACTGATGCATGTGGGTTATATTCTATTTGGAAGGCCATGATAGTTTGACAGGCCAGTTATGCATGATGGCTTTAAGAATTGGTATTCCTTTATAATGAATGAAAAACCTATCACTCTTATACCACTATCACCTCAATAAACCTATAAGGATCAATTAAGAATTAAAAATGAGAGTGAACAAAAAAGAGAGATTGAAGAAAGAAGGATAATCAAAATAAAAAAGAGAGGAGAAAACATGAGAACACAAGAGAGAGAGAAGAAAACATAAAGTTTCTATGCAAAAGAAAGTGATTTCGAAAGAGCATTTTATGACAAATAGCCTATAATTGTACTTTTGTACAAAGAGGTTTATTTTAATGCTAACTAGTTTGACCCATCTTTACCAAGTGTTGTTGTCTCTTTTTTGCAGAAATTTGAAGATGTATTCCCTAAGGATATTTTAAGTTAATAGACACCTAAGAGAGGAATTAAGCATTAAATTGATTTTATCCTTGATGCATCCATGCCAAACTAAACAGCATATAGAAGTAATTTTGAGGAGACAAAGGAGCTTTAAAGGTAGGTTAAGCAACTTATTGAAAGGATATATGAGGAAAAACATCAATCCTATGTAGTTCCTATCTTACTAGTCCCCAAAAAGGATGAGACTTGGAGGATATGTGTTAACTTTTAAGCAGTCAACAAAATCATTGTAAAGTATCATCACCCTATACCTAGGTTAGATGACATGTTAAATGAATTGCATAGTTCATGTGTCCATTCTAAAATTAATTTGAAAAGTGAATATCACCAAATTAAGATGAAAGAGGGAGATGAGTAGAAAACAACTTTCAAAACTAAGTATGATTTTTATGAATGCCTTGTTATGCCATTTGATCTCACTAATGCAAAAAGTACTTTTATGCAATTAATGAATCATGTTTTGCTTCCATTCATTGGTAAATTTGTAATTGTGCATTTTGATGATATTTTGGTCTATAGCAAAAGCCTAAGAGAGTATCTTGATGATTTACATTTTGTTTTAATTGTTTTACATTTAGAGAAATTGTATACTAACTTTAAGAAATGTTCCTTTTGTATAATTAGATCATATTTCTTGGCTATGTTATGAGTGCTAAAGGTATTGAGGTTGACGAAGAAAAAGTTAGTGCAATCTATGATTGGTCTACACCTAAGTTAGTTAGTGATATGCGTAACTTTCATGGTCTAACTAGTTTCTATAGATGCTTTGTTAGGGACTTTAGTACCATTGTTGCACCATTTAGGTTATTAAAAAAAACATGGGTTTTAAGTGGGGTGGTGATCAAGAGAAGGCTTTTAAATGTATTAAGGAAAAATTAAGTTTTGCACCCTTACTTGCTTTACCTAACTTTGGAAAAAATTTTAAGATTAAGTATGATACTTTAGGTATTCATATTGGAGTTGTTTTAATGCAAGAAAGGTGTTCAATTGCCTACTTTAGTGAAAAACTAAGTGCAGCAAGTCTTAATTGTCCTACTTATGATAAAGAGATGTATGCATTGATATAGGCTTTGAAGACATGGTAACAATACCTTTAGCCAAAGGAGTTTGTTAGACCATGTATGCATTAGATCTTGATTTTGTTGATGTGTATGAAACATATGAGAAGATAGCTTTTGAGAAGTTTTATAGGCACGAGGGTTTCTTATTTAGGAAAAATTGTTTATGCGTGCCTATGAGTTCTTTAAGGGAGTTGGTTATGAGAGAAGTTTATGGAGGTGGTCTAATGGGTTATTTCAGAGTTAGAAAAACCCTACCCTAATTGAACATTTCTCTTAGCTACACATCAAACGAGATGTTGAAAGGGTACATGAGAAATGCATAACATGTAAACAAGCTAACTCTAGAGTTTTACCTCATGGCTTGTATACCCTTTACCATACCTAGCCATTTCTAAGTTGATTTATCTATGAACTTTGTACTAGGGTTGCCACAATCAAAAAGGGGTAGAGATTTTAGATTTGTTGTTAATAGATTTTCAAAGATGTAATCAATGCGGCTAACTTATTCTTTAGAGAAGTAGTACGTTTGTTTGGTATGCCATTGAGCATTGTTTCAAATTGGGATACAAAGTTCTTAAACTATTTCTAGAAGAATTTATGGGGTAAGTTAGGTACTGAGCTATTGTTTTCAATTACTTGTAATGCACAAACTAATGGGTAGACTAAGGTGGTCAATTGAACTCTTTCTATTTTTTTGTGTGCTATTATTTGAATGAATTTGAAATCATGGGAAGATTGTTTACCATATGCCGAGTGATGTAAAAAACCCCAAAAAAGATGTGACTTAGGAACCCAACACACACAAAGAATCAAAGAATGTTCAAGAAAGCTAAGTTAGATATTAGCAACAAAAACCCCAAACCCTACATTCAAAGGAACACGAAGCTAAGGTATTTAAGAAGGATATGGATGACACACTCTAGAAGAGAAGGGAATTAAGAGTAATCAGTCAAGTTGAATAGCATAAGAAGAGGTACTTCTTGATAAGTTCTTTAGTTCTAAAAAAAAACCAAAAGAGAAAACCTTTACTTTTTATTTCTCTCAAAATTATTTGATTTTATAGAGCTTACAAAGAAGTTCCTATTTATGGGATTAGATAACAATTTTAAAGAGGTATAGATTCATTTTTAGGAAAAATTCATACACCAAAAACTTTGACTTTTATAAGAATCACTTATTTAGGATAAACTCCTACTTAAAAGTAAATGCTATTATTTAGTCCTGGTGAATTAAGTACTCCAATCATATTAATAGGGCCTTGACTCTCTTTCAAGCTTGAATTCGCACCATTTGTAGTTTGGTTGGCCTAAATGTCCACAATCAGTCTTTTTAGTGCTTCTTTCATCTTTTTGGCACAATAACATGAACTAGATAAGAATATATACCTCGTTAGGATTGCTATCTTAGCTTATAAATAAGCACCTCCTTATAAGCTCTGAAAGATCAGACAACTTTGAGAGAAATAAAAAGTAAGGGTTTTCTCCTTTGGTTCTTTCAAGAGCTAAAGAACATATCAAGAGGTACCTCTTCTTGTGGCATTCAACTCAACTTATCCCTCCTAAGTCCTGCCTTTTTTAGAATGTAGCATCCATATCCTTATTAAATAACCTAGGTTCATGTTCCTTTGGATGTTGGGTTTAGGGTTTTGTTATTAAAATCTGATTTAGCTTTCTTAGATATTTTTTGATTCCTTATGTGCGTTGGGTCCCTAAACCAAGTCCTTTTAGGGTTTTTCACACCAAAGTGAGTTGTCTCTCAATGTGCACATATCCTTTAACTCAAATATACTTTAATTCAACTAGATTGACAATGTTTCTATCCAACCCTTGCAAGAACCAAACCACGGTTGCTTCTTTATCCTCATCCACAGTACCCTGAATCATAGCAATCTCTATCCCCTTGTGGTAGTCCTTCACACTCTTGATGCCTTGAGTGAGCCCTTGTAGCCTTTGGTACAAATCTTCATAATAGTGATTAGGGATGAACAACCTTCTTATGATAGCATTCATCTTCTTCCATGTATCAATAAGCCTCTCAAGATTCTTTCTCATAACAAGTTGATTCCACTAAATAATAGTATAATTAGTAAACTCAATAATAGTGAGTTTTACCTTTTTCTCTTCAAAATAATTATGGTAGACAAAGGCCAACTCAACCTTTTTTTCCCATTCTAGGTAGGTTTATAGATCATTTTCCCCTTAAAATGAAGGAATTTTCATTTTAATATTATCCAAATCAAGATCATAGGTGTCTCCCCTCCTAAAGCCTCTCTTACCATTTTTATTATTGCTGATTCTAACCAAAGTAGCTTGATCATTGAAATCAGCATCATTATCTTGGACATCATCATAGTCATCATGATGATTACTCCTCTCTTGTCTTCGTGCATTAGGAGATTCCCATGTCTCTCCCTTTTTCAAATCAGCTATAATAGTATCTTGTCTCTTTGTCTAATCTCTCATCTCATTAAACACAACATTCATGCTCTTAAATTGTTGTTGTATAGCTTGGAGCATGAACAAATCATCCTTCCTCCTGCCTTCTTCACTCACTCTCTTATCGTTTGAAGTCATGTTGCTAACCTGCACCAAAAACACTAGAAATAATCTTACACTTACTCCCTCACTTATTTCTCTTAATTCTTGTTACTCAGCCCTCATGTTTACTTATGTTTAGTGGCTTTTTCTTATAATGAGCTCATACTCTTTCCATTTACCATTCTTAACTTCCCTTTTCAACTCTTTAAGGAACTAAATAGGCAAAATCAAGAAGATTAATTTTAAGTGAACCAACTCATAAAATAAAATTAGTAGGATGGAATTGACCTAATGATAAATAAGAAATTAGAAAATGAAAAAAGGAAGCCAAGGAAAACAAATTTTAGGAAGGAGACTCAAAGGAAATAAGTACATGGACAATAGAATAAGAAAATAGATCAAGGAAGTAGAGTAAAGCTAGAAGACTAGTTTGTTATTGTGCCTAGTGTGACCAAACCATTGACCTATTGCCTCAAAGTGGATTTTTTTCATTTCCTTTTTGACATTTTTTTTCTTTTCTCTCCTTCTTTCTTTGTTTTGTTTTATTTTTTTTATATTTATTAAAAGACAAGAAAAGTTAAATTAGGATTTGGTGGATTCAAAGAACAAGAGTTATAAAAGGCAACTAAGAAGAAAAGCAAGAGAAAAACCCAAATTTAGATAGGCAAACCTAATTTAAACCTTAAAACTCTAATACCAACTAATGTGAACTCGACAATGAAACCTACAAGCAAAATAGGAAATTCAAAACTCCAAGACAATTAAATCAAATCTAACAAAAGTAAAAACTTTACCCAATCTTTAAAGGAAGACAAACCAAAGGTGTAAATAAGCAAACCTGATTTAGAGCTAGACTCTGATATTAACTAATGTGATCCTAACAAGCATGACATATGGACCTAACACATACAAGGAATCAAACATTAAACCAAGAAAGGTAAATTGGATTTTAGTCATGCAAACCCTAAACCCAATGTTTAATGGAAATTTAATGGAACATGAACTTAGGTTACAAAGAAGGACAGAGACACCACACTCCAGAAACAAACAAATTTGAAAGTGATAAGTTGGGTTAAATGCCAAAAAAAGAGTTAGTTCTTGAAAAGTTTTTTAGTTCTTAAACAAATCAAAGGAGAAAATTCTTAGTTTTCCATTCACATAATTATATCCCCTTTAATAATGAAATCAAACTTATTTATAAGCTAAAATAACAACCCTAAAACCTTAGAAGTACAGACAATGATATACTTTTAAAATATAAAAACACTCCTATTTTATTGTAAACTCTTATTTTTTAACCTTGGCCCATTAATAACTTCAATCATATTAATGAAACCTTAGTCCTCTTTCAAGTTTGAATTCATGTCATTTGTTACTTGGTTGGCCCGAATATCCTCAATCAGCCCATTTAGTGCTTTTTTCATCTTTTTAGTCATTTAACATGCCATTGGCTCTTCTTGAATGTTCAATGGATCCTTAGAAACCCTCCATGTAGCAGCTCCTACATGCATATCATCATTAATCCATTGAGTCCATTAAGCTTATGGGTCCTTAATCTTGATTAGTTTTTCATACATGGTTTGAATAATTAAATAACTAAAAGATGATACTGTCACTTCATTTCTTACTTATAAGGCTTTGGTTTTTGTTACAAGAAATCATTCACATAAAATAAACATAAAGTTAACTTTTGTGTACACAATAAGCATTATATCCATTATAATAAACACATCAATACACCTTTGGTAGTTAGAATGCAACCCATAAGCAAAATAAGGAATTAAAAACCCCAAAGAAGGATATGGATGTCACACTCTAGAAAGAAGGGATTTGGGAGTAATAAGTTAGGTCAAAAAGCCATAAGACATTAATCTTAATAAGTGTGCAAAATTCAATAAATAATTGAAAGAGAAAATTCTCACATTTTTTTTTTCACCAATAGATTATATCTTTTAACAATAAAATCAAGTTTATTTATTGGATGAAGTAACAACCTTAACCCTAAAAGTAAGGACAATGATCTGCTAAAATATAGGAAAACTCATATTTTATTATAGACTCCTATTTTATAACAAACTCCTACTTTATAACAAACTCATACTTATGAGTGGATTTCTTACTTTACAACAAGCTCCTACTTAGGTGTGAATTTTATTACTTAACCCTAACCCATCAAGCATTCAAATCATATTAATGAAGCCTCGGTCATCTTTCTAGTTTGAATTCACACCCTTTGTTACTAGTATCTTTAATCAACCCATTGAGTGCTTTTTTCATAATTTTAACTATGGAACATGTCATTGGCCCTTCTTGAATGCTTAATGCACCCTTAGAAGCCCTTTAAGTATTGACAACTCCATAAATCTCATCATTCCCCTACTTCTCAAAAGGATGTATCCTCAAATCATTACTTATATCAAAAGGAGAAAGATTAATAAAATTAAATGTTTCACTTACATTATACTCACTAGGAAGGTCTAACTTGTATGCATTATCATTAATTTGTATCATTATGTGAAATGGACATTCCTCTCTAGGATGTAGCTTTGAATGCCTCGAAGCCAAAAAAACCTTCCTTACATATATGCACCCAAACTAAATCACCAAGTTCAAACTCTACCTTTTGGTTTCCTTTTGATGGCATGAGATGAATATTGCACAATTCATTATGCAATTTGTTGCTGCACCTTCTCATGCAACTTCTTCACCAATTCTACTTTGTGTTCACCATCAAAGCAACATACTTATCAATAAGTAAAGGCATCAAATCCAAAGAAGTCAAAGGATTAAAACCATACACAATTTTAAATGGAGAGTAATAATTAGTAGAATTGATGTTGAAAACCTATAAGACGTGGCTTAAGGATTTAACACACATAAGGAATCAAAAAATATCTAGGAAAGGTAAATCAGACTGTAATAACACAAACCTTAGACCCAACATTCAAAGGAATAGGAACTTAGGGTATTTAAGAAGGATATGGATGCCACACTCTAAAAAAGAAAGAAATTGGGAGTGATAAGTCAAGTGGAACACCAAAAGAAGAGGTACCTTTTGATAAGTATTTTAGTTCTTAAAAGAATTGAAAGAGAAAACCCTTAATTTCTATTTCTCTCAAACTTATCTTATGATCCAAAGCTTACAAAGAGGTGCCTATTTATAGGTTAAGATAGCAATCTTAAGGAGGCATAAATTCCTATTTAAGACAAACCCTCATTTAGGAGTAATTCTTATTTAGGACAAATTATTACACAAAAAACTTTCACTTTTATACAATCAATTATTTAGGATAAACTACTATTTAGGAGTGAATGCTATTATTTAGTCTTAGACCATTAAGTACTCCAATCATATTAATAAGTCCTTGACTCTTATTCAAGCTTGAAGTCGTACCATTTGTAGTTTGGTTGGCTTGAATGTCCTTAATCAGTCCATTTAGTACTTTTTTCATTTTTTTTTTGGCACAAGCTCATATTATTAGGCCTTTTAAAATGTGCAATGGACCTCTTGCATCCTTTGCAGCCTTCGACCTATCATCTCTGAGGTTCTTATTAAGAATGAACACTCTTATTATATGTAAACTCTACATGTGATAAACAATCTTCCCACATTTTCAAATTCATGTGAATAATAGTGCATAACAATGTAAAAAGCATTTGATTAATGATCTTGATTTACCCATCTATTTATGGATGATAAGTAGTTAAGAACTATAGTTAAGTACCTCTTTGAAGAATAATTCTCCCATATTGTTTTCATCATCAATTTTATGGCATGGGATGAAGTATGCCAACTTTGTAAACTTGTCAAATTTGGCTTGTTTGCATGACATGTAGTTCTCACATGCCCTCGCAACGTCTTGATTTATGTGTTTTCCTAACTAAAAAATGACCCATTAGACTACCCCATGAGTCTCACACATTAATAGCTCTTGCAAAGGACTTTTAGTCACATAATGTGTTCTCTCTAAACAAATAATCCTCATGTTGAAAGAATTTTCAAAAAGCTTTTTTCTCATGGTCATTAACATATAAGTATTTAATGTACTCAAACCCCAATAATTTTGCATTTAAAGTAGAAACAAGGGCATACCTTCAAGATAATGCATCAGCCACTACATTCTCTTCACCTTGTTTATATTTAATGATCTATGGAAAGGGTCTTAATGACATGTGCTTCAAGGATTCATAGTTAGTATGGATGACAAACTCCTTAAGCCAAAAGTAATGCTACCATGTCTCCAAACTTAGTACTAATAGATACATCACTTTATCATAAGTAGGATAATTAAGGGCTATTCCACTTAGCTTTTCACTAATGTAGGCAATTGGTTGCCTTTCCTATATCAAAACTATTCTAATGCCAATACCTAAAGCATCACACTCAATCTCAAAAGTTTTAGTAAAGTTAGGCAAAACAAGTAAGGGTACACAACTTAATTTTGCTTAATCAAATTAAAAGTCTTGTCATGATCACTACCTCACTTAAAGTCCATATTCTTTTTAAGAATCTCTGTTAGGGGTGCAATAATGGTGCTAATGTCACTAACAAAGCTCTATAAAAATTGACTAGACCATGAAAACTACACACATTAATCATTGACTTAGGTGTAGGCTAATTACAAATTGCACTAACACTTTTCTCATCAACCTTAATACCCTTAGCACTTAAAACATAGCTAAGAAATATGACAATGATTTTGTCAACTACTTAGCAGTCAATACACATCCTCCATGTCCCATCATTCTTAGGTATAAGCACTACTAGAATTGCAAATAAACTTATGCTTTCCCTCACATATCCTTCTGTCCTAAGCTCCTCAACTTACCTTTGAAGATCCTTTGTCTCCTTAAGATTACTTATATAGATCAATCGATTTGGAATTGTTGCATTAGGGATGAATTCAATTTGATGTTCTATTCCCCTTAATGATGGAAAATTGCTTGGTTTTTAGGGAAAAATATCATCAAATTCCTATAACAAAGAAGCAACAACACTAGGCACATAAGGGTTAAGTTCATTAGTACTAAAATGAGCCTCTTTATACAAAAATACAATTATAGGTTGTTTTGCTTGGAATGCTCTCTTAACATCTCTCTTTTACATATGAATTCTCAAATTTTTTTTCTTTCCCTCTTCGTTCTTTTCTCTTAGTCTCATCTCTTTTCTCCCCTTTATGTTCCTCTTTCCTCCTCTTAACCTTAATTCCTATTTTTTTCTTACCCTCTTTTTAAATCTTGAATTGATCTTCATAAACTTATTGATGTGTTAAAGGTACAAGAGTAATAAGTTTATCATTCATTACAAAAGAGTAACTATTCTTACACCCATCATGCATTACTGATCAATCATATTACCATGGTCTTCCAAACAAAATATAATAAAGATCCAAGATGCATGGATACTATATCACACAAGACCTCATCATTATGTCTCCCAATTGTAAATGATACTAACACCTACTTATTTACCTTAACTTCCCCATATTCATTCAACCATTGAAGCTTATATGGCTTAGGGTGCTTTATGGCAGGTAAATTAAACATTTTAACCAAATTAGTGATACCAACATTTGTATAGCTACCCTCATCAATGATCATGTTATGTTCCTTATCTTTGGTGCAACACCATGTATAAAAGATACGATCTCTTTGCACTTTATCATCTTCCTTGGCTTGTGCACTCAATGCTCATCTAAAGACCAACACATCTCCTTTAAATGGATACTAATCTTCATTACTTTCATCCTTTAATGGTGGCATGGAGTCATCATCGAACTCATTTTTGGCCTTAATGTCATCTTACAACACCATTGTACACTTATTTAAACACTGAGATGCAATATATCTCCTTCCCAAACACTTAAAACATTTAACATTTCTATTTTTGCTAGGTTATGAATTAGTATTACCTTTCTCTTCTCTAGAACTCACTTCCTTATTCTTATAAGATTTGGCCTTAAGCTTATAATCAGCCCTCTCCTCCCTTTTCCTCCAATTAGGCTTCTAGGATGAAATGGAACCCAAATTGTGGCCAAAATGTGTAGAACCCTTCTATTTGAGTTGCCTCTCAACTTTCATTTCCATGTGCAGCATGTCCTTCAACTCCACATAATGTTGTAATTCAACTACATTGGTGTTGTCTCTGGTCAGCCCTTGCATGAATGGAGTCAATGTTTCTTCTCTATCCTCCACTAATGAGAAGCTTAGAGATGATGCATGGAAGGCTTCAAAGGATGTAAAAGGTCAATTTCACTTTCTAGAAGATCTAATAACACAAGTTAGAGCCAAAAAGATGAAAGAACCACTTAATGGGATGATTGAGGACATTCAGGCCAATTAAGCTACAAATGGTGTGAATTCAAGATTTAAAGAGAGTCAAGACCTTATTAATATGATTAGAGTACTTAATGGGTCAGGACTAAATAATAACATTCACTCTTGAATGAGAGTTTATTCTAAATAAGTAATTGTTGTGAAAGTGAAAAGTTTTATGTATTAGAATTTGTCTTAGATAGGAGTTTATCCTAAATGAAGAATTTGTCTTGAGTAGAAATTTATGCCTTTTTAGGATTGCTATCTTAGCCTATAAATAGGAACCTTCTCGTAGGCTGTGGAAAATGTGATAATTTTGAAAGAAATAAAAGTGAGGGTTTTCTTTTTTAGTTCTTTTGAGAACTAAAAAACTTATTGAGAAGTACCTTTTCTTGTAGCATTTAACTTGACTTATCACTCCTAATTCCCTTCTTTTTTAGATTGTGGTGTCTATATCATTCTTAAATACCTTAGGTTTGTGTTCCTTTGAATGTTGGGTTTAAGGTTTGTGTTATTAAAGTTTAATTTGGTTTTCCTAAGTATTCTTTGATTCCTTACTTGCATCGGGTCCCTAAGCCATGTCTTTTTAGGCTTTTTTGCATTAGTTGATATTAAAGCCCAGCTCTAAATTAGGTTGGATCAATTAGTTCTTCAATTTGTTGCCTTGTGATTTATTTAATTTTGTTGAATTTCTCTATTAAGTGCATTACCATTCCATTGTGCTAATCTATCCATTTGCAATCCTTCTTACTTTGCTCCTTTGTTTGAGATTAGAACTATCAAGATGTGTTATTTTCAATTCCATTTGCTATTTAAGCATCAAATTCAAGTCATTGATAATAGTTAAATGCTTTGGTCATATTGGCAAAAATAACAATATAGTTTTCTTGCTCAACTCTAATTCTATCATCTATTTTTTTGTTATATCATCCATGTTTTCCTTTAAGTTTAACTTCATATCTTGTTTTTTATCAATCTAGTTCATTAAATTTGTTTTCCTTAACATCTTTTTTCATTTTTTTAACTCTTTGTTCTCAAATTAGTCCAATTATACCCTATTCATTTTATTATGTTCTAAAGCAATGCTCTTAATTTAGCTTATTTAGTTCTTTAAAGAGCTGAAAGGGGAAATTTGAGTGGTAAAAGGCAAGAGTGTACGTTCATATTAAGAAAAAACCATAAAAAGTGTAAACATGAGGGAGTGTGACACCTTTTTTTTAGTGAAACATATGAAGGAGTGTTATGTGAGGTACCCTAATCATTTTGGGTAGAAATAATACTATGACTTCCATAGATAAAGGTGTAAAAGTTTCCTTATGATCAAAGTTATGCAACAATATTTTGAGTGCATGAATATCAGATTTAATGATATAAAGGAGAGGATGGAGGAGCAAAGTAATACAATAACAGAGTTATAGAGGAGGCATGCTGACTATAAGGTTCTAATGTAAGAAGGAAATTAAGATGAACCTATGACTATGAACTTGATGTAAAAGATGATGAATTTGATGATTGAGCTACTATTGGTGAGGAAAACCCAAAAAAGATGTGGCTCAGGGACCCAATGCACTGAAAGAATCAAAGAATATCTAGGAAGCTTAAATTAGACTTTAATAGAGCCAACCTTAGACCTAACATTCAAAGGAACACAAACCTAGGTTATTCAAGAAAGATATGGATGCCACACTCTAGAAAAGAAGGAAATTGGGAGTGATAAGTCGAGTTGAATGCCATAAGAAGAGGTACTTCTCGATATGATGAGAATCATAAAGATGATGTGTGGAAGGCTTCAAAGCATGCAAGAGGTCCATTGCACATTCCAAAGGCCTAATAACATGACATATAGCCAACAAGATGAAAGAAGCACTAAATGGGTTGATTGAGGACATTCAAACCAACCAAACTATAAATGGTGCGAATTCAAGTGTGAAAGAGAATCAAGGCCTTATTAATATGATTGGAGTACTTAATGGGTTCAAACTAAGTAATAGCATTCACTGTTAAATAGGGGTTTATCCTAAATAAGTGATTGTTATAAAAGTGGAAGTCTCTATGTAAGAATATGTCTTAGATAAGAGTTCTTCCTAAATAAGGATTTGTCCTAAATAGGAATTTATACCTATTTAGGAATGTTATCGTAGCCTATAAATAGGCACCTCCTTATAAGCTTTAAATGATCAAACAACTTTGAAAGAAATAAAAAGTAAGGGTCTACTCCTTTAGTACTTTATAGAACTAAAGAACTTATCAAGAAGTATCTCTTATTTTGGCATTCAACTTGACTTATCTCTCCTAATTTCCTTCTTTTCTAAAGTATGGTGTCCATATCCTTCTTAAATACCTTAAGTTTGTGTTCCTTTAAATGTTGGGTCTAGGGTTTGCTCTTTTAAAGTCTATTTTAGGTTTCCTAGATACTCTTTAATTCTTGTGTGCGTTAGGTGCCAAAGTCATGTCTTTTTGGGGTTTTCCATATCAGTTGGTATCAAAACTTGGATCTAAATTAGGTTGGATGAACTAATTCTTTAATTTAATGCCTTATGATTTATTTATTTCTATTTTGTTTATTTATTAAGTACATTAATATTCAAATGTGCTAATCTATCCATTTGTAAGCCTTTATACTTTACACAGTTATTGGAGATCATAACTATAAAAAACATGCTAATTTTAATTCCAATCGTTGTCTTTAGGTATTTTACTATTATTTTGTATTGAGTAATGGAAAAAAAGAAAAAAAAGGGAACAAAAATAAGAGGAACAAAAAAAAAAGGTATCAATTCAAGTTATTGATAAAGGTTAAATAGTTTGGTTATATTGCGTACAATAATAATATAGTGTTTTTTTGCTCAATTCCGATTTTGCCATCTATTTTCTTGTTATGTCATCTAAGTTTGTCCTTTATATTTAACCTTTTATCCTAATTTTTGTGAGTTTAGTTCATTAAATTTGTTTGCTTTGATATCCTTTTTCATTTTTTTTGACTCTTTGTTTTCCAATTAGTTCAATTCTATGTTAATGGTATTAGAGCCAAAAACCTAGAAGATGAGGCATATGTATTTTCTCTTTTGTGTTTTTAGCTTGGATTTATATTTTAGCTTGGTTTGATATCCTATAAATTAGACTTGATCTTCTATGTAGTCTTAAAGGTTTGAAGTTACTTGCGATTCATTATTGAAACCCTAAGTCATGTTGCCTTTGTATTGGTTGTTGTTGTGATAATGTGTTGGGGTTATGACATAAATCATTAATAGTGATATAATGAATTATGGATAGGTTTAGACTAAATAGATTATTTAGGAGTAATAATCTAGCTAGGGATAGTAGTAGTAATAGTAGTAGCAGTAGATTTTCAAAAAAATAAAATAAAATAATTAATGAGAATTTAGATAATAATTATTTGCAAAACTAGACTTTTCCTTCTTTTTCCTCTTCCTAAGTTTATCAGTAAGGAAGTTTCTTTTCTAACATTGATTATGTGATAAAAAAACTTTGAACAATCTTTGCCCTTAAGTTAGGGCTATAATGATTTCTTTTTATTATCGTAGGAGCTTATTAGCTTACACTAATAGAAGTATAAGTTCCTTCATGTTGATATGGTGCAAGTAGCTTTGAAACCTACTACCAGACTAGGTTTAAATAACTTGGTAATAATATGTGTTAGGGATAAAAGACACAATTGTTTTCACTACTCCATATTAGGAGTAACTGAATCCATACTTAGTGATGGAACTATTTGGTTCTCCTATTTTTTGAACTTTATTTTATCATTATTAGATCATAATTTGTTTTATGTTTGGATATCAAAATTAAACAATTTAATATGATGCTTGCTTTGAAGAATTTGATCCTTATTTATAGGATTCATTATAGGGTAATGAACACCACAATTCCTAAAATCAAGGAAATATGAGCAAGATAACATAAGGGAACCATTACATTATTTTTGACTTATAATTCAAAATCTAATGTAATGATTCCGTGGACAATAACATTGAATTAGGTTAAATTACTTGAGAAATGGGTTTTATAAAAGGTTGTGGAACCTGTAAAACAGGTTAGTAGACATGTTCCAGAAGTGGTTGAATATCAAGATGAAGATGTCAAAATTCAATTTGCTCTATCTAGGAGTGTGAGGTTAAACCTTGATAAGGGTAAAGAAAAGGTTAAACCTGGATACTCTACCTCATTGGTGTCTATCACTGAGTTAAATGGTATTCGGAGGACCAGAAAACAGGTTAGTTTACCCCAGTATAAGGTTGACTTTCCTACTTTAACCTTGGCCTTTGTGGTTAATGAGCCATAGGATACTTTTAGTTAGGCCTATAGGCCCAAATCTCCTTTTTATTCAAATATAGGCTGTTTCAATAAAGATAAGAGTCTCTATGTTTTGGAAAAGGTTAATGAAACTAAAGAAAAGTTGAGTTATTTTACTGTCCTAAAAATAATTTAAAACAAAAATGTTTCTTTGTTACTTTCGATGAGAAACAAAGAACAGTTTGGCATAAATGCCATAAAATGTATGTAAAAAGAAAATGAAATTGGATGAAGAACCAATTGATATATTTTCTTATTTAGAAAAGGTTTATAAACTTAATTTCTGGATTTTTGTGCCCCAAATAAGTGTATGGTTCTTGAAAAAGCATATTAAGAATACATTACACAAAAGGGAAATAGGGTTAATGTTGTTCACCCTCTTACACTTAATTTAAATATAAGAGTAGAGGATCAAGAAGTTGTTACTTCTCCATTTATTAAGCTACCCTTTATTAGAGCCATTATTGAACAAGGGAATTACACCAATCTGTACCTTCAATAAGTTGGAAATCAACTCAATAGAGTTAAAGAAAAAAATAGATCAAGTAGTATAGAAATCCATAGTTCAACAAACTTCAAGACCTTTAGTTAAATTAGAGATTGAAAAAAGGGTTTTATTTAAACCTATGACATCATAAAAAATAGATTATTATATGATGGGTTAAAACCCTAAAAAGTTAGAAATGGTTGATGAAATAGTCAACACCATGACTGCCAACTTCACCTTCTTTTACTTAGAATAATCACGATAATAAAACATTAACTCAACCTTTTTTCCCCATTCTAGGTAGATATTTAGATCATTATTACATTGGAATGGAGGAATCTTTATTTTCATTATGCCTAAATCATAGTCTTATCTTTCCTCCCACCTTCTAAAATTTTTTTCTCATCTATTGAAACTATCTCTTAAACTCCTTCTACCTCTCATACTTCTGCCCATTTTGAAATTTGAGGCCTACTTTTCATTGTCAAGCTCATCACCATAATTGTCATCATATTCTTCATTAGCATCATTCTTACACAATTTAATAGTCCATTTTTGCTGTCATTTGTACAAATTTGCTATGGCAGCGTCTTGCTTCTCAAATTTGTTTGGAATGGAATTTCTCCAAACATGATGTTACCCTCTCAAATTATGGTTGCATTACTTTGACCATTAATGATTCATCCACCTTTCTCTCTTTGACTACTCCTATATCCTTGCTATTGGACATGATTGAAACCTAAAAGAATTGTTAGAAAAAGAACCTCACAACACTCCCTCATGTGTTTTGCCACACTATCTCACAGTATGACTCACTTGTGTTTTTACACTATAAATTTGTTGTCCTTTATAATATTGCTCACACCTCTGGCATTTTCCCTTACCCAACTTTTCTTTCTCAATTCTTTATTGAACTAAACAACTTTAATTGAAGTCACCTTGTAACTAACCTCACAACACTTCTTTATGTGTTTCACTTTGCTCTCCCACAAAATGACGCTGACACTCATGTTTTTACACTATATTAATTGGCTTTTCTCTATAACATTGCTCATACCCTTTGAATGTTTTTTCCTCATTCAACTTTTCTCTCTCAAATTTTTATTGAACAATATTAATGAAAGTCGCCTTGTAACCAAATAATTAGAATCAAAGAAGTTTGAAAATACACAATGAATAGAGGTTGCAAATTAGAAAAAAAAAATAGCAAGATTAAATCATAAGGCATAATGAAAGATTAATCAAATCCAAATTCTTATACAAACTATAAAAAAATAAGGTATACTCTTTTAATTTAAGGTTTCCTTATGATGCCTAATCAAAAGGAAATAAAACTTCTATCTCCCTTTGACTTGATCAAATAGGGTTTACTTCTTAGATAGGAAGGAATCAACTACAATCTTTCCTCTCCTATTTTAAGCCTAATCAAACAAAATTCTCTCTTTATTTTTTCTTTTCTCTTTTTCTCCTATCTTTTTTTCCTACATGAATTTAAAGATATGAAAAATTAAAATAGTGTTTGTGGATTTAAAGAACAATAGGGGTAAATAATGTGGCCAAGAAAAAAAGATAAAACTAGGGTTTGCAGATTTTGTGGAACAAAAGGTTATAGAATGCAGCCAAGAAGAAGAACAAGAGAAAGACTCAAATTTAGATAGACAAACCTGATTTAAGCCAAGCTTTTGATACCAAAATGATGCAAACCCTAAAGTGCATAATGAGATCCATAAGAAAAATAAGAAATTTAAGCCCTAAGAAAGATAAATCAAGTTTAACAAAAGTACCAAAAACTTTGTCCCAATGTTTATTACGAAAACACAAACTAGAGGATAAATTAGAATTAGAATGTGATAGATTCATGGAGGTGCCAATGCATAAAGGGCTTTTAAGGATCCATTGAGCATTCAAGAAAGGCCAGTAACACATTCTAGAGATAAAAGGGTGATAGAGTCACTTAACAAGTTGATTAAAGATATTTGGACTAGGAAGCTAATTCAAATTGAAGAGCAAAAATTGAGAATTTTCTCTCTTAGTTCTTCATTATAGATCATTAGTGAAGAAAAAGATATTGAACTTTACAAACTTATCAAGATTATTGTCTTATGGCATTTCAACCTAACTTATCACTCCCAAATCCCTTTTTTCTAAAATGTGGCATTCATATCCTTTTTTATATCTTTGGTTTGTATTCCTTTTGAAAATTAGGTCTAGGTTTATACCTTATGTTCATGTTACTTTGAACCTTGAGTCAAGATTCTACTTTTGTTAAACTTGATTTAACTTTCTTGGAGTCTAAAATTCCTTATTTTACTTGTGAGTTTTATTATGCTCTTTAGGGTTCACATCAAAATGCCATAAGAGTGACTTAGATAAGTTCCACTTTTCATAAAAGAACCAAAGAGAAGAGTTTCTCAAATTTATTAAAAATCAATCAACCACCCCATTAAAGAGGGTTTACATGCCTACATATAGAGTTCAAAATATAATCGGAAGGAACAAACTTTCCTAACAAACTACTAAATAAAGGATTGGACATAAATTGAGATACTTTTCAAGCCATTGCAATTATAAAATAACTAAATTACATGCATGTCCCCTAAAAAGCGAGGTTTGCGGTCTAGAATTCAACCTATACTCCTCAAATAAACTATCCTTGAACTTGTATGATGTTTATGAAGCCTCGATGTTCCTCCAATACTTACTCCCTTTGTTGTTCGTTGCTTTGAACCCAAATAACTTCAATAAGCCCATTTAAAGCTCTTTATATCTTTCTAGTTTTGTCATTGGACCTCCACGCATGTGCAATGGATCACTACACTTGCTAACTTGATTCTTATCAATTTATTTCTAACAAGGCCTTTCCTTTCTTTTCACATAATCACTCATTCAAAAAGATAATTACTTTAATTATTTTGTCTACACCAAGCCATATGCTTAATATGACGATCACATTACTACACCTTCGGTACTCCAAATCCATTAAGTTCCATGAAAGAAAGGAATCATTGATCTTATTAGCTTTTATTTGCATGGTTTGATTGGTTCATTACCCAAAAGATAAGGTTGTCACTTCATCATTACTATAAAGGGTTCTTATGTTGCATGAAGTGATTCAACCAAAATAATCATGAAATTAACTTTTATGTCCACATTAAACACTATGTTCACTGGGACAAGTATGTCCTCACACTTTTGGTACTATGAATCCATTAAATTATATAGGAAAAGGGAGTCATTGATCTTAGTTAACTTTTCTTGTATGGTTTGAATGGTTCATTGCTTAAATGATGAGATATGATTTTATTTTTTTCTAATAAGGTTTCTCATTTTGTTACACATAGGTATTCTCATTTTGTTACACATAGGTATTCATACAAAATGATCATGAAATTAACCTTTGTGTCCATACCAAACATTATATTCTTTGGGACAAGCACAACCTTACATCTTTGGTATTAGCATGGTTTGAATAGTTCACTGCCTAAAAGATGAGCCCATAACTTCATTTCTTGCTTATAAACCTTGTCCTTTTGTTGCATGAGTTATTCACTTGAAATGATAATGAAATTAACTTTTGTGTCTATACCAAATATTAAATTTATTGGGACAACATGTCCTTGCACCTTTGATGTCTGAATCAATAGAATTCCTTCAAACAAAGAGTCATTGATCTTAATTAGCTTTTCTTATAGTCTTTAAAGGGTTCAATTCTTGAAGAATGAGGTTGTTTATTCATTTTATACTATTTAGGCTTCTCCTTTCACTATGCAAAGTCATTCACATAAAATGATTATTAAAATTAACTCTTACATATACAACAAACATTATATTCCTCGAGACATGCACCAGCACTAGGCAAAAAAGGGTTAAGTTTGTTAGTACTAAAAAAAGCCCTTTATCCAAAAGTACAATCATAAGCAATTTTGAATAGAAAGCTCTCTTAATATTTCTCTTTTGCATACAAAATCTGAAGTTTTCTTTTTTGCCTTCTTCTTTTCTCTTAATCTTATCTAATTTCTCCCCTTTCGATTCCTATTTTCTCCTCTCAACTTCAATTCTTGTTTTCCTATTACACTTTTTTAATCCTCAATTGATCTTCACAAACTTGCCAAAGTGTCAAAGGTATAGGAGTAACATGTTTATCATTTATTACAAAAGAGTACTTATTCTTAAATCAAGCATGCATTGCTGATTATATCGCCATGGTCTTTCCAACAAAATATGCTTTCCATGCAAGGATATTACATCACAGAAAACCTCATTTGTATATCTTCTAATAACAAATGATATTAACGCTTGCATATTTACCTTAACCTTCCCACATTCATTTAACCATTGAAGTTTATATAGCATAGCATGCTTTAAGGTAGGTAAATTAAGCATTTTAACCAAAGTAGTGCTTGCTACATTTGTACAGCTATCCCCATCAATGATTATGCTACATATCTTATCTTTAATGTGGCATTGTCTATGGAAGATATTATCTCTTTGCACTTTGTCATCTTCCTAGACTTGTGCACTTAATGCTTGTCTAGCCACCAACACATCTCCCTCAACTAGATAGTCCTCTCCATCACTCTCATCCTCTAATAGTTGCATGGAGTCATCATCATACTCACTTTCAATCTCAATATTGCCATTACCCTGCAACACCATTGTACGCTTATTTACAAATACTTAAAACATTTAACATCTCTATTTTTACTAGGTTGGAAATTAGAATTACCTTTCTCTTGGGTAGAACTCACTTCTTTACTATTGTAAGATATGGCCTTGTACTTGTAATCAGCCCTATCCTCTCTTTTGCTCCAATTAGGCTTCAAAGATGAAGTGCAATCTAAATTCTATCCAAACCATGTAAAACCCTTATATTCGAGTTGCCTCTCAACTTTCATTGCCATGTGCATCATGTCTTTTAACTTCATATAATGTTGCAATACAACTACATTGGTGATATCTCTATTCAGCCCTTATAAGAACTAAGTCATGGTTGCATCTCTATCCTCCTCCACATTAGCTTGAATCATTACAATCTTCATCTCTTTGTAGTAGTCCTCCACATTCTTAATAGCCCTTATAGCCTTTGGTACAAATTCTTATAATAGTGATTCGGGATAAACCTCTCTCTCATGATAACCTTCATCTCCTCCTATGTACCAATTGGCCTCTCACAATTCTTTCTCATAGTCAAAACAAATTAATCCCATAAATAATAATATAATCAATAAACTCAATGGTAATAAGTTTTACCTTCTTTACTCACTCATTATCTTACCAAAAAAATTAGAAATAGCCTCAACACACTCTGTCATGTCTTTCACTCAATTATTGTTGCTTACCCTCGTGTTTACTTTTGTTAAGTGGCTTTCTTATAATGAGCTCATACTCTTACCTTTTACAACCATTAAGTTCCTTTTTTAGCTCTTTATGGACCTAAACAAGTTAAATCAAGAAGTTTAATCTTAAGTAAACTAACTCACAAGATAAATTAAATAGCGTAGAATTGACCTAATGGAAAATAAGATATTAGAAAACAAAAAAAGGACATCGAGGAAAATTTATTTAAGGAAGTAGACTTAAAGGAAACAAGTACTTGGACAATAGAGTAATAAAATAAATTATGGAAGTAGAGTCAAGCTAAAGGACTAGATTATTATTGTGGCTAGTTTGACCAAACTATTGAAGCTATTGCCTTAAAGTGGATTTTCTTTTCTTTTTTTTTGTCACTCTTTTTGTGTGTTGTTTCTCTCTTTGTTTTTTTTTTTCCTTTTCTCTGTTGCACACATTTGAAGATAAGAAATGATAAACTAAGGTTTAATATATTCAAAGAACAAAAGGTTATAAAAGGTGGCTAAAGGGAAGATCAAAAAAAAAAAACTGAAATTTAGATAAGCAAACCTAATTTAAACCTAAAGTTCTGATACCAATTAATGTGAATCCTAAAATGAGGACAATGAAACCTATAAACAAAACAAGGAATTCAAAACCCCATGAAAGTGAAATTAGGCTTACCAAAAGTAAAACCTTGACCCAATGTTGAAAGGAACACAAACCAAAGACATAAAGATAGATATGGATGTCACACTCTAGAAAGAATGGATTTAGGATTGATAAGTCAAGTTGGAATGTCACAAGATAATGATCTTGATAATTTTGTAAAGTTCAATAAAGAACTAAAAGAGAAAAGTCTCACTTTTTTTCACTAATGATCTATATCTTTTAACAATGAAATTCAGTCTATTTACAAGATGAACAATCCTAATTCTAAAGTTGAGACAATGATATACTCCTAAAATATAAGAACACTCCTATTTTATTATAAAATCTTGTTTTATAATAAGCTCTTATTTTATAACAAACATGTACTTTATAACAATCTCTTACTTAGGAGTGGGTTTTAGCCCATTAAACACTTTAATCATATTAATGAAGTCTTAATCCATTTTCAAGTATGAATTCACACCATTTGTTACATGGCTAGCTCAAATATCTTTAATCAACCCATGGAATACTTTTTTCCTCTTTTTAGCTCTAGAATGTGTCATTGACCCTTCTTAAATATTCAATGGATCCTTAAAAGTCCTCCATGCATCATTAACACCTCTATGAATTTCATTAGAAAAGCATGTCCTTACACCTTTGGTGCTTTAGATCCATTAAAGGGTGATTAGCCTAAATGGTCCAAAGGTCCCATCAAACCTACTGGTATCTAGTGATCCAAAACAACTATTCAAGGCCTTGATGGAGCTAGCATCAAAAGAAAATTATCATAAATGATGACCTTATTGCTCTAAACCAGATCCATTATGTAAGAGAGTCATACTCAGTAAGAAAGCAACTCAAATCAAAAGGGCAATACTATGCAAGATTCTCAAGATTCTTATGAGCTGTAAAGATGACAAAATTATTTTTGGTGGCAAAACTACAAATATGCCCAACATTAAAGGCTTTTATAAAGCAAAAGAATATCTTAGCTTTTAAAAAGTAAAGAATTTGATAAGGTAAGCAGAGAGAAATGGATGCTTTTAATGGATTCTTCCACTATAAATCAAATGCTGAAATTTGGAGCAAGTCAAGTTTTTCTTGATTAAAAAAAAAAAAAAAGAAGCCCAGTTTCCTAGCTTTGTATTCTCAATCTTTTCTCTCCTTCTCACTCTGCAAAATATTCAAGTTTGTATCAACTATCAATGAAAGTTATCATCCCATAAGTCCTCAATTTCTGTTTAATATTATTTCTATTTTGTTTGTTGTTATTGTAAAAATTGAGTTTGTTTATTGAAAGAGTGGTATCAAAGCCACATTCAATCTTTATTTATCTATGAACTCATAATTAAACCCCAAGTTGCATTGCCATTGATTGCTTATTGAGGCTAAGTGAGGCATTTAGAGCATTTGGCATAAATTATTGAGAGTGATACTATGATGATATGGATAGGTTAAGACCTAATCAACTCTTCTATAGTAATAGTAGAAGTATTAATAGAAATTAAAATAAAGAAAGAGTTATTAATCAAATTTTAATTAATAATTATTTGCAAAACTAGACTCTACCTTCTTCCTATTTTTCCCATTTTATAAACAAGTATCTTTTTATGTGATAAAATTGTTAAAGAAGCCTTACACTTAGCTGAGGGTTATAATGATTTTTTTTTGCTATCCTAGGAGCATATTAGCTCTTATTAAAAAAGTATAAATTTATTCACATTGGGATGGTATAGTAGTATTCAAATCTACTACTAGATTGGATTTAAATAACTTAGTTATTATCTATGTTAAAGAAAAAAGATATAATCATTTCCATGACTCCTTATTAAGAGTTATAGAATCAAGTTTAAGTGATGGATCAATATGGTTTTCTTATTTTCCAAATCTTACTTTGTCATTTTCATATTATAATTTGATGCATGTTTTATGCTTAGATATAAAGACAAAGGGATTTGACATGATGCTAGCTTTGGAAAACTTAATTCTTACTTATAGGATTCATTATAAGGTTATAAGCACTCATTAATGATAGCTTTAAAATATGTTGATAAAGGAATTACAACATTGTTTTTGACAAATAGGTCAAAGTTAATGTAATGGTTCCAAGAAGACATGGAATTAAGTTACCTAATAGATGGACCTTAGAAAAAGTTGTTAAACTTGTTAAACAAGTAAATAGACAAATGGAAGAAGTAAGTGAGTATAAAGATAGAGATGTTTAAATTTGATTTGCTCCATCAAGATGTATGAGGTTGAACATAGGAAGATTAAAAGAAATTAAACCTAGGTATTCTAACAAATATGTTCCTATTATTGAATTAGAGGGAATAAGTTAGTCAGAGATAGAATATAATTGATTTCCCCTTATCTACTTCTACTTCTGTGATTAATGAATCACTAGAAATTGCTAATCAAACTTCTAGGCTAAGATCTCCCACTTTGTTTGACATGGGTTACCAAGATGAAGATAATAGTATTTATGTCCATATAGCCTCTAGTAAGGTTGAAGAAAAGGTGGAGCAGTTATTCTACTCTCTTGGAAATACCTTGAAGAGGAAATGATTTTTTATGACATTTACACAAAGTTAGTAAAAACTATGGACTAAATATCATAGAAAATACATTGCTGAAATGAGCTATTGATATTTTTACTTATTTAGAATATAATGTCTATAAAATTAAATGGAAACCTTTTCCTAATTTTTCACCCTTAGAAGAGTGTATAGTACTTGAAAAAGTATATCAAGAATCTATAACTAAGAAAGGGAAAAGGGCTAATAGTATCCACCCTCTTGCTTTAAATTTAAACATGAAACTAGAGGACAGTGAGGTTATAGCCTCTTTATACAAAGTTGAAACTACAAGAAGTGTTGTTATACAATGAGGAAATTATACCAATCTTTAACTCTAACTAGTTGGTAATTGATTGACTTGTATTAAACATAAGGTAAAAGAAATATCTCTTAAAAGAAATTATAAGACAAAACCTTTGGTTAAATCAAAAATTGAAAAAAAAAAAAAGCTCTTATTTAAACCACTATCTTTTAAAGATGTTGATTATAACATGAATAATAAAAATTAAAAAAAAAACTAGTTGATAAAATAATTAAAAGGCTTAAGGGACTTAGATTAAAAGAAAAAGAGGAACTATTCTAGGAAAAGAGGAATAAATTAAGAGTAAAAGAGAAGATGAATCTAATCAAGAAGAAAGCGAATAATATATAGGAAAAATACATGAAATGTTTTTCTTAGAACAAAATCCCTTAGAAAATAATCTCTCTCCTTATGAAAAGGAGAATTTGAATATTAACAAAATGACCTATAATAAGTCTCTAACAAAATTAAATTATCTTAAATCAATACTAGTAGACCTTTTATTAAAGGAATAACCAAAGTATAATTATATTCAGTATAATGGTAGAAGTATAGTAGAATGAAATTTGGATGAAATGACTAAATATCAAATTCTCATTCTATTGCATTACATGATGATGTTTGCAACTATTACTGAAACCAAGGATAATTTTGATGTTTAGATAGCAAAATTTGTTATCAGTGGATTTATTGGACAAGTTAAAGATTAGTGAGATTTTTATTTATCTAAGGAAGCAAAAGCATAAATCTTTTTTGTTGTTAAAAGAAAATTAGGAGTTCATCTTTTTTACTGTGTTAAGACACTAATCTATAAAATTAGCAACTATTTTATTGGTACAACAACCATATTAATAGATAAGACTTATGAGCAACTAATTAATTTGAGATGTCTAGATTTTTCTCACTTTAGGTGGTATAAAAATGTATTTTTCTCTAAAGTGTTTACCAAGATAGATAGTTAGAGTATTTTTTTGCAAAGAAAAATTTCTTATTAGGTTACCTACCTATTTGCAAAAAGAATTAAAAAAAAAATTAAAATCCTATCACTTAACAGTAAATGGCTATGTTAATTATACTTATGGTGAATTAGTTGCTAAAATAAAGTTCAAAAAGTAAAACTATATAATGAAATTAAATTACATAGACATATGCAGAATGGAAAGATCTAAGGTAAAAGAGCCTTAGGAGACTTTTGTGACCAAATGGGTTACCACCTATACATTGTCCCATGACAAAGAAAAGGTTTATAAACCTTTACACAAAAGAAAATCTTTCATTCTAAAGGTCAAAAAAAAAAAAGAAAATTAATGAAAGAAAAGAAGCCTGATAGGACAAAAAAGAAAAAGAAGGCAATAGTTTGTTACAAGTCTAGAGAAATAAGACATTATTCTAATAAATGTGAAATGAAACAAAAAATCCAAGAGTTATCTCTAGATGAAAGACTTAAAAGGTCCTTAATACAAATGTTCTTAGTAGAAAGTGATTTTGAAGAATCAAGTCTATAAGTAGATATTCTAGAGGAAGATATTACTTATGGATCTGGTATAAATAATAGTTGTAAAGGTCAATGAAACTATTATAGTTATAAGTAAGAGTAAGGACTTATTAGTCCTAACAAAGAAAGATAATTTAATTTTATATCTTATTGATAAAATCTTAGATCTTAGAGAAAAAAGAGAATGGCTAGAAAAATATCTACATCTAACTAAAGAGAACACTAATAAAAGGATTAGTGAACTCAAAGAACATTACAATTTCAAAACTATTATAAAAAGAATAAGAGAAGGTCATTCTAGCTTAAAAGCTAAAGAAGAACCCTTTATTAGTGAAGTAAGAGTAGAAGTTAATCAACTTAAGATTGAAATGAAAGGATTGAAAGAAAAAAATTATAATCCTAGAAACATTAAACAAAGAATAGAATATGTTATATATATAAAATGACTCTTTAAAAAAGAAAGAGCTAGAATCTCTTTAGTATGCTAACCTTATTGATAAGGTTATTACCCACAAATGGTTAAGATCATAATTGTGGTAAATAGAGAATATATTTTCTCTACTATAATCTTAATTGATTCAAACTTAGATATGAATTGCATTAATGAAAGAATAATACCTTCAAAATATTTTTCTAAAATAACCAAAGTGAGCATTATGGATGAAAGTTAGCTTGTTATTGAATACAAGGTATCAAAAGTTGTTATATGTATCACAAGATGTTATTCTAAGTCATCCCTTCTTATATATGCTACATCCTATTAAGTAAATTAATGACAAAGGGATCTATGCAAAAATCAATGGGAAACTTATTAACTTGAAATTTGTTTCTATCTCTTAATATAAAGAAATAAAGATACTTCACAAGAAAATTAAAAGATAAGAGAGATTTATTCAATCTTTTCAAAATGAAATTATTAATAAACAAGTTAAAGCAAGAAATAATATTCATGTTATTCAAAAGAAAATGCATGGAATATAGGAGAAAATGAAAACCTTAATTTGTTTAGAAATT
Organism: Bruguiera hainesii; assembly: GCA_023213295.1. Taxonomy (NCBI): domain Eukaryota; kingdom Viridiplantae; phylum Streptophyta; class Magnoliopsida; order Malpighiales; family Rhizophoraceae; genus Bruguiera; species Bruguiera hainesii. The sequence continues at coordinate 7,200,858 of JAHOYR010000018.1, forward strand.
CTTATAGCTCTTTGGAATAAAAGAAAGTATGTTATGGAATTACCCTATGAAATGACTTTTAATGAAAGTCAAAGTTCCACTAAAGCTAAGCCCATAGCCATGAGACCAAGGTATTTAGAGATTTGTTGAAAAGAAATAAAAAATGTATTATATAAAGGGCATGTTAGGAAAGGTAATAGTTCATGGAGTTGTCTAGCCTTTTACATTGAAAATGCAAATGAATTAGAATAAGGTATTCCTAAATTAGTTATCAACTATAAGGTTTGGAGATTAATTAGTTATCTAATACCTAGCAAAAAAGATTTGTTAAATAACATTTATTAAGTTAAGATATTTTCAAATAATAAGAATCTTAGAAATGATGGGTGGAAAGCTTTAAAGAATGCAATAGGTCTATTGCATGTTCTAAAAGACCCAATAACATGAGCTATGGTAAAAAAGATGAAAGAAGTACTAAATGGGTTAATTGAAGACATTTAGGCCAACCCAACTAAAAATGGTGTGAATTCAAGCTTAGAAGAGAGTCAAGGCCTTATTAATATAATTAAAGTACTTAACTGGTTAGGTATAACTAATAGCATTCACTCTTAAATAGTAGTTTATCCTAAATAAGTGATTGCATAAAAGTGATTTTTTTGTGTAAAAATTTTTCCTAGATAGAAATTCCTCTTAAATAAGCATTTGTGCTAAATAGGAATTTATACCTCTTTAAAATTGCTATCTTAGCCTATAAATAGGCACCTCCTTGTAAGCTCTAAAAGATCAGAAAACTTTGAGAGAAATAAAAAGTAAGGGTTTTCTCTTTCGATTCTTTAAGAACTAAAGAACTTATCAAGAGGTACCTCTTCTTGTGGTGTTCAACTTGACTTATCACTCCCAATTCTCTTCTTTTCTAGAGTGTGGCATCCATGGGCTTCTTAAATATGTTAGGTTCATGTTCCTCCGAATGTTAGGTCTTGGATATTCTTTGATTCATTGTGTGCGTTAGGTCCCTAAGCCATGTTTTTGGGGTTTTCGAGTGATAAAAAAAAATCACTATAAAGTATTATCACCTCTTACTTATGTTAGATGACATATTGGATGAAGTGCATGGTTCATGTGTCTTTTCTAAACTTTGATTTGAAAAGTGGATATCACTATATTAGGATAAGAGAGGGGGATAAGTGGAAAACAACTTTCAAAACTAAGTGTGGTTTGTATGAATGACTTGTTATGCCATTTGGTCTCACTAATGTACCAAGCACTTTTATATGGCTAATGAATTATGTTTTATGTCCATTCATTGGTAAATTTGTGGTTGTGTATTTTGATGATACTTTGGTCTATGGTAAAAGCCTAGAAGAGTATCTTGATCATTTATGTTCTATCTCAATTGTTTTACATTCTAAGAAATTGTATGCTAACTTGAAAAAATATTCCTTTTGTACTAATCAGATCACATTTCTTGGTTATGTTATGAGTGCTAAAGGTATTAAGGTTTACGAGGAAAAGGATAGGGAAATTCGTGATTGGCCTACACTTAAGTCAATAAGTGATGTGTGTAGCTTTCATGGTTTGGCTAGTTTCTATAGATGATTTGTTAGGGACTTTAGCACCATTTCTACACCATTAATTGAGGTTATCAAAAAGAACAAGAGTTTTAAGTAGGGTATTGATCAAAACAAGGTTTTTAATTACATAAGGAAAAATTAAGTTTTGTGCCCTTACTTGCCTTACCTGACTTTACAAAAACTTTTGAGATTGAGTGTGATGCTTTAAGGATTGGCATTAAAGCTATTTTGATGAAGTAAAGACATCCAATTTCCTATTTTAGTGAAAAGCTAAGTGGAGCAAGTCTCAATTATCCTACTTATGATAAAGAGATGTATGCATTGGTATGGGCTTTGTAGACATGACAATATTACCTTTGGCCTAACGAGTTTGTCATCCAAACCATCCATGAATCCTTGAAAGCACTTGAAGGGACAAGGAAAGTTGAACAAAAGACATGCCAAGTGGATTGAATTCATTGAGACCTTGCCCTACAAAATTGGATATAAACATGGTAAGGAAAATGTGGTAGCTGATGCATTATCTCACAGGTATGCTCTTATCTTTACACTTATTGCAAATGTGTATAGAGTATATAAGAAGTCAGCCTTTGAGAAGTTTTATAAGCATAAGGGTTTCCTATTTAAGGAAAATCGTTTATGCATGCATATGAGCTCCTTGAGGGAGTTGGTTATAAAAGAAGCTCATACAAGTGGTCTAATGGGTCATTTTGGAGTTCGGAAAACTCTAGATGTCCTAATTGAACATTTTTTTTTGGCCACACATGGAACGAGATGTTGAGAGGGTATGTGAATGTTAGGTCTAGGGTTTATGTTATTATAGTTTGGTTTAACTTTCCTGAATATTCTTTAATTTCTTGTATGTGTTGGGTCTCTAAGCCACGTCTTTTGGGGTTTTTCACATCACAAACTTTGATATGAAATCTAATTATTGGTAAATAAAAATTCATGAAAAAGATAAATACAAAACAACGTTCATAGTTTCATTTAGACACTATAAATGGAATGTCATATCATTTAGACTAAAAAATGCTCTTTTTGAATTTTAGAAGATTATGAATGAAACATTTAATGCTTATTTAGCACTTATCATTTGTCATTATTTATAATGATGATGTGTTAGTCTTGTCTAATACTATTAAGAAACATTTTGAACATTTAAACATCTTTTTAAATACTATGACAAAAGTTAGGATAGTAACATCATCAAAAAAGATGAAGTTATGCCAAACCAAAATTAGATTTCTTGGTCACTTCATAAAAAATGGAACTATTGTTCCTATTGATTGAGCAATTAAGTTTGCCTCAAAATTTTTTAATGAAATAGGAAACAAAGAACAATTGCAACAATTTTTGGGAAATCTTAATTATATTTTTGAATTTTATAAAAATTTAGTCTATGATACTAAACCTTTATTGGAAAGACTTAAGAAAAATCCTCTAATATGGATGGATAAGCACATAACTATTGTTAAAAGAATAAAGGCTCGAGCAAAAGGGCTACCATGTTTAACTATACCCCATCTAAATGCCTTAAAAATTGTTCATAAAGGATATGAGGGAATTTTATGACAAAGAATTCATTCCTAAGAACAGCTCCTTTGATTCATTTTAGGAGTATGGAAAAGAGCCATAGTTAATTACTCTACTAACAACCCTAACCCTAAAAGTAGAGACATTGATAAACTTTTAAATACAAGAACATTCATATTCTATTGTAAACTCTTATTTACTTTATAACAAACTCCTTCTTAGGAGTGGATTTTATTACTTAACTCTAGCCTATTAAGCACTCTAATCATCTTAGTGAAGCTTTATTCCTCTTTAAAGTTTTAATTCACACCATTTGTTACTTGGTTGGATCGAATATCCTCAATCAACTCATTTAGTGCTTCTTTCATTTTTTTTCTTTTTTTGCTCTAAAACATGTCATTAGCCCTTCTTGAATGCTTAATGGATCATTAAAAGCCCTTTATGCATTATCACGACCATGAATCTCATAGATTTGGTTGAAAAGTGTAATTTACCTATCGTGAAGCACCTTAAGCCATATAAACTTTAATGGTTGAATGAATGTGGGGAGGTTAAGGTTAAGGTAAATAAGTAGGTGTTAGTATCAATTACTATTGGAAGATATACTAATTAGGTCTTGTGTGATGTAGTACCCATGCATACTAGGCATATTTTGTAGGAAGAGCATGACAATATGATTAACGAGTAATATATAATGGGTTTAATAATAGGTACTCTTTTGTAATAAAAGATAAATCTATTACTTTTATACTTTTGAGACCTCAACAAGTTTATAAAGATCAATTGAGAATTGGAAAAAAGAGTAAAAGAAAAATAGGAATTAAGGTCAAGAGGTGAAAAGAGGAATAGGAAATAGAGAAAAGAGACGAGTTTAAGAGAAAAGAAGGAATAATGCAAGAAAGAAAATTTGAGAGTTTGTATCCAAAAGAAAGTGATGTTAAGAAAGCTTTCTATTCAAAATAACCAATGATTGTACTTTGTACAAAGAGGCTTGTTTAGTACTAACAAACTTAACTCCTCATTACCTAGAGTTGTTTCTTAAATGATGATACTTTTTCCTAAGAATTCAATGGGTTGCCACCATTGAGGGAAATAGAACATTAGATTGAATTCATCCCCGATGCAACAATTCCAAATCAATTGACCTATATAAGTAATCTTAAGGAGACAAAGGAGTTTTAAAGGCAAGTTGAGGAGAATATAGTAAAGAACTATGTGAGGAAAAGCATGAGTCTATGTGTAGTTATAGTATTGCTTGTGTCAAAGAAAGATGGGACATAAAAGATGTGCGTTGATTGTTAAGTGGTCAACAAAATTACTATAAAGTACCGCCATCCTAGATTAAATGACACATTAGATGAACTACATGGTTCATATGTCTTTTTTATTATTGATTTGAAAATTGAATACCATTAAATTAGGATGCAAGAGGGAGATGAGTGGAAAACAACTTTCAAAACTAAATATGGCTTGTATGAATGGCTTGTTATGTCATTTGATATCTCTAATGCCCCAATTACTTTTATGCAATTGATGAATCATGTTTTGCATGCATTCATTGGCAAATATGTAGTTGTCCATTTTAATGATATTTTGGTTTATGGCCAAAATTTAATTGAGCATCTTGATCATTTACATTATATTCTAAGTGTTTTACATTCTAAGAAATTGTATACTATCCTTAAGAAATGTTCCTTTTGCACTAATTAAATAATATTTCTTGGTTATGTTGCGAGTGTTAGGGGTATTAAGGTTGATGAGGAAAAAGTTAGTGCAATTTTTGCTTGGCCAACACCTAAGTTAATTAGTGATGTGTATAGTTTTTATGGTTTAACTAGTTTCTATGGATGCTTTAATAGAGACTTATAGATAAATAAAGTGATTATTTTGTATGAATAACTAGTTTATATGGCTTAACCTTCTTTTCTAAAGCTTTTTGATTTATAATAGGTCTTGAAGTTTGCTGAACTATAGATTTTTATACTACTTCATCTATTTTCTCTTTAACTCTGTTGAGTTGATTTCCAAATAACTAAAGATATAGATTGGTATAGTTTCCTTATTCTGTAATAGCATTTATGGAGGGCACCTCTTTGTAAGGAGAGGCTACCATCTCTTTGTCTTCAATTTTAATATTTAAATTAAGTGCAAGAGAGTGAGTAGAATTAACCTAGTTACCTTTTTCATGTAATGTATTCTTAGTATGCTTTTCAAGAATCAAACACTTTTCTAGGGTAGAAAATTTGGAAACAGTTTTTTCTTAAGTTTATAAACTTTTTCCAAGTAAGTAAATCTATCAATTGGTTCTTCTATTAATATCATTTTATTAACAAATATTTTATGGCATTTATGCCAAATTGCTCTTTGTTTTTCATCAAAAGTAACAAAGAACCATTTTCTTTTTAAAGTATTTTTAAGAGAGTGAAATAACTCTCTTAATTTTTCTTCATTTTCATCAATAAAGACCATGGATTGGCCATGGTACCATTCTTGAATGCTTAATAGATCCTTTGAAGCCCACCATGCACTGACACCTTCATAAATCTCATCATGAAGCCTACCTAAAATTAGAGAAAAAGGTTAAGTTGGTCTTTAACTGCCATAACTACTCTGTAAAGAAAAAAGGTAAAACTTGCTACCATTAAGTTTACTCATTATGATATTATTTGGTGGATCAATTTGTTTTGACTAGGAGAAGGAATCATGAGAGGCCCATTGAGATGTGAGAGGAGATGAAGACTATCATGAAGAGGAGTTTCATTGTTAATCATTATTATAAGGATATGTACTAAAGGCTGCAGAGGCACACTCGAGGTTCCAAGAGTGTAGAGGACTATCACAAGAAGATGAAGACTACCATGATTAAGGCTAATGTGGAGAATGATAGAGAAGCAACCATGGCTCGGTTCTTGCGAGGGTTGAATAAAGACATCACCAATGTAGTTGAATTGCAACATTATATGGAGTTAGAGGACATGGTGCACATGGCAATGATAGTTGAAGGCAACTCAAATGAAAGGGTTCTGTATAGTGTGGACAAAATTTGAGTTCCACTTCATCCTAGAAGCCAAATTGGAGCAAAAGGGAGGAGTGAGCTAATTACAAGCCCAAGGCCAAATATTACAATAGTAAGGAAGTGAGTCCTGGGAAAAAGAAAGGTAATTCTAATTCCTAATTTAGTAAAAATAGGGATATTAAATGTTGTGAGTGTTTAGGAAGAGGACATCTCGCATCTTAATGTCCAAATAATCATATGATCATCTTGCAGGGTAATGATGATATTGAGATTGAAAGTGACTTTGATGATGACTCTATGCCACCTTGGGGCAATGCACATGATGGAGAGAAGTACTTTATTGAGGGAGATGTGTAGGTGACTAGATAAGCTTTGAGTGCACAAACCAAGGAAGATGATGAATTGTAGAGAGATAATATCTTCCATACATAGTGCCACATTAAAGATAAGGGACCATAGATAAGGATAGCTAGCACTAATTTGGTTGAAAAATTGAATTTACCCACCGTGAAGCACCTTAAGCCACATAAGATTCAATGGCTGAATGAATATGGAAAAGTTAAGTTACATAAGTAGGTGTTAGTATTATTGACTATTAGGAGATATACTAATGAGGTCTTGTGTTATATTGCATCCATGTATACTTGACATATTTTGTTAGGATAACTAGGGCAATATGATCAGTGTGTAATGCATAATGGGTTTAAGAGTAATTAGTCTTTTATAATGAGTGGTAAACCTGTTACTTTGACACATTAATGAGTTTTATAAAGATCAATTAAGGATTAAATAAGAGAGTGAGAGAAAAAAAGAAGTTGAGGTTAAAAGGAGAAAAGAAAGAAAGAAAGGAGAAAAAAAAGATGAGACTGAGAGCAAAGAAGGAAGAGGGAAAGTTCACTATAAAGTATTAGTATCTTATACCTAAAAGGGATAAGAATTGGAGGATGTGCATTGACTATAGAGTAGCCAACAAAATCACTATAAAGTATCACTATCTCATACCTAGATTAGATTACAAATTAAATAAATTACATGGTTTATATGTCTTTTCTAAAATTAATTTGTAAAGATGATATCACCAAATTAGGATGAAAGAGGGAGATAAGTGAAAAACAACTTTCAAAACTAAGTATGGTTTGTATGAATGAGTTGTTATGCCATTTCCCTCACTAATGTTCCAATCACTTTTATGAGATTAGGGAATCTTGTTTTGCATGAATTTATTAGTAGATTTATGGTTATTTATTTTGATGATAAGTTGGCCTATAGTAGGAACTTAAATAACTATATTGAGCATTCGTAAAGATATACTAATGAGTTCTTGTGTAATGTTATACCCATGCATACTAGTCTTATTTTGTTATGAAGACCATGACAATATAATCAATATGTAATGTATAATGGGTTTAAGAATAGGCACTCCCTATTACTCTTGTACCTTTAACATATTGGTGAGTTTATAAAGATCAATTAAGTATTAAAAAAGAGAGTATGGAAAAAAAAAAAAGAAATTTAGGCCAAAAGGAGAAAAAAGGGAAAGAAAGGAGAGAAAAGGGACAAGACTGGGAGAAAAAAAGGAAGAGGGTAAGATAGAAAATTTGAGAGTTAATAGGAAAAAGAGAGATCTTTCTATTTGAAATAACCTATGATTATATTTTTGTACAAAGAGAATCATTTTAGCACTAATGAGCTCAACCCCTCTTTGCTTAATGTTGCTATGTTTCTTTTGTAGGAATTTGGAAATAGTTTTTCTAAAGAACCAAGTAGTTTTTCCACCTTTGAGGGGAATAGAATATCAGATTGAATTTATTGTTAGGGCAGCAATTCCAAACCAACCAACCTATAGAAGTTATCTTAAGGAGACAAAGTATCTTGAAAGACAAGTTGATAAACTTCTGGCAAAGCATGAGTCTATGTGCAGTTCAAGTTTTATTTGTGCTCAAGAAAGATAAGACTTGGGAAATGTGTGTTGATTGTGGAGTACTCAACAAAATCATTGTAAACTATCACCATCCCATACCTAGATTAGGTGGCATATTAGATGAATTGCATAGTTCATATGTCTTTTTTAAAATTAATGTGAAAAAGTGGGAAGATTGTTTGCCAATAAGAATGTTCATTATGTTACTACTTACTCTTAATTTGAAATTATGTATGGTTTTGATCCCTTAACTCCTTTGGATTTGATGCCTTTACCTATTGATGATGTATGCTAATTTAGATTATGAACGCAGGTCTGAAATGGTAAAGAAGTTGCATAAGAAGGTGGGGTAACAAATTGCAAATTGAATTGAGTAATATGCATCACATGTCATCAAAGGTTGAAAGAACATAGTGTTTAAACCATATGATTGGGTTTGGGTGTATATGCACAAGGAAAGGTTTCTAACTCATAGGCATTCAAAGCTGCAGCCTAAAGGTGATAGTCCATTTCAAGTGGTAGCATAGATTATTGACAATGTCAATAAGTTAGACCTTCCTAGTGATTACAATGTGAGTGCAATATTTAATGTATCTCATCTTTTTCATTTTAATGTAAGTGATGATTCGAAGATGAATCCTTTTGAGGAGAGGGGGAATGATGAGATCCACAAACAAGTCAAGGCATAAAGGTCTTCTAAGGATCCATCAAGCATTAAAGAAAGGGCAATGACATGCTTAAAAGCTAAAATGACGAAAGACATAATTAGTAGGCTAATTAAAGTAGTTTGAGTGAAAGAAGCTAATTCAATCTTGAAGGGTGGCAAAGCATACCTTAATGTGGGTTGAGACTTTATCAATTGTATAAGTATATTGAATAGGTTTGTGTGTTAAGTGATTGTTAGAGTTTCTACAACAATCCCTAAAAAATAAGAGTAGAATTGTTATCATCCTCTTTAGGAAGTTTGTCCTTATTTCTAGGGTTCTTAATTTAGCCTATAAATAGGTTTGATCTCATTGTTAAAGGGAGCAGATCATTAAGTGAATTAAAAGTAATGTGAACCCTAAAGAGCACAATGAAACCCACAAGCAAAACATGGAATTCAAAACCCCAAGAGAGTTAAATTAAGTTTAATAAACACAAAACCTTGACCTAATGTTCAAAGGAATATGAATCTAAGGTATAAACTTAAACCTAATGCTCAAATGAACATGAACTTGAAGCCTATGAAACAAAAGAGCCTTTCAACTTGATTAGTTTTTGCACTTGATTTCAATGATTTATCACTCGAAAGATAAGATTGCCACTTATTTTCTACTAATATAGCTTCACCTTTTATTACATGAAGCAATTCATAGTAAATTATTTCAAAATTAACTTTTGTATTCACACCAAACATTATATTCATTGGGAAAAGTGTCTTAACACCTTTGATGTTCTAAATTCATTGAATTCCATCAAATAAAAGAATCATTGATCTTGGTTTGCTTTCGCTGCATGGTTTAAAGGTTTCATTACTTGAATGATGAGATCATAACATCATTTTTCGCTAACAAGGCTTATCCTTTCATTGCAAAAAGTCATTCACTAAAAAATATAATTACATCAATTTTTTGTCTACAAAAAGCAATTTTCTCATTACGACAAGGATACCAATATGTTATAATCCAAATCGATTGAATTGTATCAAACAAAGGAATCATTTGATAAGATTTATGGAGGTGTCAATGCATAGAGGGCTTTTAAGGTTCTAGTAAGCATTCAAAAAGGGCCAATGGCATGTTCTAGAGCCAAAAGAATGAAAGAGGCACTAAATGGGTTGATTAAAGACAATTAAGCTAAGGAAGCTAATTCAATCTTTAAGGGCAGCAAAGTATATCTTAATATGGACCAAGGCTTTATCAATTGTATAAATATGCTAAATTAGCCTAAGTGATTGTGAAGAGTTGAAGCAACAAAGTAATGGAATTAGTGAATTAAACCTATCATGAAGTCTAAAAAATAGAGGATGAGTAAACTAACTGTAAAACTAGTTAAAAGACTAGTTTGATATTAGTTTATTTAGAAAGTTTTTCTTATTTCTAGGGTTAGGGTTGTTACTTCAACCTATAAATAAACTTGATTTTATTGTTAGAAGATATAGATCATTGGTGAAAAAAGAGGTGAGAACGTTTTCTTTCGGTTATTCATTGAATTTTATAAACTTGTTGAGATTATTGTCTTGTGGCATTCCAACTAGATTTATCACTACCAAATTCCTTATTAAATGTAGCATCCATATCCTTCTTTATACCTTTGGTTCATGTTCCTTTGAACATTAGGCCTTGGATTATACCTTAGGTTTATGTTCCTATGAACATTGGGTCAAGGTTTTACTTTTGTTAAACCAGATTGAACTTTCTTAGGGTTTTGAATTCCTTATTTTTCTTATGAGTTTCATTGTGCTTTTTGGAGTTTAGATTAGTTGGTATAAGAACTTTAGGGTTTAAATCAAGTTTGCTTATCTAAATTTGAGTTTTTCTCTTGTCCTTCTTCTTAGGCACCTTTTATAACCTTTTGTTCTTTAAATCCGCCAAACCATAGTTTATTTACTTTTTGGCAACAGCTTAATAGTTTGGCCAAACTAGCCACAATAATGATTTAGTCCTCTAGCTCAATTGTACTTCCATAATCTATTTTCTTGTTCTATTGTCCAAGCACTTATTTCCTTTGAGTCTACTTCCTTTAATTTATTTTCTTTGAGTCTACTTACTTGAATTTATTTTCCTTGAAGTCCCATTTTTGGTTTTCTAATTTCTTGTTTTCCATTAGTTTAATTCTTTTCCTTAAGATTACTCTTTTTGATTTAGCTTTTTTAGTTCCTTAAAGAGCTAAAAAGGGAAGTTAAGAGTGGTAAAAGGGAAAAGTGTGACCTCATTAAAAGAAAAGCCATTGAAGAAAATTAAACACTAAGTTTGAGTAACAATGATTGATAGAAACATGTAGGGGAGTGTGTGTGAGGTTATTTCTAATTTTTTTTAGTGCAAGTTAGCAACATGACTTTGAAAGATAAAGGAGTGAGTGAGGAAGGTTGGAAGGATGATTTGTTCAAGTTCTAAGTGATACAACAATAGTGTGAGCACATGAACATTGTGTTTGGTGAGATGAGAGATCGGATGGAGAGGCAAGTTGCTATTATAGCTAATTTGCAAAAGTGGACATGATGTGGAAAACCCCAAAATACATGGCTTAGAAACCTAACAAACACAAGAAATCAAAGAATATTTAGGAAAAGATAAACTAGACTTTAGTAATGCAAACCTAGACCCAACATTCAAAGGAACTTGAACCTAAGGTACTTAAGAAGGATATGGATGCCACACTCTAGGAAAAAAGGGAATTCAGAGTGATATGTCAAGTTGAATGCCACAAGAAGAGGTACTTCTTGCTAAGTTCTTTGGTTCTTAAAGAACTAAAGGAGAAAACCCTTGCTCTTTTTATTTCTCTTAAAGTTGTTTGATGTTCTAGAGCTTACAAAGAGGTGCCTATTTATAGGCTATGATAACGATTCTAAAAAGGCATAAATTTCTATTGAGGACAAGTCCTTATTTATAATGAATTGCTATCTAAGACAAATTCTTACATAGAAAACTCACTTTTATACAATCATTTTTTTATAATAAACTACTATTTAAGAATGAATGTTATCACTTAGTCTTGACCCATTAAGTACTCTAATCACATTAACAAGGCCTTAACTCTCTTCCAAGCTTGAATTCACACCATTTGTAGTTGGGTTGGCCTAAATGTCCTCAATCAGCCCATTTAGTACTTCTTTCATCTTTTTGGCTCTAACTCGTGTTATTGGGCCTTCTAGAATATGCAATGGACCTCTTGCATCCATTGAAGCCTTCCACCATCATCTATAAGGTTCTCATCATTTTCCCCTCTCCTCAAAAGGATTCATCCTCGAATCATATTAAATACCTTATCTTTAATGAGACACCTTGTATGAAAGATGTTATCTTGTTGCAACTCATTTTCTTCCTTCACTTGCACATCAAATGATTGCCTTATGACAAAAGCTACATTATTATCCAGATACCCCTTTCCATCACTTTCACCCTCTAATGATGGCACAAAATCATCATCTAATTCACTTGTAATTTCAACATCACCATTACCTCTTAGATCATTGCACTCTTATTTGAACATTAAGATGCAATGTGACCCTTGCCCAAACACTTAAAACATTTAACAACTTAATTTCTACTTGGTTAGGGGTTAGAATTACTTGTTTACTTACTAGAACCCATTTCCTTGTGCTTGGATATCTCAGCTTTGGACTTCTAATCAGCCTTTTTATCCTTTTTACTCCAATTCAACTTCCAAGATGAGGTAGAACCTGAATTCTACCTAAACCCGTGTGGAACCCTTTCATTTAAATTGTATTTTAACTTTCATTGCCATGTGCACCATGTCTTCAAATTCCACATAATATTACAATTCAACCACATTGGCTATGTCTTTTTTTAGCCCTTGTAAAAATCAAGCCATGATTACCTCTCTATGTTCTTCTACATTTGCCTTAGTCATGGCAATTTCCACCTCCTTGTAATAGTCCTCCACACTTTTGGTGCCCTAAGTGAGCCTATACAGCCTTTGGTACAACTCCTTTTAATAGTGATTAGGGATAAAGCTCCTCCTTATGATAAGCTTTATCTCCTCCCATATATCAATAGGCCACTTATGATTCCTTCTCTTAGTCAAAACAAGTTGATCCAACTAAATAATAGTATAATTAGTAAATTCAGTGGCAGCAAGCTTTAACTTATTTAACCTTAGAATAGTTGTGGCAGTAAAAAACCATTTTAACCTTCTTCTCCCATTTTAACCTTAGATCATTCTTACCTTGGAATAGAGGAGTTGTTATTTTAATATTGTTGGCAATTTTAACCATAGTAGTTTGATAATCAAATTCATTATCTATCACATCATCTTCATGGTCATAGGCATGTCTTAATTGCCTTCTTACTTTAGTAGCCTTATATTCCCCATGCCTCCTTTGTAACTTTGCTATTGTATTAGCTTGCTCCTCCATCCTCTCTCTTATATCATCAAATTTGGTATTCATGCAATCAAATTGTTGTTGCATAGTTTTGATCATAAAGGACATATCACTAACTCCCTCCTAAGCTACACTTTTGTCTTTAGAAGTCATAGTATGCTTCTACACAAAATGATTAGGATACCTCACAAAACACTCCCTTATGTGTGTCACTCAAAAGAAGAGGTGTCAAACTCCCTCATGTTTACAATTTGTATGGCTTTTTTTATATGAATTTGCACTCTTGCCTTTTATACCCAAATTGTCCCTTTCAGTTCTTTAAAGAACTAAACAAACTAAATCAAAAGGATTGATTTTGAATAGAATAAGATAAATGACATATAATTGAACAAGTTGGAGAACAAAGAGTCAAAAAGAAAAAAGAAAAAAGAAAAAAGATATCAAGGCAAACGAATTTAATGAACTAAACTCACAAAAATTATGATAGGGGGTACAACCTAGAGGATAAAATTGGATGACATAACAAGAAAATAAATGGCAAAATTGGAGTTAAGCAAGAAAACTATGTTATTATTGTGGTCAATATGACCAAACCATTTAACTTTTTATCAATAACTTGAATTTGATGCCTTTTTGTTTTCTTTTTGTCTTTTGCTTAATACAAAACAATAGTGGAATAGTTAGTGATAGCAATTGGAATTGAAATTAGCACATTTTTGTAGTTATGATCTTAAACAAATGAGCAAAGTGAGAAGGGTTGTAAATAGATAGATTAACACATTTGAATGGTAATGCACTTAATAGAAAACTAAATAGAAATAAATAAATCACAAGGTAGCAAATTGAAGAACTAGTTGATCTAACCTAATTTTAGGCTAGGCTCTGATACCAACTGATGTGGAAAGCCACAAAAGATGTGGCTTAGTGACCTAATGCACACAAGAAATCAAAGAATATCTAGGAAAGTTAAATCAGACTTTAATAGCAGAAACCGTAGACCCAACATTCAAAGGAACATAGGTGCCACACTTTAGAAAAGAAAGGAATTAGAGGCGATAAGTTGAGTTAAACGCCATAATAAAAGGTACTTCTTAATATGTTCTTTAGTTCTCAAAGAACTGAAGGAGAAAACCCTTACTTTTTATTTCTCTCAAAGTTGTCTGATATTCTAAAGCTTACAAAGAGTTGCCTATTTATAGGCTAAGTTAGCAATCCTAAAGAGATAAAATTCCTATTTAGAACAAATCCTTATATAAGAGGAATTCTTATTTAGGACAAAGTCTTATACTGAAAACTCACTTTTATACAATTATTTATTTAGGATAAACTACTATTTAGGAGTGAATGCTATTACTTAGTTTGGGCCCATTAAGTACTTCAATCATATTAATAAGGCCTTGACTCTCTTCCAAGTTTGAATTTGCACCATTTATAGCTAAGTTAGCCTAAATGTTCTCAATCAACCCATTTAGTACTTTTTTCATCTTTTTGGCTCTAGCTCATGTTATTAGGCCTTCTGGAATGTGCAATAGACCTCTTACATCTTTTGAAGCTTTCCATCCATCATCTCTAAGGTTCTCTTTAGGACGAACACACAAATCTCCTAATGAATAACGGAAAAAGAGGCATAATCATCACAATGATTGTGATGATGATGGTGATAATGATGCTGATTTTGATGATCTACCTACTTTAGTTAGAATCACCAATAATATGAATGGATGGAGAGATTTCAGGAGGTGACACACCTATGACTATGATTTAGGTAGCATTAAAATGAAAATTCCTCTATTACAAGAGAAAAACAATCCTAAAACTTATTTAGAATGGGAGAAAAAGGTTGAGTTGGTTTTTGATTGTCATATCTACTTTGAAGAATAGAAAATGGTAAAACTTGTTGTTAAGTTGATAGATTATACTTTTATTTGGTGGGATCAACTCATTTTGACCAAGAGAAAGAATCATGAGAGGGCTATTGATACTTGGGAGGAGATGAAGGCTATTACAAGGAGAAGGCTATCATGAGGGCTCACTCAAGGCACCATGAGTGATGGGGAGCTTAGAGATGATGTGTGGAAGGCTTCAAATGATGCAAAAGATCCATTGCACATTCTAGAAGGCCCAATGACACAAGCTAGAGCCAAAAGATGAAAGATGCACTAAATGGGTTGATTAAGGACATTTAAGCCGACCAAGCTACAAATGGTGCAAATTCAAGTTTGAAAGAGAGTTAAGGTCCTATTAATATGATGAAAGTACTTGCTGGGTCAAGATTAAGTAATAACATTCACTCTTAAATAAAAGTTTATCCTAAATAAGTGATTGTATAAAAGTAAAAGTTTTTTGTATAAGAATTTGTCCTAAATGGGAATTTATGCCTCTTTAGGATTGCTATCTTAGCCTATAAATAGGAACTTTCTTGTAAGCCCTGGAACATCAAACAACTTTGAGTGAAATAAAAAGTAAGGGTTTTCTACTTTAGTTCATTTGAGAACTAAAGAACTTGTCAAGAAGTACCTCTTTTTATGACATTCAATTTGACTTATCTCTTCTAATTCCTTTATTTTTTGGAGTGTGTCATCCATATCCTTCTTAAATACCCTAGGACCATGTTCCTTTGAATGTTAGGTCTGGGGTTTGTGTTATCAAAGTATGATTTAGCTTTTAAGGATATTCTTTGATTCCTTGTATGCGTTGGGTTCCTAAGCCAAGTCTTTTGGGTTTTTTCACATCATACCTTATCTTAGAAGCCAAATTGGAGTAAAAAGGACGAGAAGGCTAATCATAAGTCCAAATCCAAGCTATCCAAGAGTAAGAATGTAGGTACTAGTATGGAGATATGTAATTTTGATCTCTAACCCAATAGAAATAGTGATGTTATATGTTTTATGTATTTGGAAAATGGTTACATTGTATCTAAATGTCCAAATAAGTGTGTAGCCTTGAGAGGTAGTAGTGACTTTAAGACCAAAAGTGAGTTAGATGTTGATTCTGTGCTACCATTGGAGGGTGAAAGTGATGGAGAGGAGTATCTGGCTAATGGAGTGACTCTCACCAAAAGGCGAGCATCTAATATGCAAGTTAAGGAAGAGAATAAGGTGAAACAAGATAACATCTTTCATGTGAGTTGCTTCATCAAACTTAAGGTATGGAGTATAATCATTAATGGTGATAGTTGCACTAATATAGCTAGCACAGTTATGGTTGAAAAGCTGAATTTACCTATTATGCAATATCATAAGCCATATTAGCTTCAATGTTAAATGAATATGATGAAGTCAAGGTAAATAAGCAAGTACTAGTGTCATTTTCTACCTAGAGGTATATGATGAAGTATTATATGATCTTAGGCCTATGCATGTAGATCATATTCTATTAAGGAGGTCATGATAGTTTGACAAGCAAGTGACACATGAAGGGAAAACTTATCACTCTTGTACCATTAACATGTCAACAACCTTATGAGGATCAACTAAAGATTAAAAATTATGGTGAATAGAAAAGAGAGTGAAATAAAAGGGACAACTGAAATAGAAAAGAGAGGAGAGAAAGTGAGGACATAAGAAAGAGAGGACAAAATATAGTTTTTGTGAAAAAGAAAATGATGTCAAAAAAGTGTTTTAAGCTAAACAACCTATAATTGTACTTTTGTACAAAGAAACTCATTTTAACAATATCAAACTTGACACTTTTTCTCCAATGTTGCTATTTAACTCTTGTAAAAAATTGAACATGTATTTTCTAGCAATGTTCCATATGGTTTACCACCTAAAAAGGGAAATTAAGCATAAAATTGATTTTATTTTTAGTGGGTCTATTCCAATTTGGCTAGAATATGGGACTAATCTCAAAGAGACAGAGGAGCCTCAAAGGCAAATTAAGGAACTCATGTTGAAGGGATATGTGAGAGAAAGAATGAGTCCATGTGCACTTCTTGTTTTACTTATGCACAAAAAGGATGAGACTTAGAGAATATATGTTAATCGCTGAGCAGTCAACAAAAATCACTAGAAAATATAGGCATTCCATTCCTAGATTAGATGATATGATTAATGAATTGCCTGGGTATTGTGTATTTTCTAAGATTGATCTTAAAATTGGAATCATCAAATTAGGATGAGAGAAGGTGATGAGTAAAAAATAGTCTTTAAAACAAAATATGGGTTGTTTGAGTGGCTAGTTATGTCATTTAGGTTAAGTGATGCTTATAATACATTTATAAGGCTAATAAATCATGTTTTACATATTTTTATTGGTAAATTTGTGGTTGTTTACTTTGATGATATTTTGGTTTATAGTAAGAGATGAGCACATTAACCATTTAGAAAGTGTTCAAACCATTATGAGAAAAGAGAAGTTGTATGATACCTTTAAAAAGTATTCCTTTTATGCAATTCAAATTGTATTTGCTCATTATGTTGTTAGTACTAAAGGAATTGATCATAACAAGGAGAAGGTTAAGGCTACTAGGATTGGCCTACACCTTGAACTATTAATGAAGTGCACAGTTTTCATAGTTTAGCTAGCTTTTACATAAGGTTTGTCAAGGACT
The DNA here is from genome assembly GCA_023213295.1 of Bruguiera hainesii. Classification (NCBI taxonomy): domain Eukaryota; kingdom Viridiplantae; phylum Streptophyta; class Magnoliopsida; order Malpighiales; family Rhizophoraceae; genus Bruguiera; species Bruguiera hainesii. Next base: position 7,218,477 of record JAHOYR010000018.1, read on the forward strand.
TCAGCATAAGAGCTGCACCATTGACAAAAGTTGTCAAGAAAAGTTGATAAGATCCATGAAGGAGTTGATGCATGGAGGACTTTTAATTTAAGTAAGGAAAAATTGATTTCTACACCATTACTTGCTTTACCTAATTTTACTAAAACTTTTAAAGTTGAGTGCGATGCTTCATATATTGGCATTGGACCAATTATAATGCAAGAATAGTGTCCTATAGCTTGTTTTAGCAAGAAGTTGAATGGAGCAGCTCTTAATTACCCCTTATAGAAGTAATCCTAAGGAGAAAAAGGAAATTCAAAGGTAAGTTGAGGAGCTTAAGGCAAAAGGATATGTGAGGGAAAGTTTGAGTTCATTTGCAATTCCAGTAGTGCTTATGCCTAAGAATGATGGGACATAGAGGATGTGTGTTAACTACCAAGTGGTTGAAAAAATCTTTGTCATATTTCTTAGCTATGTTCTACATGCTAGGGGTATTAAGGTTGACAAGAAAAGTGTTAGGGCAATTCGTGATTGGCCTATACCTAAGTCAATCAGTAATGTGCATAGTTTTCAAGGTCTAGAGCTGGTTTTTATAGATGCTTTGTTGTAGACATTAGCACTGTAACTGCATCAATAACTGAGATCATTAAAAATAATGTGGACTTTAAGTGAGGCAATGATCATAACAAGACTTTTAATTTGATCAAGGAAAAATTAAGTTATGCACCCTTACTTACTTTACCTAACTTTACTAAAACTTTTAAGATTGAGTTTTATGCTTCAGGTATTAGCATTGGAACAATTTTGATACAAGAAAGGCAACTAATTGCCTACATTAGTGAAAAGCTAAGTGGAGTAGCCCTTGATTAACCTACTTATGATAAAGAGATGTATCCATTGGTACTAGGTTTTGAGACATTGTAGCATTTACCTTTGGCTCAAAGAGTTTGTCATCCATACTAACTACAAATCCTTGAGACACATGTCATTGAGACCCTTTCCCTATGTCATTAAATATAAACAAGATAAAGAGAATGTGGTGGCTGATGCATTATCTTGAAGATATGTCATTGTTTCTACTTTAAATGAAAAATTATTGGGATTGAAGTCATTAAAGACTTATATGTTAATGATCATGAGAAAATAGTTTTCGAAAAATTCTTTAGGCATGAGGGTTATTTGTTTAGAGAGAACACATTATGTGCTTATAAGATTTATGCAAAAGCTACTAATGTGTAAGACTCAACGAGGTGATCTAATGGGTCATTTTAAAGTTAGGAAAACACATGAAACAAGATGTTGAGAGGGAATATGAAAAGTGCATATCATGCAAATAGGCCAAATTTAGAGTTTTACCTCATGGCTTGTACTCTCTTTTATCCATTCCTAGCCAACCCAAGGTTGATTTATCTATAGACTTTGTGTTGGGCCTAATGTAAACAAAAAAGGGTAGAGATTTTATATTTGTTGTTGTTGACAAGTTTCCAAAGTTGGCATACTTCATCCTATGCCATAAAATTGATGATGCAAACAATACAACAAAAGTGTTATTCAAAGAGGTACTAAGCTATTGTTTTAAACTACTTTTCATCCACAAACAAATGGGTAAATCAAGATCATTAACCAAACACTTTTTATATTATTGTAGGTTATTATTTGCATGAATTTGAAAATGTAGGAAGATTGTTTGCTACATGTAGAGTTTGCATATAATAGGAGTGTTCATGCTACTACTAATTACTCTCCATTTAAAATTGTGTATGGTTTTAATCCTTTGACTCCTCTAGATTTTATGCCTTTACCTATTGATGAATATGCTAGCTTAGATGGTGAACACAAGGTAGAAATGGAGAAAAAATTGCATGAGAAGGTGTGGCAACAAATTGCATAATGAATTGAGCAATATTTATCTCATGCCATCCAAGGGTGAAAGAAGGTATTGTTTGGACTTAGTGATTAGGTTTAAGTGCATATGTACAAGGAAAGTTTCCTAGCTCTAAGGCATTCAAAGGTACAACCTAGAGGGGATAGTCCATTTCACATAGTGGTATGGATTAATCATAATGCTTATAAGTTAGACTTTCTTGCTAAGTACAATGTCAGTGAAACATTTAATGTTATTGATCTTTCTCTTTTTGATATAGGTAATGACTTGAGGATGCATCCAATTAAGGAGTAGGGAAATGATGACATTCATAGAGTTGTCGATGCTTAGAGGGCTTTTAAAGTAGGAGTTTGTTATAAAATAGGAGTTTGTCATAAAATAAGAGTTTATAACAAAATAAGAGTGTTTCTATATTTTAGGTGATCATTGTCCCTCCTCTTAGGGTTATGGTTATTACTTCATCCAATAAATAGACTTGATTTTATTGTTAAAAGATATAGACTATCAGTGAAAAAAAGTGAGAATTTTTTCTTTCAATTCTTCATTGAATATTGCAAACTTATCAAGATTATTGTCTTATGGTATTTTGATATGACTTATTACTCTCAAATCCCTTCTTTCTAGAGTATGGCATCCATATCCTTCTTTGGGGTTTTGAATTCATTGTTTTGCTTATAGGTTTCATTTTGCTCTTTAGAGTTCACATTGGAATGTGTCCTTGAAACAAAAGTATAAGCCATGTTAGCAAGAAATGAAATGATAGTTTTATCTTTTAAATAATAAACAATTAAAAAATGTAAAAAAAAAAAAGGAGATCAATGACTTGTTTGTGTGATAGACTTTAATGCATTTTAACTATAAAAGGTGTATTGATGTGTTTATTATAATGAATATAATGCTTACTTTGTACATAAAAGTTAACTTCATGTTCATTTTGTGTGAATGAATTATTGCAGCAAAAACCAAAGCCTTGAAAGTAAGAAATGAAGTGACAGTGTCATCTATTAGTTATTTAGCTATTCAAACCATGTATAAAAAACTAATCAAGATTAAGGACCCATATGCTTAATGGACTCAATAGATTAATGATGAGATCCATAGAAGAGCTAATGCATAGAGAGCTTCTAAGGATCCATTGAACATTCAAGAAGAGCTAATGACATGTTAAAGGGTTAAAAAGACAAAAAAATCACTAAATTGGTTGATTAAGGATTTTTAAGTCAACTAAGTAACAAATGGCATGAATTCAAACTTAAAAGAGTACCAAGGTTTCATTAATATGATTGAAGTGCTTAATGAGCCAAGGTTAAAAAGTAAGAGTTTATAATAAAGTAGGAGTGTTCCTATATTTTAGGAGTATATCATTGTTTGTATTTTTAAAGTTTTAGGGTTGTTATTCCAGCCTATAAATAAGCTTGGTTTCATTGTTAAAAGGAAAAAGATTATGTGAATGGAAAAGTAAGAATCTTCTCCTTTTATTTGTCTAAAAACTAAAGAACTTATCAAGAACAAACTCTTTTTATGGCATTTAACCTAACTTGTCACTTTCAAACTCATTCATTTCTAGAGTGTGGTGTCCATATCCTTCTTTGTAACCTATGTTCGTGCTCCATTAAACATTAGGTCTAGGGTTTGCATGACTAAAATCTGATTTACCTTTATTGGTTTAATGTTTGATTCCTTATGTGTGTTGGGTCCATATGCCACAACTTTTAGGATCACATTAGTTGGTATTAGAGCCTAACTTTGAATCAAGTTTGATTATTAATTTAAGTTTTTTCTTTTGTTCTTCTTCTTGGCAGCATCATATACATTTTGTTCTATGAATCCATAAATGCTAGCTTCAACTTTTCTTCTTGACTACATTCTATACCCTATTGTTCTCTTAGTTTGAAGGATCCATTAAGGAGTCAATGCATGAAGGGCTTCTAAGAATCCATTAAGCAATTAAGAAGGGTCAATTACACATTTTAGAGTTAGAAAGATGAAAAAAATACTAAATGGGTTAATTGAGGATATTTGGGCCAACCAAGTAATAAAAGTTATGAATTCAAACTTAATAAAAGACAAAAGCTTCATTAAGGAGTATAGCATTGTCTGTACTTTCAGGGTTAGGGTTGTTACTTCAACCTATAAATAGGCTTGATATTATTGTTAAATGATATAGATCATTGGTGAAGATAGAGAGAGAATTTTTTCTTTTGGTTCTTCACTGAACTTTGTGAACTTATCAAGATTATTGTCTTGTGGTGTTCTGACCCAACTTATCACTCCCAAATCCCTTCTTTTTATAGTGTGGCATCCATATCCTTTTTTATTCCTTTGGTTTGTCTTCCTAAGAACATTGGGTAAAGATTTTATTTTTGTTAAATCTAATCTAACTTTCTTGGGGTTTTGAATTACTTATTTTACTTATGGGTTTCATTATTCCCTTTGGGATTCACATCAATTGGTATCAAAGTTTTCAAGTTTAAGTTAGGCTTATCTAAATTTTATATTTTCTCTTGTTCTTCTTCTTAGTCACCTTTTATAACTCTTGTTCTTTGAATCCTCATTTTAACTTTTCTTGTCTTTAAATTCATATAAAAAAATAAAAAAAAAAAAGAAAAACAAAACAAAACAAAGAAAGAAACAAAGAAAAAAAGGAGTGTGAAAAAAGAAACAAAAAAAATCCACTTTAAGGCAATAGCTTAATGGTTTGGTCAAGCTAGCCATAATAACAATCTAGTCCTCCAGCTTGACTATACTTCCATGATCTATTTTCTTATTCTATTTTCCAAGTACTTGTTTCCTTTAAGTCTCCTTCATTAAATTTATTTTTCTTGACATCCTTTTTTCATTTTCTAATTTTTGTTTTACCATTAGGTCAATTCTATCCTATTAATTTTATTTTGTGAGTTGGTTCACTTAAAATTAATCTTCTTAATTTTGCTTGTTTAGTTCCTTAGAGAGCTGAAAAGGGAAGTTAAGAGTGGTAAAAGGCAAAAGTGTGAGCTCATTATAAGAAAAGCCACTAAGCATAAGTAAACACAAAGGTTGAGTAACAATAATTAAGAGAAACAAAGGAGTAAGTGTGAGATTATTCCTAGTGTTTTTGGTATAGGTTAGCAATATGACTTAAAAGATAAGGGAGTGAGTGAAGAAGGTAGGAAGGATGATTCGTTCATGCTCTAAGCTATACAACAATAGTTTGAGAGCATGAATGTTGTGTTTAGTGAGATGAGAGATTGGATGGAGAGGTAATTGATTTGCAAAGGGGAGAAACACAAGAATCTCCTAATGCACGAAGACAAAAGAGGAGTAATCATCATGATGACTATGATGAGGTGGAGATAATGATGCTGATTTCAATAATCCAACTACTTTTGTTAGAATTGCCAATAATAAAAATGGTTGGAGAGATGTTAGGAGAAGAGACACCAATGATCTTGATTTAGGTAATATTAAAATGAAAGTTCCTCCATTTTAAGGGGAAAATAATCCAAAAATCTACCTAGCATGGGAAAAGAAGGTTGAGTTAGCCTTTGACTACCATAACTATTTTAAAGAGAAAAAGGTAAAACTTGTTGAAAAAAGGTTGAATTGGCCTTTAACTATCACATCATTTTCTTTTGCATAGAAACATTCTAGTTTCTTCTTTCTCTCTTGCGTCCTCACTTTTTCTCCTTTTTTTTCTATTTTTGTTATTGCTCTCTTTTCAATCTCTCTTTTATGTTCATTTTCATTCTTAATCCCCAATTAATCCTCATAAGCTTGTTAAGGTGTTAATGGTACAAGAGTGACAAGTTTTTTATTCATTACAAATGAATAGCTATTCTTGAAGTCATCATGCATAACTTGGCTATCAAACTATCGTACCCTTCCTAAAAGAATATGACCTGCATACATTGATATAACATCACATAAAACATCATCATAGTACCTTCCTATTTAAAATCACATGGGCACTTGCTTATTTACCCTGACCTCACCACTCTCATTCAACCATTGAAGCTTATATGGCCTAGGATGTTTCATAGTAGGTAAATTCAGCTTTTCAACCATAATTGTGCTAGCCAAATTAGTGCAACTCCCACTATCAATAATCATACTACATATCTTATCTTTAATAAGACACCTTGTATGAAAGATGTTATCTTCTTGCACCTTATTTTCTTCCTTTACTTGCATATTCAATGCTCACCTTGTGATGAGAGCTACTCTATTAACTGGATACTCCTCTCCATCATTTTCACTCTCTAATGATAGCACAAAATCATTATCTGATTCACTTGTAATATCAACATCACTGCTACCTCTTAATATCATTGCATGCTTTTTCGATATTAAGATGTAATGTGTCTCCTTCCCAAACACTTAAAATATTTAGCATCTTTATTTTTACTTGGTTATGGATCAGAATTACTTACCTCCTTGCTAGGACCAACATCCTTGCTTATAGATAGCTCAGCTTTAGACTCGTAAATGGCCTTCTCATCCCTTTTACTCCAATTCGGTGTCCAAAATGAAGTAGAACCCAAATTATGCCTGAACTATATGGAACACTTTTGTTTAAGTTGTCTTTCAACTTTCATTGTCATGTGCACCATGTCTCCTAAATCCATGTAATGTTGCAACTCAACCATATTGGCTATGTTTGTATTGAGACCTTGTAAAAATCAAGCCATAGTTACCTCTCTATCTTTTTCTTTATTTGTCATAATCATGACAACCTCCATCTCCTTGTGGTAGTCCAACACACTTTTGGTGCCATAAATGAGCCCTTATAGCCTTTGGTACAAATCCCTATAATGCTAATTAGGGGTAAACCTGTTCCTCATGATAGCCTTCATCTACTCCTATGTCTCAATAGGCTACTCACAATTCCTTCTCCTAGTCAAAATAAGTTGATCCCACCAAATAATGGTATAATTAATCAATGATAGCAAGTTTTACCTTTTTCTCTTTGGAATAGTTATAGCAATCAAAAACCAATTCAACCATTTTCACTTATTTAAGGTACACATCAGGATCATTCTTACCTTAAAACAGAGGAATTGTCATTTTAATGCTACCTATACCATAGTCATAAGTGCCTTGCCTCTCAAAATCTCTCAGATCCCTTTTATTATTAGTAGTTCCAACCACAGTAGCTTGATCATCAAATTTATCATCTTTTACATCATGTTGATTATCATAGGCTCATCTCAATTGCCTTCTTGCATTAGGAACCTTATAGTCCCCATGCCTCCTTTGCAACTTTGTTATTGTATTAGCTTGCTCCTTCACCCTATCCCTCATATCATCAAATTTGGTATTCATGCATTCAAATTGTTGTTGTATAGCCTTACACATTACTAACTCCCTCCTAAACTACACTTTTGTCTTTCAAAGTCATAGTATTACTTCTACACAAAATGATTAGGATACCTTATAAAACACTCCCTCATGTGTTTCACTCAAAACAAAACATGTCACACTCTCTTATGTTTACACTTTTTATGACTTTTTCTTAATATGAACTTGCACTCTTGTCTTTTACCATGTAAATTTCCCTTTTTAGCTCTTTAGAAAACTAAACAAGCTAAATCAAGAGGATTGCTTTAGAATAAAATAAGGTGAATGAGGTAGAATTGAACTAATTGGAGAATAAGAAGTTAAAAAAATGAAAAAGGACTTCAAAGCAAATGAATTTAATGAACTATATTAATATAAAACAAGATATAAAGTTAAACCTATAAGACAAACTTGGATGACATAACAAGAAAATAGATGGCAAAATTGGTATTGAGTAAGAAAATTATATTATTATTATGGCCAATATGACCAAACCATTTCACTTTTATCAATAACTTGAATTTGATGCCTTTTTTTTTTCTGTTCCTCTTCTTTTTTTTTATTCCTCCTTTTTTGTTTCTTTTGCTAAACACAAAACAATAATAGAATAATTTGAGACAACAAATGCAATTAAAAATAGCACATTTTGTTTGTTATGATTTTAAAGAAATAAGCAAAGTAAGATGGATTGCAAACAGATAAATTAGAGCAGTTAAATTAGGTAGGAAATTGAAGAATTAATTGATCCAACTTGACTTAGAACTAAACTTTGATACCAACTGATGCGAAAAATCCCAAAAAGATGTGATTTAGGGACCCAACACATTAAAAGAATAAGAGAATATCCAAGAAAGTTAAATTAGATTTTAATAACATAAACTCCAAACCTAACATTCAAAGGAACATGAATTTAGAGTATTTAAGAAGGATATAGATGCCACACTTTAGAAAAGAAGAGAATTGGGAGTGATAAGTCAAGTTAAATGCGATGAGAAGAGTTATTTCTTAATAAGTTCTTCAGTTCTTAAAAGAATTGAAGGAGAAGATCCTCACTTTTTACTTTTCTCAAATTGTCTATCAGATTTTAATAACATAAACTCCAAACCCAACATTCAAAGGAACATGAACTTAGGATATTTAAGAAGGATATAAAGGTCACAATTAAAAAAAGAAGAGAATTGGGAGTGATAAGTTTTATAATAATTTCCACTTTTATAATAATCACTTATTTAAGATAAATTCCTATTTAAGAGTGAATGCTATTACTTAACCTTGACCCATTAGGTACTCCAATCATATTAATAAGGTCTTAACTCTCTTTCAAGCTTGAATTTACACAATTTGTAAATTAGCTGGCCTAAATGTCTTCAATTAGCCTATTTAGTACTTCTTTCATCTTTTTGGCTCTAACTTGTGTAATTGGAACTCTTGGAATATGCAATGGACTTCTTGCATCCTTTAAAGCCTTCCACGCTTCATCTCCAAGCTTTTTATCACATGTGGAAGGGTTTTACATGGTTTGGACAAAATTCGAGTTCCATTTTGTCTTGGAAGTCTATTTGGAGCAAAAGGGAGCATAGGGTTGATTACGAGCCCAAGGAAAAATCTTAAAAAAATAAGGAAGTGAATTCTATCTAAAGGAAAGGTAATTCTAATTCCCAACCTACTAAAAGTAGATATGTTAAATATTTTAAGTGCTTGGAAAGGAGAGATATTGTATCTCAATTTCTAAATAACCATACAATGGTGTTGCGGGGTAATGGTGATATTGACAATAAAATTGAGTCTAATGATAACTCTATGACACCATTAGAGGATGCAAGTGATGGAAAGGAGTATCTAGTTAAGGGAGATATGTTGGTCACTAGACGAGCATTGAGTGTGCAAGCTAAGGAAGATGGTGAAGTGCAAAGAGATAATGTCTTTCATACATGGTGCCCTAATAAAGATATTCTATGTAGAATAATCATCGATGGGGATAGCTATACAAATGTGATTAGCACTAATTTGGTTTAAAAGTTTAATTTACCTCCTGTGAAGCACTTTAAACCATATAAATTCCAATGGTTGAATGAATTTTAGCAAGTTATGCTAAATAAGCAAATGTAAGTATCGTTTATTATTGGGAGATATACTAATGAGGTTTTGTGTGATGCAGTATCCATGCATTTTGGTTATATTTTGTTAGGTAGACCATGAAAATATGATTGATGAGTAATGCATGATAGGTTAAAGAATAAGTACACTTTTGTAATAAATGATAAACCTATTACACTTTTGTAGCAAGTTATTAACCACAAAGGTAAAAGTTAAGGGAGGAAAGTCAACCTTATACTAGGTTGACTAACCTGTTCTTTTGTTCTTCGAATACCATCTAACTCAGTGATAGGCACCAATAAGGTAGAGTATCTCAGTTTATCCTTCTCTTTACCCTTACTAAGGTTTAACCTCATAGATTTAGATGGAACAACTCAAATTTTGACATCCCCATCTTGATATTCAATAACTTCTTTAACTTGTTTGTTAAACTGTTTAATAGGTTCAACAACTTTTTCTAAGACCTTCTTAAGTAATTTAACCTGATATCATCTTATAGTCTTTGGAATCATTAGATTGGATTTTGACTTATTAGTTAAAAACAATGTAATGGTTATTTTATCAATATATCTTGCTAGGATTTCCTTGATTCTAGGAATAGTGGTATTCATAACCTTATATTGTATCCTATAAATATGGATTAAATTTGATGAGAAGATTAGAGATGATGCATGGAAGGATTTAAAGGCTGCAAGAGGTCCATTACATATTCCAAAAGGCCCAAAAACATGACCTAGAGTCAAAAAGATGAAAGAAGTACAAAATTGGATGATTGAGGACATTTAGGCCAACCAAGCAACAAAAGGTGCAAATTTAAACTTGAAAGAGAATCAAGGCCTTATTAATATGATTAGAGTATATCATGGGCCTAGACTACGTAATACCATTCACTCTTAAATAGGAGTTCATCTTAAATAAGTGATTGTTATAAAAGTGAAAGTTTCTGTGTAAAAATTTGTCCTAGATAGGAATTCCTCCTAAATAAGGATTTGTCTTAAAATAGGAATTTATACCTCTTTAGGATTGCTATCTTAGCTTATTAATAGACATTTCCTTGTAAGGTCTAAAATATCAGACAACTTTGAGATAAATAAAAAGTAAAGGTTTTCTTCTTCAATTCATTCGAGAACTACAGAACTTATCAACAAGTACTTCTTGTATCGTTCAACCCTACTCATCACTCCCAATTCCCATCTTTATTAGAATGTAGCATCCAATCCTTCTTAAATACCCCAGGTTTATGTTCCTTTAAATGTTGGGTCTAAGGTTTGTGTTATTAAAGTCTAATGTAACTTTCTTGGATATTCATTGATTCCTTGTATGTATTGGGTCCTTAAGCCACATCTTTTAGGGTTTTTTGCATTAATTGGTATCACAACCCGACTCTAAATTAGGTTGGATCAACTACTTCTTTAATTTACTGCCTTGTGATTTATTTATTAATGTTTAATTTTCCAATTAAATGCATTATCATTCAAATACGCTAATTTGTCTATTTGCAACCCTTCTCACTTTCCTCGTTTGTTTGAGATCATAACTATAAACAATGTGCAAATTTCAATTCCACTTATTGACTCTAAGTATTCTACTATTGTTTTGTGTTGACCAAAAGAAAAAAGAAAGAGGAATAAAAAAAAAGGACATCAAATTCAAGTTATTGATAAAAGTTATTAATATACTTTTCTTACTTAACTCTAATTTTGCTATCTATTTTCTTGTTATATCATCTGAGTTTGTTCTTTAGGTTTAACCCTCTATCCTATTTTTTATGAGTTTAGTTCATTAACTTCATTTGCCTTAATACCCTTTTTCATTTTTTGACTCCTTGTTCTCTAATTAGTTCAATGTTATGTCATTTATCTTATTCTACTCAAAATCAATCCTCTTGATTTAGCTTGTTTAGTTCTTTAAAGAGCTAAAAGGGGAAATTTAAGTGGTAAAAGGCAAAAGTGCAAGTTCATATTAAGAAAAAGCCCTAAAAAGTGTAAAGATGAGGGAGTGTAACACCTTTTCTTTAAGTGAAACATGTAAGGGAGTGTTTTTTGAGGTATCCTAATCATTTTGTGTAGAAGTAATTCTTGACTTCCATAGACAAAGGTGCAACTAAAGAGGGAATTAGTGATGTGTCCTTCATGATTAAAGCTATGTGACATCAAACTAAGTGCATGAATACTAGATTTGATCATATAAGGGAGAGGATGGAGGAGCAAGCTACTATAATAGTAGAGTTGCAATTGAGGCATGGGGATTATGAGGCTTCTAATGCAAGAAGGAAATTGAGATGAGCCTATGATTATGAAGATGATGTAGAAGATGATGAATTTGATAATCAAACTACTATGGTTAGAATTGCCAACAATAGAAGGGATTAGAGAGATTTTGGAAGGCAAGGCACTTGTGACCTTGATTTGGATAGTATTAAAATGACAATTCCTCCATTCCAAGGTAAGAATGATGGTAATGTATACCTAGAATGGGAGAAGAAGGTTGAATTAGTTTTTGACTACTAAAACTATTATGAGGAGAAAAGGTCAAACTTATTGCCATTGAATTTATAGATTATACTATTATTTGGTGGGATCAACTTATATTGACTAGGAGAAGAAATTGTGAGTAGCCTATTGATACATGGGAGGAGAAGGTTTGTCCCTAATCACTATTATAGGGAGTTGTACCAAAGGCTACAAGGGCTTACTCAGGGCACTAAAAGTGTGGAGGACTACCATAAGGAGATGGAGATTACCATGCTTAGGATGAATGTAGAAGAAGATAGAGAGGCAACCTGGCTTGATTCTTGCAAAGACTAAATAGAGACATAACCACTATGGTTGAGTTGCAACACTATGTGGAGCTATAAGACATGGTGCACATGGCACTAAAAGTTGAAAGACAACTTAAATGAATGGTTTCCATATGGTTTAGGCAGAATTTAGGTTCTACCTCATCTTGGAAGCCAAATTAAAGTAAGAGGGATGAGAAAGCTGATTACAAGTCCAAAGCTGAGCTATCCAAAAGCAAGAACATGGTAACTAGTAAGGAGGTAGGTAATTTTGTTCCCCAACCAAGTAAAAATAAAGATGTTAAATGTTTTAAGTTTTTGGGAAGGGGTCACATTGCATCTTGATGTCTAAATAAGTGTGCAATGATCATGAGAGGTAATGATGACATTGAAACTACAAGTGAATTAGATGATGATTTTATGCCATCATTAAAGGGTGAACATGATGGAGAAGAGTATCCAATTAATTAAGTAGCTCTCATCATAAGGCAAGCATTGAATGTGTAAGTGAAAGAAGAAAATGAGCTATAATGAGATAACATCTTTCATATGAGGTGTCTCATCAGAGATAAAGTTTGTAGTATGATTATTGATGGTGGGAGTTACACTAATGTTGTTATCACAATTATGGTTAAAAAGTTGAATTTACCAACTATGGTTGAATGAGAGTGGTGAAGTTAAGGTAAATAAGCAAGTACTTATGTCATTTTCTATCGAAAGGTAGCATGATGAAGTTTTTTGTGATGCTGAACCCATGCATGTAGGCCATATTCAATTAGGAAGGCCATGGCAATTTGATAGGTGAGTTATGCATGATGGCTCCAAGAGTCTATGTTCTTTTGTAATGAATGAAAAACTTGTCACTCTTGTACAGTCATCACCTCAACAAGCTTATAAGGATCAATTAAGGATTGAAAATGAGAGTGAATAGAAACAAGCTTATAAGGATCAATTAAGGATTGAAAATGAGAGTGAATAGAAAAGAAAGATTGAAAAGAAAGGGATAATTAAAAAAGAAAAGGGATGAGAAAATATAATTACACAAGAGACTAAGAAGAAAACAGAAAGTTTCTACACAAAAGAAAGTGATGTCAAAAGTACATTTTTAACCAAATAGCCTATGATTGTACTCTTGTGCAAAGAAGCTTATTTTAACATTAACGTGTTTGACCCATCTTTGCCTAGTGTTGTTATTTCTCTTTTGTAGGAATTTGAAGATTTATTCTTTAAGGATGTTCCAAGTGGATCACCATTAAAGAGAGGAATTAAGCATCAAATTGATTTTATCTTGAGTGCATCCATCCCAAAGTAGCCAGCATACAAGAGTTATCCTAAGGAGACAAAAGAGCTTTAAAGGCAGGTTGAGGAACTTATTTCGATAAGATATGTGAGGGAAAGCATAAGTCCTATGCAATTTTTGTTTTACTTTACCTAAGAAAAATGGGACTTATAGGATATGTGTTAACTGTCAAGCGATCAACAAAATCACTATAAAGTATCATTACCTTATACCTAGGTTAGATGACATGTTGGATGAATTGCATGGTTTGTGTCTTTTCTAAAATTGATTTGAAAAGTGGATATCACTAGATTAAAATAAGAGAGGGAGATGAGCTTATGCTACTTGGTCTCATTAATGCACCAAGCACTTTTATGCAATTAATAAATCATGTTTTGCATCTATTCATTGGTAAATTTGTGATTGTGTATTTTGATGATATTTTGGTCTATAGCTAAATTCTAATAAAGCATTTTGATTATTTATGTTCTATTTTAAGCATTTTACATTCTAAGAAATTCTATGCTAACTTTAAGAAATGTTCTTTTTATACTAATCAAGATCACATTTTTCGGCTATGTTATAAGTGCTAAAGGTATTAAGATTGAAGAGGAAAAAGTTAGGGCAATCCATGATTGGCCTACACCTTAGTCAATGATGTGCATAGCTTTCATGGTTTAGCTAATTTCTATAGACGCTTTGTTAGGGACTTTAGCTTTATTGTTGCACCACTAACTAAAGTTATCAAAAAAAAAAACACGAGTTTTAAGTGGGGTAGTGATTAAAACTAGGCTTTTAATTGCATTAAGAAAAAATTATGTTATGCACTCTTACTTGCCTTCCTAACTTTGCAAAAAGTTTTAAGATTGAGTGTGATGTTGCAAGTATTGGCATTAGAGCTATTTTGATATAAGAAAAGTACCTCATTGCCTGCTTTAGTGAAAAGCTAAGTGGAGCAAGTCTGAATTATCATACTTATGATAAAGAGAAGTATACATTGGTATGGGCTTTAGAGATATGGTAACATTACCTTTGACCTAAGGAGTTTGTCATCCATATTGATCTTAAATCCTTGAATCACTTGAAGGGACAAGGAAAGTTGAACAAAAGACATGCCAAGTGGATCGAATTCATTGAGACCATTCCCTACATAATCAAATATAAACAAGGTAAGCAAAATATGGTAGTTGATGCATTATCCCGTAAATATGCCCTTATCTATAGACTTACTACAAAATTATTAGGATTTGAATATATGAAAGATTTATACGTGGAAGATCCTAACTTTGCTAATGTGTATAAAGCATGTGAGAAATCAACATTTGAGAAGTTTTATAGGCACGAGGGTTTCTTATCTAAGGAGAATCGTTTATATGTGCCTATGAGCTCTTTAAAGGAGTTGGTTGTGAGAGAAGTTCATAGGGGTGGTATAATGGGTCATTTCAGAGTACGCAAATCCTAGATGTCATAACTAAACATTTCTTTTGGCCGCACATGAAATAAGATGTTAAGAGGGTATGTGAGAAATGCATAACATGCAAACTGGCTAAATCTAGAGTTTTACCACATGGCTTATACACCCCTTCATCCATACCTTTCCATCCCTAGGATGATTTATCTATGGACTTTGTACTAGGGCTATCATTATCAAAAAAAAGGTAACAATTCTATATTTCTTATTATTGATAAATTTTCAAAGATGACACACTTTATCTCATGTCATAAAACTAATGATGCAAGTAATATGACTGACTTATTCTTTAGAGAAGTAATACATTTGCATGACATGCCATGGAGTATGAAGTTCCCAACTTCACCCTAGGATCTACTAGTCTGTGATGCTGATACTGAGAGGGGGTGGATCAGTATCACACCCCTTAAAACTTTGATAACTTAAGCCAAAGTATTCTACTTCTTTAATACTTTCGCTCGCGACAATACGCACGTATGTGAACAACCTCAACCTCTTCTTAAAAGAAAACTCTTTCTCAAATTTGACTAAGATAGATCTATTGTTACCTACTAATCACAATACTCCCCAAAGTCACCTTTCAGACACCTTGCCTATTAGATAGATTGGATGTTCTTAATTAGGTCTTCTTTAGGTTATAAGTTCGACAATACTTTAACTGCGTTCACAACTCAATTCAAAACATAAAATGTAAATCAAAGTAAGGACACAAGAGATTTACATGGTTCCATTCATGTGACATACGTCCATAGTGGTAGAGACTCTTCCTCTACCGAGACAATCCATTATACTTGAGAATACCAGTGTGGTACTCCCGATGTTCACAATGTAGTTACAATGAATGTCTTAATCCTCTGTTCCTTTCACTATTTCAAATACAAAGCAAGTACAATACAAAGAGTGTCACTTACTGTGTTTATCCTTCTTTTAGCTTGGCTTGTCTCTATTGAATTGAATAGGCTGCTTCACTGCCGCTTAAAAGTCCACCACAACACTCTCTAACCTCTCTTGAAGAAATCTGAAAATACGTTAAGTTCTTTCCAATGCTTCACTGAATTCCTTCTCTAGGTTGTTTCACACAACTCCTACTTTCACCTTCTCACGGTTTCACAGCTTGCAGTCACACTTCTAGTCTGCCGTTTCACGTCTCACGGCCTACCCCACGCTTCTGATCAGTCATGCTGTTGCATGTTCTGGTCTCACGCTTCTGGTCTGCCATTTCATGTCTCTTGCCCTGCCTCACGCTACTGGTTTTTCTGGTTCATGTCTCTCATCCTGCCTCACGCTACTGGTCTGCTGTCTTCTCTTCTGGGTGGTCTCACGGATACCAGGTCTGCTGTCTTCTCTTCCGGGTGGTCTCATGGATACCAGGTCTGCTGTCTTCTCTTCTGGGTGGTCTCACGGATACCAGGTTTGCTGCCTTCTCTTCCTGGTGGTCTGTTTCTTATTTCTCCTCTTGCTGGTTGTGCGTTTCTGGTTTGCTTACAGGTGGTGCATTTCTGGTTTGCTTGCAGGAGGTGTTTCTGGTTTGCTTGCAGGTGGCAATTCTGGTTTTCTTGCAAGTCGTGTTTCTGGTTTGCTTGCAGGTCGTGTGGGTGCTGGGATGCTCTTCCTGTTTATATACTCCCTTCTATGCAAACCATAGTAGGGTTTATTGGAGCTGCGGCGAATTTCCTTTCTTGCTCCTCCATGTGGCTTCATATTACTGTTTCATACAAAATTCAGCATTATCCTCCTTCTTAATTTATTTTTCTTGCTCTTTTCTTTCTACTGAAAACTCATCCCTTGAATGCTTGAACGAGCCACTTCTACTTGCACACTTAAATTTGGTTGACAACAATTACAACCCATACAAGGCTGTGGGAACAATAATCTCCCCTTTTATAATTGTTGGCAACACTTACAACAAAAACCATTATGCAGCAGTCCTTCATAATCTTCTTGGAGTAATAATCCAAAAGCAGATGGATTACAACTCCCCCTAAATATGCACTCTCCCTTCCTTAAGAGCTCCCCCTGCACTATTGCTTCTCTCCCCCTTTGCCAACCAATTAAAAATTTGAAAAACCTGCAAAGTAGAGATGGAGGATTCACCTAAACTTTAGGCTTGAGGAGGCATTTGTACAAACAAACTCATTATGTGCTTTTCAAACAGCTATATGGACAGAGGTTTAGTTAGAATATCTGAGATTTGATTTTTAGTGCTGACATACTCCAACCAAAATTGTGCCCTCTTCCACTTGATCCTTGATAAAGTGATACCAAATGTCAATATGCTTGCTCCTTGAATGTTGAACTAGATTCTTGCTAAGATCAATTGCACTTTGATTATCACAAAGTACACTCACTGGTAACTTCACTTCAACACCCAAATCGGCCAATTGTCTTTGCATTCATATCACCTGAGTACATGCTGCACAAGCAGCCATATACTCAGCCTCCGCTGTGCTCAAAGCAACATTATTTTTCTTTCTACTTAGCCATGCAACACACTTTGAACCCAAGTAGAAGGTGCAGCCACTAGTTGATTTTCTGTCATCTGTGCTTCTTGCCCAGTCTGCATCAGTGTATGCTCGTAGTTTTACAGAGTCCATGACAGGATACCATAAGCCCATTTCCAGTGTCCCCTTGAGGTATCTTAGGATTCTTTTCACTGCCAACACATAAGATTCCTTAGGATCAACTTGGAATCTGCTAGAGATGCACATAACTTGCATGAGATCAGGCCTTAATACTATAAGGTATAGAAGGCTCCCTATCATCTTCCTGCATTCTGTAGGGCTTATACTCCTTCCTTCCTGATCTTTTGTTAACTTGCAGCATACTGGCATAGGGGTACTGATAGGTTTGTTATCCTCAATGCCAAACTTTTTCAACATTTCTTTGGCATATTTTGTATGAGAAATAAAAATACCTTCTTCACACTGTTTTATCTGTAATCCAAGAAAGTAAGTCATTTCTCCAATCAATGACATCTTAAATTCCTCACTCATCTTCTGTGCAAATTCTTGGCATAGATCAGAGTGATCCCCTCCAAAGATGATGTCATCTATATATACTATGGTTATTAGTTGGCCTTTCTCTGAGTTGAACACATATAGGTTATTATCAATTGTTCCTCTACTGAAGTTCAACCTTCTCAAATACGCGTCCAGTCTGCTGTATCATGCTCTTAAGGCTTGTTTAAGGTCATACAAGGCTTTCTTCAGCTTGCACACATATGTTTCAGCCTCACTAATTTGTACTCCATCAGGTTGTTTAATATACACTTCTTTTAGGAGCCCATTCAGAAAGGCTGATTTCACGTCCATCTGGTAAACTTTATACCTCTTATGTGTTGCCAAAGCTAAGAACATTCTGATAGTTTCCAACCTTGCTATTGGTGCAAAAGTTTCATCAACATCTACTCCTTCTATCTGAATGTAGCCTTTGCAAACTAGCCTAGCCTTGTTCCTCACCACCTTGCCATCTTTATTGTGTTTATTTTTAAACACCCATTTTGTTCCTATGACATTCTTGTTAGTGGGTCTTGGAACCAGCTCCCATGTTTCATTCTTCTTAATTTGATCTAGCTCCTCATTGATAGCTTTAACCCAGGCTTTGTCTTGTGTAGCCTCTTCAACAAATTTAGGTTTAACTTGTGAGAGTAAAGCAGTAGCTCCCACAATTCTTCTTCTTGTTGTAACTCCTGCTGATGGGTCACCTATTATCTGATTTCCTTGATGAGCACTGGTCCATATCTTCTTGTCTTTCTCTCTTGCATAGTCTTAGCTGCAAGAGAATCTCCTTCTTCATCTTCAGACTCACTATTCTTTAAGTCTAAACTTACTTCTTTTCCCTCTTCATGTTAGTCAAATTCTTCATCTATCTTGAAGTCATCTTCTTCACTGTCCTCAACTTCTCCATTATGCATTATTTTCCAGTTTTCATTTATTCTCACATCACTGGAAGTGACCACTTTTCCCAGTTTATGCAGAAAAACTCTATACCCTTTTGTCATTGTTGAGTATCCCACAAAGATGCCTTCATCTGACCTAGCATGAAATTTTCCCAAAATTTGCTCCTTGTTCTTCACAAAACATGGGCTACAAAAGATTCTAAGATACTTTCCCACTCTATAACTTATATAGAGTCTTATCAATATTGGGCCTTAGTAAAACTTTGTTCAATAGGTGTATGGTTGTAAATGTTGCTTCTGTCCAAAATCTTATGTGAAGCTTGGATTCTAGCAGTAGAGTTCTTGCCATTTCAACCACACCTTTATTTTTCCTCTCTACCACCCTATTCTGTTGAGGTGTTCTTATTGTTGCCATCTAATGGTGAATTCCATGCTTCTCAAGGTAATCTTTAAAAGCTCCATTTGTGAATTTAGTGCCTTGATCTGACCTCAATACTTTGATCTTCTTTCTACTCTCATTTTTAGCCAATCTTCTATATCTCTTGAAGCATTTCAAAACTTCTGACTTGTGTTTGAGGTGCATAATGCAGGTCCTTCTGGAATAATCATCAACAAATAAGATGAAGTACCTCTCACTATTCAACCCTTTTGTTCTCATTGGCCCACACAAATCAGTATGTACAATGTCAAGCACTGCTTTAGAACTGACATCTTTGGTCTTATACTACTTTCTGACCTATTTTCCTTTAGAGCATGCTAAGCAGACATACTCCCTCTCTCTCTTAAGGTTTGGAATGTCTCTGATTGCATGAATAGTGGTCAGCTTCCTTATGTTCTTCTGTGTTAAATGTCCCAGCCTCCTATGCTAGAGTTGATTTTCTTCTTCTTTTGTAAGTAAACAACTGTTTGTCTTGTCCTCATCAATCACATATAAATTTCCAGCTGTTCTCTTCCTGGCTACAACAGTATTGCCTTCTTTACTCTTTACTTGGCCTGTTTTTGTGAATATCACTTTATGGTCTTCATTGCATAGTTGGCTGACAGATGTTAGATTATATCTGAGTCCCTCAACGTGCAAAACATCTTTCAGCTTTCCTTTTCCAATATTTACTAACCCTTGACCACTGATGTTGAGTGAATCATCATTGCCAAACTTGACTCTGCCTTCTCTTGACTTGTTCAGTTTTGATAATTTACTCTTGTCTCCTGTCATGTGTGAAGTGCACCCATTATCAAGGATCCATTATTTATCCTTGTAGTCAGCCTTTAGTGGAATTTCAGCTATATTAGCCACCTCCCTTTTAGCTTTATATTCCTTCTTTTGAACTGGCTTGATGATAGCTTTCTCCATTTTCTTAGCTTTGACTATACCAATTGCTTTCACGGTGCCATTGAGTGCCTTCTCTTGCTTAGGAAGAAGTGTCATGCATCTCCTGGCATTATGGCCATCCTGCCACACCTTTCACGTTGTTCCAAGTCTCCCAATATAGCAAACTTGTTCTTTGAAACCACTAGTTTGGGCTTCCACCAACAATCCTTTTTAGTGTGTCCTTGCTTATTGTATGTGCAAGAACTCATGACAGGTGTTCTCCTCTGAATTTTGTATTGTCTCCCCCTGTATGCAGCATCGTATCTTCTCAAGTTGAAGACATATACTGGCCTTTTCCACCAGCATTTACTTGCCTTATAACCCCAAACTTCACAATAAAGATAGTAACCTTGAAACTGCCTCTTCTTGGGTCTAATCAAAGTTTGTTTTCTTTTGTTCATTACTTGTATAGGCAAGGTTGCTGGCTTCTTTGCTTGTGTGACTTTCATTTCAGTCACCTTCTTCTCCTTCTTCTGTTCAGCTGTAGCCCTTTGCTGGCTGACTTTCTTTTCTTCATTTTTGTTTGCAACCCTAGGTTGCTTCTTCAAATCCTCTTTATTTTCAGCCTTCACTGTTCCTTGCTGATCAGGCTTTTCTTTCTGAGACTTAACCTTCTCTTTCAACTTCTGTGGCAAAGTCTCATTATCTTTAGGTAGTGAAGCATCAAATTGCTGCACTTTCTCTTCATTCTTCTTTTCTTAGACCCCTTTTTGAACTTCCTTGGGAAATATGCCAACACTTCACCTTCACTTTCTTCCTTGTCATCATCATCATCCTCACTGGATGATTCTTCCTCTTCTTTTATCTTCAAGTGTTTCATAGCTTTGAAAGCTGCCTCCTTTGATACCTTTGACATTGAGGAGCTCTCAGTTGACTTTATTCTCATCTCATATGCAATGAGATTGCACTGGAGATCATGCAGAGACATAGAATTGAGATCTCTACTCTCCTCTATGGCTGCCACCTTTGAGGCAAACCTCTCAGGTAGAATTCTCAGAATTTTCTTCACAATAGATGAGTCCTTCTTGTTCTTCCCATGACTTCTAAGATCATTTACAGCATCAATAACCCTGGTGAAGAACTCTTGAACTGTCTCATTTTTCTGCATTATGAGAGATTCATATCTCTCCTTGAAAACTTGAAGCTTGGCCTCCTTCATTCTGCCATCACCTTCATAGACTTTATGCAATCTGTCCCATATCTCCTTGGCAGATTTGCAGTCTATAACTTTAGCATATTCATCATCTGTCAATGCTGAAATGATGACGTTTGAGGCCTTCCCATTTATCTCAAATTGTCTTAATTCCTCTAGGGTTGGATCTTTACCTTCTTCTAAGGGCTCAAAACCCTCCTGTACAGATTTCACCATGTTCATGCCCATGGTTGCAAATACCACCTGCATTCTTGCTCTCCACATATGGTAGATAGTTCCGTTGAAGATTAGAACCTTCTTACTGTAAATAGTGCTGGTGCTGGTACTGACGTCCATTTCTCACAATAGTCCTTAAAGTCACCTTTCAGACACCTTACCTATTAGACAGATCAGATGTTCTTGATTAGGTCTTCTTTAGGTTATGGGTTTGATGATACTTTAGCTGCATTCACAACTCAATTCAAAACACAGAATGTAAATCAAAGTAAGGACACAAGAGATTTACGTGGTTCCGTAATGTGACATACGTCCACGGTGGTCGAGACTCTTCCTCTACCGAGACAATCCACTACACTTGAGAATACCAGTGTGGTACTCCCGATGTTCACAATGTAGTTACAATGGATGTCTTAATCCTCTGTGCCTTTCACTATTGCAAATACAAAGCAAGTACAATATAAAGAGTGTCGCTTATTGTGTCTACCATTCTTCTAGCTTGTCTTGCCTTTGTTGAATTGAATAGGGTGCTTCACTACCGCTTAGAAGTCCACCACAACACTCTCTAACCTCTCTTGAAGAAATCTGGAAATACATTGAGTTCTTTCCAATGCTTCACCGAATTCCTTCTCTAGGTTGTTTCACACAACTCTTGCTTTCACCTTCTCATGGCTTCACAGCTTGCACTCACGCTTCTGGTCTGCCATTTCACATCTCACGGCCTGCCCCATGCTTCTGATCAGTCACGCCATTGCACATTCTGGTCTCACACTTCTGGTCTGCTGTTTCACGTCTCTTGGCCTGCCTCACTCTACTAGTTTTTCTGGTTCACGTCTCTCGGCCTGCCTCACGCTACTGGTCTGCTGTCTTCTCTTCCGGGTGGTCTCACGGATACCAGGTCTGCTGTCTTCTCTTCCGGGTGGTTTGTTTCTTATTTCTCCTCTTGCTGGTTGTGGGTTTCTGGTTTGCTTGCAGGTGGCATTTCTGGTTTTCTTGTCGGTCATGTTTCTGGTTTGCTTGCAGGTCATGTGGCTGCTGGGATGCTCTTCCTGTTTATATATTCCCTTCTATGCAAACCTTAGTAGGTTTTATTGGAGCTGCGGTGAATTTCCTTTCTTGCCCCTCCATGTGGCTTCATATTACTGTTCCATACAAAATTCAGCATTATCCTCCTTCTTAATTTATTTTTCTTCCTCTTTTCTTTCTACTGAAAACTCATCCCTCGAATGCTTGAACGAGCTACTTCTGCTTGCACACTTAAATCTGGTTGACAAGAATTACAACCCATACAAGGTTGTGGGAACAACAGAGTATTATTTCAAATCGAGATACAAAGTTCTTAAGCTACTCCTGGAAGACTTTGTGAGGTAAGTTGTTTTCAACTACTTGTCATCCACAAACTAATGGGCAGATTAAGGTGGTTAATCAAACTCTTTCTACTCTTTTACGTGCTATTATTTGAATGAATTTGAAAACATGGAAAGATTATTTATCGTATGTCGAGTTTGCGTATAATAGGAGTGGTCATTCTGCTAATAGTTACTCTTCATTTAAAATTTTATATAATTTTAATCTATTACTTCCTTTGGATTTGGTGCCTATACCTATTAAAGAGTTTGCTAGGTTAAATGGTGAATGCAAGGCTAACATGGTGAAGAAATTGCATGAGAAGGTACAACAACGTATTACCTATGTTGTTTTATACTTATCTTTTTCATGAATCTGAATTTGGGCAGTATTAAAATGACAATTTCTTTGTTCCAATGTAAGATGATCTTGATGCATACCTAGAATGTGAGAAGAAGGTTATATTGGTTTTTGACTACCACAACTATTCTGAGGAGAAAAAGGTAAAGCTTGTTGTTGTTGAATTTAATGATTATACTATTATTTGTATGAATGGCTTATTATGTCATTTGGTCTCACTAATGCACCAAGTACTTTTACACAATTAATGAATCATGTTTTACATCCATTCATTGGTAAATTTGTGGTTGTGTATTTTGATGATATTTTGGTCTATGGTAAAAGCCTAGAAGAGCATCTTTATCATTTACGTTATGTTTTTATTATTTTACATGCTTAGAAATTGTATGCTAACCTCAAGAAAAGTTCCTTCTATACTAATTAGATCACATTTCTTGGCTATGTTGTGAGTGCTAAAGGTATTTAGATTAACAAGGAAAAGGTTAGGGCAATCTATGATTACCCACACCTAAGTCAGTTAGTGATGTGTGTAGCTTTCATGGTCTAACTAATTGCTATTGATACTTTGTTAAGGACTTTAGCACCATTGCTACACCACTGACTAAGGTTATCAAAAAGAACATGAGTTTTAAGTTAGGTAGTGATCAAAATAAGGTTTTTAATTACATTAAGAAAACATTAAGTTTTGTACCCTTAATTGACTTTGCGAAAACTTTTGACTTTAAGTGTGGTGCTTCTAGTATTGGCATTGGAGCTATTTTGATGCAAGAAAGGTGCCCAATTGCCTACTTTAGTGAAATGCTAAGTGGAGTAAGTTTTAATTATCCTACTTATGATAAAGAGATGTATGTATTGGTATGGGTTTTAAAGACATAACAACATTACTTTTGGTCTAAGGAGTTTGTGATCCATACTAATCATGAATCCTTGCAGCACTTGAAGGGACAAGAAAAGTTGAAGAAAACATATGCCGAGTGGATTGAATTCATTGAGACCTTTCCTTACATCATCAAATATAAACAAAGTGATGATTTGAGGATGAATCCTTTCAAGAAAAGGGGAATGATGAGAACCTTAGAGATGATGGGTGAAAAACTTCAATAGATGTAAGGGATCCATTGCACGTTCTAGAAGGCCTAGTAACATAAGCTAGAGCCAAAAAGATAAAAGAAGCACTAAATGGGCTGATTGAGGACATTTAGGCTAATATAGCTACAAATGATGCGAAATCAAGGATGGAAGAAAGACAATGCCCTGTTATTATGATTGGAGTACTTAATGAGTCAAGATTAAGTGATAGCATTCACTCATAAATAGAAGTTTATCCTAAATAAGTGTTTGTATAAAAGTAAAAGCTTTTTGTGTAAGAATTCGTCCTAGAAGAAGAAATTCCTCCTAAATAAGAATTTGTCCTAAATAAGAATTTATGCCTCTTTAAGATTGCTATCTTAACCTATAAATAAGCACCTTGTTGTAAGCTCTAGAAACATTAGACAACTTTGAGACAAATAAAAAGTAAGGGTTTTTTCCTTCGGTTCTTTTGAGAACTAAAGAACTTCTCAAGAAATACCTCTTTTTGTGGTGTTCAATTTGACTTATCACTCCCAATTCCCTTCTTTTCTGAAGTGTGACATCCATATTTTTCTTAAATACCCTAGGTTCGTGTTCCTTTGAAGCCAAAAAATACTTTTCTAGAAACTATCTTTCAATCTCATACCATGTTGTGATTAACCTTGATGGTAGATAGTAAAGTTAATTCTTGGCATCATTGGCTGAAGAGAATGGGAAAGGTCTTAATTTTATCTACCCCTCCATTACACCTGTTGGTTTCATGCTTGAATAGACAACATGGAATTCTTTCAAATGCTTGCTGGGATCCTTACTTGTATGAACAGAAAAAAAGCGTAACAAATGTATTAGTCTCAATTTAAGCTCAAAATCTACATCTAACTTAGGACATTCTATGCACAAAGGTTGTAAATTAAAGTTAAGAGCAACAAGTTCTTTCAAAGTCTGTGTTTTCACAGCCATGTCTTTAAGCTTTGAATTACTAGATGAAATACTGGATACAAAATCAAAGGCTATGTTGATGCTAGGTGAGGTCACCACAATTTGCTTTTGGTTTTGTTGAACCTCTCTTTTCAATGTATCCAAAGTTCTCTCAATTTTTGGATCAAAATTTAGTTCACTAGAGTGAGATGATAAAGTTATAAACCATTAATAAATATTAAATTGTCAAAACCATATCAAACAATGTTTTTATGGCTTGAGAGGGTGAGGCCAATTGCTTAGCTACTAATTTTGCTCCAAATGTTGTTTCCTTTGAAAGAGTATATTGTTACCTAATTCAACCAAAATTTTCTTAATGAATAGTACTATCACAGCAAAAAACACCAAAACACCAAAAATGCTTGAAGAACACAGAACTTTACAAAAAAAAAAAAAGAAAAGGAGAAGATAGTACTATAGTCAACTTAGTTGAAATAAAAAAACAACATAATGCAAAAATTGATGGAAAACACTGCCCATTAGTTGTGCCAAATTTTAGTAGTAGTTGTTAAGGTACCAAAAATGTAATACCTTACTGTTGATTATTCGATGGTAGATAGTGTGAGTAACTAAAAATTAAAGACCTTAACTTAATTGGAGGAGGAGTTGAATTTTGATTTTGTAACAAATAGAATAAACAAACTGATCAAACAAAATAAATCATAGAAAGATCTGATACTAAAAGTCTAGTTTTTAGTTCTTTTCTAACTATGATATTTAATGATTTTGATCACCCATAGTATTATTTCAATTCTAATGAAACTATCAATATTAGACAACAAGTTTTATTACTCAAAATTTCCTCTAGATATTCACCAAGTAAAACAAACTCTTCACTTAAACAACTGTTATACCCTTCAAATAAACTTTCTAGAGTAATGTACTAGCAACTGTCAGAACTAAGAAAATAGGTTAATACAAGTAACAATCACACAAACTTGGATTGTTAAACCTACATTGAGTCATTCATAACAATACAATAAAAACTTATTCATAATCTCTTATTGTTATTTGCTACTTGGTGATTAGGAAGAGGATAAAAACAAATCACAAATCCTAATTCTACCAATTGATATTGGTTTAACCAATTTAGCATACCTAACCAAATTGATTGAACTAACAATCTTTAAATCGTTTAATTAGAATAATTCAAACAATTTCATAAGAAAAGATAACAACATACTATGAAAAATCTTTCGGAAAACCCAATTACACATGTCAAAACTGAATTCCTTTTCGAGTGATTGTTTTTATATCCTAAAAATGTACATAGCAACCACCAGTAAACCTAAAGAATTAGGGTTTCCTTAATCTTTTATAATTCTTGTATTGGATTTAAGCTAATTTCGGACTAAATGCAGTCAGAATTAGGGTCTAACTTTCCCATGAAAGTTGTAGTCTTCCTCCCCAGCTTTCAAATGCATCAAGTCTTGTCCAAAACAATGGTCTAAAGCCAAATTTATGAGCTATAAACTGAGACTGAATTAGTCTAGCCCGTGACAAATTCTATAGCAAATTCTCCAATATTTTTGAACCATTAAACAACTGATCTGGGCTTTGGTGTCTTCATAAAAATTGTAGGTTTGAATGTATACTTCAATTTAGGCTTTTGAATCACATAATTTGGATGTTTGAAACACAGGTTATACCCATTTAAGTAGTCAGTTTTCTATCCTATCTTTAGAGCAATGTCTTAAGGTCCAAACAAACTCAAATTTGAACTCTCAACCTCAATCTAGAAAATTTGAGATGTATAACATAAATTCGTGGAAGACCACTTTTCCAATTTGGACCTCTAAGTCAGTAAAACAAGCAACAAAGGTCAAAACGATAAAATACTGAAATTTTTGCTACTAAAAGCATATATTCTCAAAACTTTCCTAAAACATACCTAGGCCACAAATATATTCTAATTAGCTTAAATTGGTATAAAACTCATTAAAAACAACTACATGTAGAATGAAATAAACATAATAAATTTTTCGTTGATAAAAGCCAATCATAGTAGAACACAAGCAATAAAAAAACTGCATAGACACCCATGGTGAAGGTACGTTCAACCCATTTTACAAAGGACATTAAATGCTATGTGACAATTCATTATGAATTCCAAAAACACCTGAAATGCCAACATGGAACAAGCATACACATTGGAAGAAGTTCTAGCTCGCAAAGGACACAGTAGAAATTACAATAGTTATTTGACTAAACAAACAAGAAAACAAAAATGAAATGACCATAGTAAAATGTGCAATTAGTGGCATACAAACACGTGGGTAGGATCCATGAAAGATAGATTGGAACCAGCCAAGTCTTTCTTTGCCAACTAGCAAGCTGCCGCAAGTGTCTTGACATGTGACGTTGTAAACTTCTTTGGCATCAAGGGGATCAACCACTCCATCACATCAGCGTTCACTGAAGTTTTATAATCGGAAAACTCTTTGGCATGCCGTCTACTGCAATTTGAGCCTAGGCTTTCAACTCGTCAATCTTCTTATCTAAGGCCTCAACACGGGTATAAGGATCACCCAGAGAGAATTAGGCCTTAGTAGCCCCACAACCATTTCATGCCTCTGTTGCTTCATAAGGGGACTTTAGCTATTATTCTAACTCATTATAGGAAATCTCGGAGGCTTGTAAGTGACTCCTCAGTTGCTTCGCTTCCTCCATTGCTTTCTATGCCATCACTTGAGCCTCCATCAATGACTTCTCCAAGTCATTGCATGCAATGTGAACCCACTTCAAATTGTGAGACAAGGACTTGTCCTGAACGTCACGCCACTTTAAACACAATGCATCTCTGCAAGGCAAGCCTTAGACCTACTGAAGTTCTCCTCAGTGCCTTGCCAAACCTTGGTTAGTACAATTGTGGCATTAAGCTCCCAACACTAGGAATACCCAACCTCATCATACAACTCAGGCAAGTGAGATTGGTTACATCTCATGAAATGTAGGAGCTGTTGCAAGGTAAGTAATGGCAACTCTGTTGTCAAGCCGTAGAAGGGGTATTCTCTCAAAGGATAAAAGGGGCAGTAAAGGAGTCTAGGGCCTACCTCAAGAAGTCCTAACCATGGCACCCAGGAATAGTGGCAATCTTTGAGTTCTTGAAGAAATCAAACACGATTTCCTTGCATTAAGCTTCTTGTTCTTCAATCCAAATCTGGATTTTGGTGCCATTTGAATTAAGTTTTAGAGATTGATGACTTAGGGTATTGATTTCAATGAATAAAAGGGAATTTGTAGATCTAAGATTTGAAGTTGTAAAAGAAGATATTTTCTATGAAGGAGAATTTTCTGTGATTCAAAAAAAAAAAAAAAGAAAAAAAGAAAGGGGGAAAGGAGAGCTTTAAAAATATCATCAGTCAACCAGAGTAATCCATGGGTTGATTGCTCATATTGGTTGACCTACACTTTTGGTCCAGTCAACCAGTTCCACTTGGACAAAAATACTTTCATTTTTCAAGCTTAAAACATCTAGATCAGCATTCAACACATATGTTAAACATATAAACAAATATAATCATGCTCCAAATCACATAAAAACATACATATAACAACAATCACATAATTAAGAGATCAATTCAACTCAATCATACCTAATATCTCTCTAACAGTAGCAAATCTATCCTCACTCATGGGTTTTGTAATGATATTGGCTAGCTGAACTTTGGTGGTCACAAACTCTAGAGACATATCTCCTTTAAACACATGATCTTTAATGAAATAATGTCGAGGTCAATGTGTTTGGTTTGGGCATAGAGTATAGGATTCTCGGTCATATTAATTATACTTATATTATGAAATTGGATAAGTACACCAGTAATGCAATATCTAAAGTCCTTTAAGGTATATTTCATCCAAAGCAATTAAGTGCAACATGCACTAGCTGTCATGTGCTTTACTTCAACTATAAAAAGAGCAAATGAACCTTGCTTTTACTGTACCATTACACATTCTAGAGGGTCTAATAATGCATGCTAAAGCCAAAAAGATGAAAGAAGTACTAAATGGGCTGATTATAGATATTTGGGCCAACCAAGCTACAAATGGTGCAAATTCAAGCTTGAAGGAGAGTCAAGGCCTTATTAATATGATTTGAGTGCATAATGGGTCAAAGTTAAGTAACAACATTCACTCCTAAATAGGAGTTTGTCCTAAATAAGTGTTTGTTATAAAGTGAAAGTTTTCTAAATAAGAATTGGTCCTCAATAGAAATTTATCTTAAATAGGGATTTGTTCTAAATAGAAATTTATGTCTCTTTTAAGGTTGCTATCTTAGCTTATAAATAGGCACCTCCTTGTAAACTCTAAAATTAAAAAGTTTGAGAGAAATAAAAAGTAAGAGTTTTCTCCTTTGATTCTTTCAAAAACTAAAGAACTTATCAAGAAGTAACTCTTCTTGTGACATTCAACCCAACTTATTACTCCCAATTTCCTTCTTTTTTTGGATTGTGGCATCCATATTCTTCTTAATACCCTAAATTTGTGTTCCTTTGAATATTGAGTTTAGAGTTTGTGTGATTGAAATTTGACTTAGCTTTCCTAGGTATTATTTGATTCCTTGCACATGTTGAGTCCCTAAGCCACGTCATGCTACTCTTCCTTTAAATTTTATTTCCTGCAAAGTTTGAGTTTGAGTAACCCACTAAGTCAAAGGTCAATCCCTTTAGATACCAAAATTCTAAACCTATGGTTCCCTTCACATAACTAAGTACCCTTTTAAAGGCAACTGGTGTGACTCCTATAGGTTGGATTGAAATCTTGCACACAAACAAATAGTAGACATAAAATCTAGTTGACTAGCTATAAGACAGAGAAGACTACTAATCATATCTCTATATTTCTTTTGATCCATAAACTTACCATCTACGTTGCTATCTAGTTTTGTGGAACTAGTCATTGGAGTGCCATAAGGTTTGAAATCATCCATGTCAAACCTTTTTAATAGCTCCTTTGAATACTTAGCTAGGTTGATGAAGATTTCATTCTTTGTTTGCTTGATTTGGAGTTCTAGGAAAAAGTCCAATTCTTCCATCATACTCAAATTCTATTTTCATATCACTAGCAAAGTCCTTATACAATAACTTATTAGTAGCTCTAAATATTATATGATCAACATAAATTTGAATAATTAACAAATTCTTACCTTTTGACTTGGTAAAAAGAGTAATATCTACTTTACCTTTAATGTAGCCTTTGTCAACTAAGAAAGAGCATAATCTTTTATACTGAGCTCTTAGTGCTTGTTTCAACCCATATAAAACTTTTGGAAGCTTGTAAACATGATTCGTGAACTCATTACTTTCAAAGTTAGGGGGTTAATCAACATAGACTTCCTTCTTGATATAACCATTGAGGACTGCACTTTTCAGTCCATTTTTATGTTATGCAAATATAATTAACATTCTAATGGCCTTTAAGAACTTATCAAGAGTTACCTTTTCTTGTGGTGTTTAACTCGACTTATCACTCTTAATTCCTTTCTTTTATGGAGTGTGGCATCCATATTCTTCTCGAATACCCTAGGTTTATGTTATTTTGAATGTTAGGTCTAGGATTTTTGTTGTTAAAGTTTGATTTAGCTTTCCTAGATATTATTTCATTCCTTATGTGCATTGGGTCCATAAGTCATGTCCTTTGAGGTTTTCTGCATCAGTTGGCATTAGAACTCAGTTTTAAATTAGGTTGGATCAACTATTTCTTCAATTTGCTACCTTGTGATTTATTTATTTCTATTTAGTTTATCTACTAAGTGCATTACCATTCAATGCACTAATCTGTCTATTTGCAACCCTTCTCACTTTGCTTGTTTCTTTGAGATCATAATTATCAAAAATGTGCTAATTTTAATTCCAATTGTTGTCTTTAAGTATTCTATTATTGTTTTGCGTTGAGCAAAACAAGAAAAAAAGGAACCAAAAAAAAAAGTATCAA
The DNA here is from genome assembly GCA_023213295.1 of Bruguiera hainesii. Lineage (NCBI taxonomy): Eukaryota > Viridiplantae > Streptophyta > Magnoliopsida > Malpighiales > Rhizophoraceae > Bruguiera > Bruguiera hainesii. The sequence continues at coordinate 7,249,609 of JAHOYR010000018.1, forward strand.
ATTCAAGTTATTGATAAAATTTAAACAATTTGGTTATATTAGTCATAATAATATAGTTTTATTTTCTTGTTATGTCATCTAAGTTTGTTCTCTAGGTTTAACCCCTTATCCTAATTTTTGTGAGATTAGTTCATTAAATTCATTTGCCTTGATATCTTTTTTCATTTTTTTTTGACTCCTTATTCTCTAATTAGTTCAATTTTAAGTCATTTATCTTATTCTGTTCAAAATCAATCCTCTTGATTTAGCTTGTTTAGTTCTTTAAAGAACTAAAAGAGGAAATTTGAGTGGTAAAAGGTAAGAGTGCAAGTTCATATTTATAAAAAGCCATAAAAAGTATAAACTTAAGGGAGTGTGACACTTTTCTTTTGAGTGAAACATATGTGGGAGTGTTTTATGAGGCATTCTAATCATTTTGTGAAAAAGTAATATTATGACTTCCAAAGAAAAAGGTGTAGCTTAAGAGGGAGCTAGTGATGTGTCCTTTATGATCAAAGTTATGCAACAACAATTTGAGCACATGAATACTAGATTTGATGATATGAGACAGAGAATGAAGGAGCAAACTAATACAATAGTAGACTTATGACGGACACATCACTAACTCCCTTGTAAGCTACACCTTTTTCTATGGACGTCATACTATTACTTCTATACAAAATGATTAGGATACCTTACAAAACACTCCCTTATGTGTTTCACTTAAAAAGGGTTGTACACTCCTTTAATATAAGGGTTGTACACTCCCTTATGGTTATTTCTTAATATGAACTTGTACTTTTTCCTTTAACCACTCAAATTTCCCCTTTCAACTCTTAAAGGAAGTAAACAAGCTAAATCAAAAGGATTGATTTTGAATAGAATAAGGTAAATGGGGTAGCATTGAACTAATTAGAGAACAAGGAGTCAAAAAAAAAAAAACAAACAAGGATATCAAGACTAACAAATTTAATGAACAAAACTCACAAAAATTAGGATAGGGAGTTAAGCTTAGAGGATAAACTTGGATGATATAACAAGAAAATAGATGATAGAATTAGAGTTAAATAAGAAAACTATATTATTATTATGGGTAATATAGCCAAACTATTTAACTTTTATGAATAACTTGAATTTGATGCTTTTTTTGTCCCTTTTTTTTTCTTTTGCACAATACAAAACAACTATAGAATACTTAAAGACAACAAATGGAATTGAAAATAGCATGTTTTAATAGTTATGATCTTAAACAAATGAGCAAAGTAGGAAGGATTGCAAATAGATAGATTAGTGCATTTGAATGATAATGCACTTAATAGATAAAATAAAAAGAAATAGATAAATCACAAGGAAGCAAATTGAAGAATTAATTGATACAACCTGATTTTGAGCAGGGCTTTGATATTGACTGATGTAGAAAACCCCAAAAAAACATGACTTAGGGACCTAACACATGCAAGGAACAAAGAATATCTAGGAAAGCTAAATTAGATTTTAATAACATAAAAACTTAGGGATATTTAAGAAGGATATAAATGCTAGACTCCAAAAAAGAAGGGCATTGGGAGTGATAAGTCAAGTGGAACACCATAAGAAGAGGTACTTTGAAATAAGTTTTTGAGTTCTTGAGAGAACTAAAAGAGAAAACCTTACTTTTTATTTCTTTCAAAGTTGTCTGATATTCCAAAACTTACAAGGAGCTGCCTATTTATAGGCTAAGATAGTAATCCTAAAAAGGTATAAATTCTTATTTAGGAGAAACTCTTACCTAAGTCAAATTTTTACACATAAAACTTTCACTTTTATAACAATCACTTATTTAGGATAAAGTCCTATTTAGGCGTGAATGTTATTACTTAGTCCTGGCCATTAAGTACTCTAATCATACTAATAAGGTCTTAACTCTCTTTTAAGCTTGAATTCACACCATACAAGAAAGTTGTAGTTGAATGAATTGGACGAGCTTTGAAGTAAGGCTTATGAGAATGCCAAGATTTACAAGGAATGGACCAAGCTCTATCATGAAAAATTAATACAACGGAAAGAGTTTCACCAAGGCATTGATTTAATTAAGCCTTCATGGTACACCATCCTACCTAGACATCAAATAAAGCACTTGTTAGGACGCAACTCAACTAGGTATGGTTGTTCTTCTTTTATTAAGTTACTAATTCCATCATGTGTTCCTAAATTTTCATGCATTTTTTGTTTTTAGACTTTGAGGACAAAGATTCATGTAGTTTTAGGGTTTGCATGGGTGCAACATCAAACAAGACCTTATCAGTATATCTCTCATTAGTAAACAGTACTAACACCTACTTATTTATCTCAACTTCACCACATTCATTCAACTATTGAAGTTTATATGGCCTAGAGTTCCTACCTACATTTGTATAGTTACTGTCATCAATGATTATGCTACATACCTTATCTTTGATTTGCTTTAAGGAAGATACTATCTCTTTATACTTTATCATCTTTCTTGGTACCAACACATCTACCTCAATTAGGTACTTCTCTCCATCACTTGCATCCTTTAATAATGGTATGGAGTCATTATCTAATTCACTTTTGGTCTAAATATCATCATAACCCTGTAGCACTATGATAAAATTATTTGAACACTAAGATGCAATATGTCCCTTTCCTAAACACTTAAAATATTTAACATTTATATCTTTACTAGCTTGAGAATTAGAATTACCTTTCTCCTTGCTAGGACTCACTTTTTTACTCTTGTACGATTCACCCTTGTGCTTGTAATCAGGCCTTTCCTCCCTTTTGCTCCAAATTGGCTTTCAGGATAAAGTGGAACCAAAATTCTATCCAAACCGTGTAGGACCCTTCCATTTGAGTTTCCTTTTAACTTTCAATGCCATGTGCACCATGTCCTCCAACTCCACATTATGTTGCAACTCAAAAACATTGGCGATGTCTCTATATACCCCTTGCAAGAATTAAGGCATGATTGCTTCTCTATCCTTCTCCACATTAGCCTGAATCATGATAATCACTATCTCTTTATGATAGTTCTTTACACTTTTGGTGCCTTGAGTGACTCCTTGTAGCCTTTGGTACAAATCCTTATAATAATAGGGATAAACCTCCTCCTCTTAATAACCTTCATCTCCTCTGATGTATCAATAGGACTCTCTTACTAGGAGTAATCCCAAGGAGACAAAGGAGCTTCAAAAGCAAATTGAGGAACTTATTTTGAAAGGGTATGTGAGGGAAAGTATAAGTCCTTGTGCAGTACCTCTCCTACTTGTACAAGAAAAAGTTGAACAAAAGACATGCCAAGTGGATCAAATTCATTCAGTCCTTTCCCTACATATCAAGTATAAACAAGGTGATGATTCAAGGATGAATCTTTTTTAGAAAAGGAGGAATGATGAGAACCTTAGAGGTGATGGGTTGAAGGCTTCATAGGATGTAAGAGGTCCATTGCACATTCTATAAGGCCTAATAACATGAGCTATATTTAGAAAGATGAAAAAAGCACTAAATGGGCTTATTGAGGATATTTAGGCCAACCAGACTTCAAATGGTGCAGATTCAAGCTTGAAAGAGAGTCTAGGCCTTATTAATATAATTGGAGTACCTAATGGGTCAAGGCTAAGTAATAACATTCATTCCTAAATAGGAGTTTATTGTTTATGTAAGAATTTGTCATCCTAAGTAGGAATTTATGCCTCTTTAAGATTGCTATCTTAGCCTATAAATAAGCACCCCTTGTAAGCTCTAAAAAATCAAACAATTTTGAGTGAAATAGAAAGTAAGGGTTTTTCTTCCTTGGTTCTTTTGAGAACTAAAGAACTTATTAAGGGGTACTTCTTCTTATGGCATTCAAATTAACTTATCACTCCCAATTCCCAAGTTCATGTTCCTTTGAATGTTGGGTCTAAGGTTTGTGTTATTATAGTCTGATTTAGCTTTCCTGGCTGTTCTTTGATTCTTTGTATGCGTTGAGTCCCTAAGCCATGTCTTTTAGGGGTTTTCTGCATCATATGGAGTCATCATCGAACTCACTTTTGGTCTCAATATCGCCATTACCCTGCAACACCATTGTATGTTTATTTGTACACTGAGATGCAATATGTCCCTTTCCAAAATACTTAAAACATTTAATATCTCTATTTTTACTGGCTTGGATATTATAATTACCTTTCTCTTGGGTAGAACTCACTTCCTTACTCTTGTAAAATGCAACCTTGTGCTTCTAATCAATCCTATCCTCTCTTTTGCTTAACTCAACCTTCTTCTCCTATTATAGGTAGGTTTCAAGATTGTTTTTCCCTTGGAATAAAGGAATTTTCATTTTAATTATACCCAAATCACTGTCATAGGTGTTTTGCCTACTAAAATCTCTCTAACCATTTCTATTATTAAAGATTCTGACCAAAGTAGATAAATTATCAAAACCAGCATCATTATCTACATCATCATCATAGTCATCATGATGATTATGCCTCCCTTGCCTTCATGCATTAGGGGATTCCCATGTTTGTCCCCTTTGCAAATAAATTATAATAGCATCTTATCTCTTTATCTAAATTGTCATTTCACCAAACACAACATTCATGTGCTTAAACTGTTGTTGTATAGCTTAGAGCATGAACGAATCTTCCTTCCTACCTTCTTCACTCCCTCTCTTATCTTTTGAAGTCATGTAGCTAATGTGCACCAAAAACATTAAAAATAACCTCACACGCACTTCATCATTTCTTTCTCTCAATTATCGCTACTCACCCTCGTGTTTACATCTTTTAAGTGGCTTTTCGTATGATGAGCTCACACTCTTACCTTTTAGCACCCTTAAGTTCCTTTTTTAACTCTTTATATACCTAAACAAGCTAAATCAAGAAAATTAATTTTAAGTAAACCAACTCACAAAATAAATTAAATAGGACATAATTGACCTAATGGAAAACAAGCGATTAGAAAACAAAAAAGGGACATCAAGGAAAATTTATTTAAGGAAGTAGGCTCAAAGGAAATAAGTACTTGGACAATAGAGCAATAAAATAAATTATGGAAGTAGAGTCAACCTAGAGGACTAGATTATTATTGTGGTTAGTTTGACCAAACTATTAAAGCTATTGCCTCAAAATGGATTTTTTTTTCTTTTTTCTTTTGGCACTCCTTTTGTTTTCTATTTCTCTCTTTTTTTTTTTTCTTTTTTATTTTACACACATTTGAAGATAAGAAATGATAAACTAGGGTTAACAGATTTAAAGATCAAAAGGTTATAAAAGGTGACTAAAATGAAGAACAAAAAATAAAACTCAAATTTAGATAAGCAAACCTAATTGATATCAATTAATGTGAATCCTAAAATGAGCACAATGAAACCCATAAGAAAAACAAGGAATTCAAAACCCTAAGAAAGTGAAATTAGGCTTACCGAAAGTAAAACCTTGACCTAATATTCAAAGGAACACAAACCAAAGGCATAAAGAAGGATATGGATGCCACACCCTAAAAAGAAGGGATTTGGGATTGATAAATCGGGTCGGAATGCCACAAGACAATGATCTTGATAAGTTTGCAAAGTTGAATGAAGAGTTGAAAGAGCAAAGTCTCACTTTTTTTCATTAATGATCTATATCTTTTAACAATGAAATCAAGTCTATTTACCAGATGAATAACCCTAATTCTAAAAGTTAAGACAATAATATACTCCTAAAATATAGGAACACTCCTATTTTATTATAAACTTTTATTTTATAACAAAATCCTACATAAGACTAGATTTTATTACTTAACTCTAACCCATTAAGCACTCTAATCGTATTCATGAAGTCTCAATCCATTTTCAAGCATGAATTCACACCATTTGTTACTTGGCTAGCTCAAATATCTTCAATCAGCCTATTGAATGCTTCTTTCATTTTTTTAGTCTGTAATGTGTTACTGGCCCTTTTTAAGTACTCAATGGATCCTTAGAAGCCCTTTATGCATCATTGGCACCTCTATGAATCTCATTAGAAAAGCGTGTCCTTACACCTATGGTGCTCTAGATCCATTGAATTTCATTAATTTGAAGACAATGTTTACACCACTAAAGGGCTGATAAGCATAAATGGTCCAAAGGTCCCATCAAACCCACTGGTATCTAGTAATCCAAAATAACTATTCAAGTCCTTGATGCAGTCAGCATCAAAAGAAAATTATTGGAAATGATGGACTTATTGCTCCAAACCAGACCCACTATGCAAGAGAGTCATAATCGGTTAAAAAGCAGCTTAAATTAAGAGGGCAATATTATGCAAGGTTCTCAAGATCCTTATGAGCTGTAAAAATGACAAAATTGCTTATGGCGGCAAAACTGCAAATATGCCCAAATGGATGCTTTTGATGGATTCTTCCACTATAAATCAGATGCTAAAATCTAGAGCAAGTCAAGTTTTTCTTGATTAAAAAAGAAAAAGCCTAGTTTACTAGCTTTGTATTCTCAGTCTTTTCTCTCTTTCTCACTCTATCAAATATTCAAGCTTGTATTGACTATCAATGAAAGTTATCATTTTGTAAGTCCTCAATTTATGTTTAATATTATTTCTGTTTTGTTTATTGTTATTCTAAGAATTGAGTTTGTTTGTTGAAAGAGTGATATCAAAGCCACATTAAGTCTTTATTTATCTATGAACTCATAATTGAAACCCCAAGTTGTATTGCCATTAATTGCTCATTGAGGCCAAGTGAGGTATTTAGAGCATTTGGCATAAATTATTGATAATGATACTATGGTGATATGGATAGGTTAAAACCTAATTGACTCTTCCATAAATAATAGTAGTATTAGTAGAAATTAAAATAAAGAAATAGTTATTAATAAAAATTTAAATAATAATTATTTATGAAACTGGACTATACCTTTTTCCTCTTCTTCCTATTTTATATACAAGGAAGTTTCTTTTTAAAAGTACATTACATAATAAAAATTGTTAAAGAAGCCTTACACTTAACTTGGGGTCATAATGATTTCTTTTTGCTATGCCAGGAGCATATTAGCTCTTATAAAAAAAGTATAAATTTATTCACATTGGTGTGGTGCAAGCAATATTAAAATCTGTTACTAGATTGGATTTAAATAACTTAGTTATTATCTATGTTAAAGACAAAAGACATAATCATTCCATGACTCCTTATTAAGAGTAGTAAAATCAAGTTTAAGTGATGGACCTATATAGTTTTCTTATTTTTTAAATTTTACTCTGTCATTATCAAATTATAAATTGATGTATGCTTTATGCTTAGATATAAAAACAAAGGGATTTGACATGATGCTAGCTTTGGAAAAATTAATTCTTATTTATAGGATTCATTACAAGGTTATAAGTACCACAATTTGTAAAATTAAAGAAATTCCTTTAAAACATGCTGATAAAGGAACTACAACATTGTTTTTGACAAACAGGTCAAAGTTAATGTAATGGTTCCAAGAAGACATGAGATCAAGTTACTTGATAGATGGACTTTAGAAAAAGTTGTTAGACTTGTTAAACAAGTAAACAGACAAATGGAAGAAGTAAGTGAGTACAAAGATGGAGATGTTTAAATTCAATTTGCTCCATCAAGAAGTATGAGGTTAAACATAGGAAGATCAAAAGAAATTAAACCTAGATATTTTACCAAATCTATACCCATTATTAAATTAGAGGAAGTGAGAAAAATGAGGGAACAAGTTAGTCAATGATAGAATAGAGTTAACTTTCCCCTATCTACTTCTACTTCTACTTCTATAATTAATGAATCACTGGAAATTACTAATCAAACTTTTAGGTTGAGATCTCCCTCCTTGTCTAACATGAGTTACTAGGATGAAGATAGGAGTATTTATGTCCTTATAGCCTTTGGTGAGATTAAAGAAAAGGTGGAGCAATTATTCTACTCTCCTTGAAGTACCTTGAAGAGGAAATGATTTTTTATGATGTTTACACAAAGTTAGTAAAAACTATGGACTAAACATTATAGAAAATACATTACTGAAATAAGAGTTGTTGATATTTTTACTCACCATGTCAACCTTGTGTTCACCATCTAAGTAAGTATACTCATCAACAAATATAGGCACCAAATCCAAAGGAATCAACATATTAAAACCATATACAATTTTAAATGGAGAGTAACTAGTAGCTATTGATATGTTTACTTATTTACAAAATCACTATAAAGTATCATCACCTTATACTTAGGTTAGATGATATGTTGGATGAGTTGCATGGTTCATGTGTCTTCTCCAAAAATTGGTTTGAAAAGTGGATATCACTAGATTTGGATGAGAGAGGGAAATGAATGGAAAAAAACTTTCAAAACTAAGTATGGTATGTATGAATGGCTTGTTAAGCCATTTGGTCTCACTAATGCACCAAGCACTTTTATATGACTAATGAATCATGTTTGCATCCATTCATTGGTAAATTTGTGGTTGTGTATTTTGATGATACTTTGGTCTATAGTAAAAGCCTAAAGAGTGATTAGTGCTAAAGGTGTGTTATGAGTGTTAAAGGTATTATGGTTGATGAGAAAAAAGTTAGGGCAATTCATGATTAGCCTGCACCTAAATCAATTAATGATGTGCATAACGTTCACGGTCTGGCTACTTTCTATAAATGCTTTGTTGGAGACTTTAGCATCATTGCTGCACCATTAAATGAGGTTATCAAAAAGAGCATGATTTTTAAGTAGGGTAGTGAGGCTTTTAATTGCATTAAGGAAAAATTAAGTTCTGTGCCCTTACTTGCCTTACCTAACTTTGCAAAAACTTTTGAGATTAAATGTGATGCTCTAGGGATTGGCATTGGAGCTATTGTGATGAAGGAAAGGCATCCAATTGCCTACTTTTGTGAAAAGCTAAGTGGAGCAAGTCTCAATTATCTTACTTATGATAAAGAGATGTATGCATTGGTATGAGAGTTGGAGAATGACAACATTACCTTTGGCCCAAGGAGTTTGTCATCCATACCAGCCATGAATTCTTAAAGCACCTAAAAGGATAAGGAAAGTTGAACAAATGACATGCTAAGTGGATTAAATTCATTGAGACCTTTCCCTACATAATCAGATATAAACAAGTTAAGGAAAATGCTGGAGCTAATGCATTATCTCATAGGTATGCCCTTATCTCTACACTTATTGCAAAATTATTAGGATTTGAATATATTAAAGATTTATATATGGAAGATCCTAACTTCGCTAGTGTGTATGGAGCATGTGAGAAGTTAGCCTTTGAGAAGTTTTATAGGTATACGGGTTTTCTATTTAGGGAAAATCGTTTATGCATGCATATGAGCTCTTTAAGGGAGTTGGTTGTGAGAGATGCTTATATGAGTGGCCTAATGGGTCATTTCAGAGTTAGAAAAACCCTAGATGTCCTAATTGAACATTTCTTTTGGTCACACATCAAATGAGATGTTAAAAGAGTATGTGAAAGATGTATAGCATGCAAACAAGTTAAATCTAATGTTTCACCACATGACTTGTATACCCCCTTACCTATACCTAGCCATCCTTGGGTTAATTTATCTATGGACTTTGTATTAGGGTTGTCGCGATCAAAAAGGGGTAGTGGTTTTGTATTTGTTATTTTTGATAGATTTACAAATATGGCACAGTTCATCCAATGCCATAAAATTAATGATGCAAGTAATGTAGCTGACTTATTCTTTAGAGAAGTAGTACATTTGCATAGCATGCCATGAAGCATTATCTTAGATCAAGATTCAAAGTTCTTAAGCTACTTTTGGAAGACTTTGTGGGGTAAATTAGGTACTAAGTTATTATTTTCAACTACTTGTCATCAACAAATTGAGGTGGTTAATCAAACTCTTTCTACTCTTTTGCTTGCTATTATTCAAATGAATCTCAAACATGGGAAGAATGATTACCACATATCAAGTTTACATGTAATAGAAGTGTTCATTTTGCTACTAGTTACTCTCCATTTAAAATTGTATATTGTTTTAATCCGTTAACTCCTTTGGATTTAGTGCCTATATTTGTTGATAAGTATGCTCTCTTAAAGGGTGAACACAAGGTTGACATGAAAAATGAATTAAGCAATATGTATCCCATGTCAATAAAGGGTGAAAGAATGTGGTGTTTGAACCTAGTTGATGCAAAAAACCCCAAAAAGATATGGCTTATGGACCTAACGCACATAAAGAATCAAAAAATAACTAGGAAAGCTAAATTAGAGTTTAATAACACAAATCCCTAGACCCAACATTTGAAGGAACAAGGACCTAGGGTATTTAAGAAGGATATGGATGCCACACTTCAGAAAAGAGAGAATTAAGAGTGATAAGTCAATTGGAATGTCATAAGAAGAAGTACCACTCGATAAGTTCTTTAGTTCTCGAAAGAATCGAGTGAGAAAACCCTTTCTTTAACATGTTGGGTCTAAGGTTTGTGTTATTAAAGTCTGATTTATCTTTCTTGGCCGTTCTTTGATTCTTTGTGTGCATTGGGTCCCCAAGCCACATCTTTTTGGGGTTTTTTTTTGCATCAGTTGGTATCAGAGCCTGACTCTAAATCAAGTTGAAGCAACTCATCTTCAAATTTTTACCTTGTGATTTAATTATTTTTGTTTGTTTTGTCTATTAAGTGCATTACCATTCAAATGCACTAATTTAGTTATTTGCAATATTCTCTTCTGCTTGTTTGTTTAAGATCATAACTATCAAAAATGTGCTAATTTCAATTCCATTTGTTATGTCTAAGTATTCTACTATTGTTTTATGTTGAGCAAAAGAAAAGAAATAAGAAAAAGCAACAAAAAAAAAAAACAAAAAGAGAAAAAGAAAAGAAAAGGAACAAAAGAAAGAAGACATCAAATTCAAGTTATGGATAAAGTTAACAGTTTGGTCATATTGGTCATAATAATAATAAAGTTTTCTTGCATAATTCCAATTCTGCCATTTATTTTCCTTTTTTTTTTTGATCCAAGTTTGTCCTCTAGGTTTAACTCCTCCTATCTTGACTTTTGTGAGTTTCGTCCATTAAATTTGTTGCCTTGATTTCTTTTTGTTTTTCATTCCTTGTTCTCTAATTTGTTCAATTCTACACCATTTATCTTATTCTGTTCAAAATCAACCCTCTTGATTTACTTTATTTAGTTCTTTAAAGAGTTGAAAGGGAAAATTTGAGTGGTAAAAGGATAGAGTGAATGTTCATATAAAGAAAAAGCCATAAAGAGTGTAAACACGAGGGAGTGTAACACATTCTTTCGAGTGAAACACGTGAAGGAGTGTTTTATGAAGTATCCTAATTATTTTGTGTAAAAATAATACTATAACACCTAAAGAAAAAGGTACAGCTTAAGAAGGAGCTAGTGATGTGTCCTTTATAGTCAAAGCTATGCAACAATAATTTGAGCACATAAATACTAGATTTGATAATATAAGGGAGAGGATGAAGAAGCAAGCCAATACAATAGCAGAGTTGCAAAGGAGGCATGAGGAATATGAGGCTTCTAAAGTAAGAAGGCAATTGAGATGTGCCTATGACCATGAAGATGATGTAGAAGATGATGAATTTGACGATCAAACTATCGTGGTTAAAACTACTTACAATAGAAGGGATAAGAAAGAATTTGGGAGGCAAGGCACCTATGACCATGATTTAGGCAATATTAAAATGACAATTCCTTTATTCTAAAGTAAAAATGATCCTAATGCATACCTAGAATAGGAGAAGAAGGTTAAATTGGTGTTTGACTACCACAACTATTCTGAGGAGAAAAAGGTAAAGCTTGCTACTATTGAATTTACTAATTATGCTATATTTGGTGGGATTAACTTATTTTGACTAAGAGAAGGAATCATGAGTGGCTTATTGATACATGGGAAAAGATCAAGGTTATTATAAGGAGGAGGTTTGCCCTTAATCACTATTACAGGGAGTTATACCAAAGGCTGCAAAGGCTCACTTAGGGCACCAAAAGTGTGGAGGACTACTACAAGGAGATGAAGATTGTCATGATTAGGGCAAATGTAAAAGAAGATAGAGAGGCAACCATGGCTCGATTTCTACAAAGGCTAAATAGAGACATAACGGACGTGGTTGAATTGCAACATTGTGTGGAATTAGAAGACATAGAGCACATGCCAATGAAAGTTGAACGACAAATTAAACAAAAGGGTTCCACACAATTTTAGTAGAACTCAAGTTCTACCTCATCTTGGAAGATGAATTAGAGTAAAAGGGATGAGAAGGCCGATTACAAGTCCAAATCCAAGCTCTCTAAGCATAAGAATGTGGGTTTTAACAAGAAGGTAGATAATTCTGACCCCTAACCAAGTAGAAATACAGATGTTAAAAGTTTTAAGTGTTTGGGCAGGGGCACATTACATCTCAATGTCCAAATAAGCATGTAATGATCTTGAGAGGTAACAGTGATGTTGAAATTGCAAGTGAATCAGATCATGATTCTGTGCCATCATCAGAGGATGAAAGTGATGGAAAGGAGTATTTAGTTAATAGAGTAACTCTTGTCACAAGGCGAGCATTAAATGTGTAAGTAAAAGAAGAAAATGAGGTGACATCTTTCAGACGAGGTGTCTCATCAAAGATAAGGTATGTAGTATGATTATTGATGGTGAGAGTCACACTAATATTGCTAGCACAACCATGGTTGAGAAGCTGGATCTACATATTATGAAGTATCATAGGCCATATAAGCTTTAATGGTTGAATGAGAGTGGTGAAGTCAAAGTAAATAAGCAAGTGCTCGTGTCATTTTCTATCATAAGGTACCATGATGAAGTTTTATGTGATGTTTTACCTATGCATATGGGCCATATTCTATTAGGAAGGTCATGATAGTTTGACAATTAAATCATGCATGATGGCTTTAAGAATCAATATTTTTTTGTAATGAATGAAAAACCCATCACTCTTGTACCATTATCACCCCAACAAACTTATGAGGATCAATTAAGGATTAAAAGTGAGAGTGAACAGACAAGAGAGATTAACCAAAGAGAAAAGAGAGGAGAAAACATGAGGACACAAGAAAGAGGAAAGAAAAGAAAAAGTTTCTATGCAAAAGAATATGATGTCAAAAGAGCATTTTATGCCAAACAACCTATGATCATACTTTTGTACAAAGAGGCTTATTTTAACACTAACAAGTTTGAACTATTTTTGCCTAGTGTTGTGGTTGCTTTATTGCAGGAATTTGAAGATGTATTCCTTAATGATATCCCAAGTGGATTGCCATCTAAGAGAGGAATTGAGCATCAAATTGATTTCATCCCTGGTGCATCCATCCCAAATCATCCAACAAATAGGAGCAATCTCAAGGAGACAGAGGAGCTTCAAAGGCAAGTTAAGGAACTTATTTTGAAAGGATATGTGAGGGAAAGCATGAGTCCTTGTGTAGTACCCCTCCTACTTGTACAAGAAAATTTGAACAAAAGACATGCCAAGTAGATCAAATTCATTTAGACCTTTTCTTACATCATTAAGTATAAACAAGGCAATGATTTGAGGATGAATCTTTTTTAGGAGAGGAGGAATGATGAGAACCTTAGAGGTGATGGGTGGAAGGCTTCAAATGATGCAAAAGGTCCATTGAACATTCCAGAAGGCTCAATAACACAAGCTAGAGCCAAAAGGATGAAAGAAGCACTAAATGGGTTGATTAAGGACATTCAGGCCAACCAAGATTTAAATGGTGAGAATTCAAGCTTAAAAGAAAGTCCAAGCCTTATTAATATGATTGGAGTACCTAATGGATCAAGGCTAAGTAATAACATTAATTCCTAAATAAGAGTTTATTATATGTGTAAGAATTTGTCCCTTCATAGGAATTCCTCCTAAATAAGGATTTGTCCTAAGTAGGAATTTATGCCTCTTTAGGATTGTTATCTTAGCCTATAAATAGGCACCACTTGTAAGCTCTAGAAAAGCAGACAATTTTGAGTGAAATAGAAAGCAAGGGTTTTTCTCCCTTAGTTCTTTTGAGAACTAAAGAACTTATCAAGTGGTACTTCTTCTTATGACATTCAAATTGACTTATCACTCCCAATTCCTTTCTTTTCTAGAGTGTGGCATCCATATCCTTCTTAAATACCTTAAGTACCTGTTCCTTTGAATGTTAGGTCTAGGGTTTGTGTTATTTTAGTATGATTTAGATTTCCTAGTTGTTTTTTGATTCTTTATGTGCATTATGTCCCTAAGACACGTCTTTTTGGGGTTTTCTGCATCATAGATGCCTTAAAAATTGTTCAAATGATGCATCAGGTAAGGGATATAAGGGAATTCTAAGACAAAATTCATTCCCTTAAACAACTCCTTTGATTCACTTTAGGAATATGGAAAGAAGCCAAAGTTAATTACTCTACTATTAAAAGGTAAATTCTTGCTATAGTTTTATGTATTCAAAAATTTGAAAGTGATATGATACATTAGAAATTCCTCCTTAAAATTGATTTAAAGTAGCAAAAGATGCACAAAAGATGTAAGAAACATAACTTTTAAGTAGGTCTTTGCTAGATGGAAATTAATTTTGTCTATATTTGATTTCAATATCGTGTTTATTAAAGGATCATCAAATTTTCTTCCTAACTTTTTAACTCTTGAATTTTTATGAGGATACAAATGAGTAAAAAACCCTTGATTTAGGAACCATAATCCTAGGCTAGTTATTTCACTAACTAAGGATGTACCAAGTTCAAAGCCCACAAAAATTGATAAACTTCAAGAAGAGGCTTATGAGCATGCCATGTATAAAATCTTAACATATCCTTTAATCCCAAAGCACATTAACTTTCTATATGCTATTGAAAATAATTATCCATAACTTCAACCTAATGAGGTTGCATGATTCTATCTTAAGGAAGATATGTATTCTTATACTAACATGAAGGTTGCCTATATTATTTGTAAATTCTAGATGAAACAAGCTCAATGGTTACAAAACCCATAGAAAGAAGCATTGGTACAAGCTATGGCTATAAAGAATGGGCATATGCCAAGTTCAGCATAAAGAAAGTTCTTTATCATGAAGATTGGAGGGCGATCTATTTGCTACCAAGGTCTCAAAAAATGGTGGAAGGTTAAATCCTACAATTATTTTAACTATATTGAAGTATGGGAAAGACACTTTTTATATGAAAGTAGGAAAAATAAATTTAGTTGGTTCATTCAAATTCACTTTCTGAATAATCCAAGAAATTTCTAATTGGTTTAAAACCTGAATCTTGAAGTGGGGATTACATCCCATAACCTTTCCAAATAAGGTAAAAACTATTTAAAAACAGTTTTGTGAAAAGAATGATGAGGTTAAAGACCTCATACTATTATTTGCCTCAAGATATTATGTTCTATGGATTATCAGTTGAGATTACACCATTTTGGCTAAGCAAGTCAATGTGTTAGACATAGGCATCAAACATGTTCTATGGTTAGCTAGACGAATTAATATTCATTGGTGGGAGAAGTTTAACTTCTTTGAAGATGATGTTTATGGACATCAAACATTCACACAAAATGATCCTAAAATTAACTAAAGTGTCTACACCAAACATTATATTCTTCAAGACAAGTGTGTGCTTACTCCTTCATTCTTATAAGGATCGAATGGTTCAATTAATGAAGAATGAGTCTATCACTTCATTTCTTGCAAAAAAAGGCTTCCCCTTTTATTGAATAGTGGCATTCACACAAAATTATCATGAAGTTAACTTTTGCATCTAGACCAAATATTTTACTTTACGTTATGCTTATCCTCGTGGTGCTCTGAATCCATTGAAGTCCATGAAACAAAGGAGCCTTTCATCTTGATTAGTTTTTCTTACATGGTTTTAATGATTTATCACTTGAAAGATGAGACTACCATTTTTTTTCACTAATAAAGCTTTACCTTTTTATTACATAAAGTGATTCACAGTAAATTATTATGAAATTAACTTTTGTGTTCACACCAAACATTATATTCATCAAGAAAAGCATGTCCTTACACCTTTGATGCTCTAAATTTAGTGAATCCCATCAAATAAAGGAATCATTGATCATGGTTTGCTTTTCCTACATAGTTTGAATGTTTTGTCACTAGAAAAATGAGACCATAACATCATTTTTTTTGCTAACAAGGCTTATCCTTTCATTGCACAAAGTCATTCACTCAAAAATATAATTACAATAAGCACACCAATACATTATACTCCAAATCAATTGAATTGCATCAAACAAAGGAATCATTTGATGAAATTCATAGAGGTGTCGATGCATGAAGGGCTTCTAAGGATCCACTAAGCATTCAAGAAGGGCCAATGGCATGTTCTAGAGCCAAAAGAATGAAAGAGGCACTTAATGGGGTGATTGAAAGCATTTGAGCTAAGGAAGCTAATTTAAGCTTAAAAGGCAACAAAGAATGTCTTAGTGTGGGTCAAGGCTTTATTTATGCTAAATTGGCCTAAGTGATTATGAAGAGTTAAAGCAACAAAGTAATAGAATTAGTGAGTTGAACCTATCACAAAGTCTAAAAAATAAAGGATGAGTAGACTAGTCATAAAACTAGTTAAGGTACTGGTTTGCTATTAGCTTATTTAAGAAGTTTTTCTTATTTATAGGGTTAGGGTTGTTACATCAGCCTATAAATATACTTGATTTTATTGTTAGAAGATATAAATCATTGGTGAGAAAAAAGGTGAGATTTTCTTTAGGTTATCCATTAAACTTTATGAACATATCAAGATTATTGTCTTTTGGGCATTCCAACTAGATTTATCACTACCAAATCCCATCTTTCTTGAGTGTAGCATCAATATCCTTCTTTATACTTTTGGTTCATGTTTTCTTAGACATCAAGCCTTAGTTTATACCTTAGGTTTGTACTCCTATGTACAACCCGACTCTCATATGCCGTATCAGATAGGAAGAGGGGGATCCTTGGTGATATAAGTGTGGGTGCTGCACGCCCCAACAGTCTGCCTTTTGGGGAGAAAGTAATGACCCTATGTCGAGTGGTATTAGAGCTGACCCAACCCTAACTCCGGTGTCTCTCGCCAAGCGCTTCACCTAGAAGTAGGTAAGGGAGCCCCAATTCTCAACGAAGACATCAATGGATTTGGTGGGGGAGAATGTCACGAACAAGTTATGTCTTAGACACGGACGGGTTAGGTACAACTTGACTCCCACATCCCACATCAGATAGGAAGAGGGGGATCCTGAGTCATATAAGCGTGAGTGTTACACACCCCAATGCTGCCTTTTGGGGAGAAAGTAATGACTCCGTGACAAAGGGCTCACTTAAGGCACTATGAAAAAGAGATGAAGATTGTCATGATTTAAACTAATGTAAAGGAGGATAGAGAAAAAATTGAGAAAATTCTCATTTCTTTCACCAATGATTTATATCTTTTTAACAATGAAATCAAACCTATTTATAGGTTGAACTAACAACCTTAACCTTAAAAGTAAAGACAATGATATAGTTCTAAAATATAGGAACACTCATATTTTATTATAAACTCCTATTTTATTATAAACACTTATTTTATAACAAACTCCTACATAGGAATGGATTTTATTACTTAACTCTAGCCTATTAAGCACTCCAATAATCTTGGTGAAGCTTTAGTCCTCTTTAAAGTTTGAATTCACACCATTTGTTACTTGGTCAGACCGAATATCTTTAATCAGCCCATTTAGTGTTTCTTTCAATTTTTTTTTCTCTAAAACATGTCATTGGCCCTTCTTCAATGCTCAATGGATCCTTGAAAGCCCTTTATGCATCATCACCTCCATGAATCTCATTAGATTTGGTTGAAAAGCTTAATTTACCTACCATGAAACACCCTAAGCCATATAAACTTCAATGGTTGAATGAAGGTGGGAAGGTTAAGGTAAATAAGTAGGTGTTAGTATCAGTTACTACTAAAAGATATATTGATTAGGTCTTGTGTGATGTAGTACCCATGCATACTAGGTATATTTTGTAGGAAGACCATGGCAATATGATCAACAAGTAATGCATGATGGGTTTAAGAATAATTACTCTTTTGTAATAAATAATAAATCTGTTACTCTTATACTTTTGAGACCTTGGCAAGTTTATCGAAATCAATTGAGAATTGGAAAAGAGGGTAAGAGAAAAATAGGAATTAAGGTCAAAAGGTGAAAAGAGGAATAAGAAATAGAGAAAAGATATGAGTTTGAGAGAAAAAAAGGAGGAATAATGCAAGAAAGAAAATTTGAGAGTTTGTATGCAAAAGAAAGTGATGTTAAGAAAGCTTTCTATTCAAAATAGCCTATGATTGTACTTTTGTATGAAGAGACTTGTTTTAGTACTAACGTACTTAACTCCTCTTTGCCTAATGTTGTTGTTTCTCAAATGATGATGCTTTTTCCCAGGAATTGAATGGGTTTCCACCATTAAGGGAAATAGAACATCATATTGAATTTATCCCCAATAAAACAATTCTAAATCAATTGACCTATATAAGTAATCTTAAGGAGATAAAGGAGCTTCAAAGGCAAGTTGAGGAGAATATAGCAAAGGACTATGTGAGGGAAAGCATGAGTCCATGTGTTGTAGTTCTAGTATTGCTTATAACTAAGAAAGATGGAACATAAAGGACATGTATTGATTGTCGAGTGGTCAACAAAATCATCCTAGATTAGATGACATATTAGATGAATTGCATGGTTCATGTGTCTTTTCTATAATTGATTTGAAAAGTGAATACCACCAAATTAGGATGTAAGAGGGAGATAAGTGGAAAACAACCTTCAAAACTAAATATAGTTTGTATGAATGGCTTGTTATGCCATTTGATGTCTTTAATGCCCCAAGCACTTTTATGAAATTGATTAATCATGTTTTGCATGCATTCTTTGGCAAATATGTAGTTGTCCATTTTGATGATATTTTGGTCTATAGCCAAAATTTAATTGACTATCTTGATCATTTACATTTTATTCTAAGTGTTTTACATTCTAAGCAATTGTACAATATCCTTAAGAAATGTTTCTTTTGCACTAATCAAATAATATTTCTTGGTTATTTTGTGAGTACTAAGGGTATTGAGGTTGATGAGGAAAAGTTTAGTGCAATTTGTGATTGGCCAACACCTATATTAATGATGTGGAAAACCCTAAGAAGATGTGGCTTAGGGACCCAACACACACATGGAATCAAAGAATAACTAAGAAAGCTAAATCAGACTTTAATAACCCAAACCCTAGATCCAACATTCAAAGGAACACAAACCTAGGGTATTTAAGAAGGATATGGATGCCACACTCCAAAAAATAAAGGAATTGGGAGTGATAGGTTGGGTTGAATGCCACAAAAAGAAGTACTCTTGATAAGTTCTTTAGTTCTCAAAAGAACTGAGAGAGAAAATCGTGGCTTTATATTTCATTCAAAATTGTTTGATGATCTAGAGCATACAAAGAGGTGTCTATTTATAGGCTAAGATAGTAATCCCAAAGAGCCATAAATTCCTACTTCAGAAAAATCCTTATTTAGGAAGAATTCTTATCTAGGGACAAATTCTTACATAGACAATAAACTCTTAATTAAGAGTGAATGCTATTACATATTCTTACCCCATTAAGTACTCTAATCATATTAATAAAGCCTATACTTTCTTTCAAGCTTGAATTCGCACCATTTGAAGTTTGGTTGATCTGAATGTTCTTAATCAGCCCATTTAGTGCTTCTTTCATCTTTTTGGCTCTATCTCGTGTTATTAGGCCTTTTAGAATGTGCAATGGACCTCTTGCATCATTTGAAGCCTTCCACCCATCATCTCTAAGGTTCCTATCATTCCCCTTCTCCTTAAAAGGATTTCTCCTTAAATAATCACCTACATCAAAAGGGGAAATATCAAAACATTATACTCACTGGGAAGGCCCAACTTATAAACACTATCATTAATTCCTACTACAACTTAAATGGACCATCTCCTCTAGGTTGTAACCTTGAACACCTCTGAGTTGGGAATCGTTCGTTGCACATATGCACCCAAACCCAATCATTAGGTTCAAAGGCCACCTTTTTTTTCCCTTTGTTGACATGGGATGCATATTGTTTACTTCTTTTTCCAATATGTTGCCACACCTTCTTATGCAATTTTTTTCCCATGTTAGCCTTATGTTCACCATCTAAGCTAGCATACTCATTGACTAGTATAGGTACCAAATCCAAAGGTGTCAACGGATTAAAACCATATACAATTTCAAATAGAGAGTAACTAGTAGTAGAATGAACACTGCTATTATATGCAAACTTGACATACGGTAAACAATGTTCCTATGTTTTTGAATTTGATCAAATAATAGCACACAAAAGAGTTGAAAGAGTTTAATTAACCACCTCAGTCTACCCATTAGTTTGTGGATAACAAGTAGTTAAAAACAATAGCTTAGTACCTACTATTGGAAGTGAAAATTACTCCTAAGGTGATTTGCGGATTACTTGAATCTACTATTGGAAGGTGGTTGTGTTACATGGCATGATTCATGGAATGTAGGCAAGTTTAATGCCTAGAAGCAAATGGATATCATTTTTGAAGGGGAGGCTATACTGTGTGTAGAAAGTGACAATATCAAAAAGCCCTTTAAGGCATCTTCCTTGTCACTTAAGTTATAAATTATCTAAAGGATTGTAACTTGCAACATCAATCCTAAAAGTGGGCATTATGACTACTTGGCTTTTCCTAACATATGCCTTTTAACCTACTTTTTGAAGAATAAGAAGTTTAATTTGCCAAAGCACATGATGCAAGTTATTGAGAGAGCATAAAAGGAAACAATTTGAAAGTTCTCCTATAGAATGCATCTAACTTGGTGTACCTACTATTAGAAAGACCACTTCTTATGTCAATTGGGATCAATTCATCAGTGCTACTACCCTTATGTAGATGCATTTGGTGTAAAGCAAACGAAAATAATCTACACCTTCAAGGAAACTAAGATTAAGTTTAGAGCCATCAAGTACAACCCTTACACCAGCAAGTTCTTTAACTCCTACCTTAGGTTCGTGTTCCATTGAATGTTGGGTCTAGGGTTTTTGTTGTTAAAGTTTGATTTAGCTTTCCTATACATTCTTTGATTCCTTATGTGTGTTGGTTTCCAAAGCCACATTGTTTTGGGGTTTTTTTTTTTTTTTTTGCATCAGATATTTATGCCATGCTCCTAAAAATAACAAACTTTGGAGTGATAAGTTAGGTTGAATGCCATAAGAAGAGTTAATTCTTGATAAGTTCTTTAGATCTTGAAAGAATCAAAGGAAAGAGTTCTCATTTTTATTTCATTTAATGATTTCCCATTAAAAATGAAATTAAGCCTATTTATACACTGAATTAACAACCCTAGAGATAAGGACAAACATTCTAAAAAGAATGAAAATAAGTTTGCTCGTATCTTTTAGGGATTGTTGCTTTTAGGGATTGTTGTAGAAACCCTTACAATCACTTAACACACAAGCCCATTCAACATATTTATATAATCAATAAAGCCTTAATTAGCATTAAGGTATGCTTTATTGCCCTTCAAGTTTGAATTAGCTTCTTTGACCCAAACTTCTTTAATTAGCCCACTATGTACCTCTTTCATCCTTTTAAATCTTGAACATATCATTGGCCCTTTTTTAACACTTAATGGATCCTTAGAAGCCCTTTATGTATCAGTTCCTCCATAGATCTCATCATTCACCTTTTCCTCAAAAGGATCCATCATCAAATCATCACCTACATCAAAAATAGTTCCAATGCTAATACCTGAAGTATCACACTCAATCTCAAAAGTTTTAGCAAAATCTAGTAAAGGAAGTAAGGGTGCAAAATTTAATTTTCCTTGATCAAATTAAAAGCCTTGTCTTGATCACTACCATTCTTAAAACCCATATACTTTTTAAAAATCTCACTTAGTGGTGCAACAATGGTGCTAAAGTCCCTAGCAATGTGAGGATAAAAACTAGCTAGAATGTGCACATCACTAACTTAGGTGTAGTCCAATCATGGATTACCCTAATCTTTTTCTCATTAACCTTAGCACCCTTAGCACTCACAATAATGCCAAGAAATATCAACTGATCCAAAATTTTTACAAACTTTGTATCTTTATGATTTTTTTCATCTTTTTGTTAATATCTCACTTAATACCTTTTTATAAATAGTGATTTGATTGAGAACAAGATTTTGTACCATTGTTAGCTCAAATTAAATTTGAGTTTCAAATATCTTTCCATAGTAGGCATAAATCAAATAGATGTTATCCAACTAAAGATAATGTCTACCTAACAAGTAATCATATCAATCAAGGATAAGGGGACACATCAAAATTTAGAGTTATGAAGTGTAACTCACAATCCCATTGATCTTAGTAATGTCCCATTGATCTCAACAATCTTAACTATCTTGCTTTTTCTCTCAACAAACTCAACAATCTTCCCCTTTTTGATGATGACAACTATGATTGATTGATGGACAATAAGATGAGCAAACTCCTCATGAATGTATGCTTTTCCCCTTACAAATGCAATCAAAGCAACCAAACAATGATCAACCAAAAAAGACTAAATATCAATGGTCATTCAAGGAAAGGCAAATATCATAGCAACATTGAGCAAATTTTAAGAAATAATAGATGATAAAGGAAATAATAAGTATAAGTAGCAAAGCAATAAATAAAGATACAATTATCCAAAATTATAATATTCAAAGGTTTGGTAAATGGTGAATAGGTGAAATTTAATCTAAAGTTCAAGAGTTAAGGTTGGATTAAAGTTTCATCAATCATCATCTCTCTCCCCCTTTGACATCACCAAAATAAACTTAAGTGGCCTTTAGAGTCAAGATTTCACTACTTCCTTTTCTTGGACCTCCATTTAGATGGACCTTCTCTCTTTAGTAATCCAAGGATAGAGGCAAAGCTATCATAAGATTCCTTCATAAAATCCTATAACTCCTCCCTAATCTTACCTACATCAACTTTGAGCTAATTTAGAGTCATGCATGTTGCTTACATAACCCTTCAAAGTTCTTTAAGTACTTGTCCTCCTGAGTTAGGAATGCAACCCAAGCAAATCTATTATAATCAACTACAAAGATACATCCATATGACTTACTACTTAAAGATGAAATGTGAGTAGGGCCAAACAAGTCCATATATAATAGTTGCAAGGGTCTAAAGTAGATACAGCCTTTTTGCTCTTAAAGGACCTTTTGCTTTGCTTACCCATTTGGCATGCATCACACACCTTGTCCTTCTTAAATTTCACCTTTGGAAGACCTTTTACAAGGTTGTGCTGGTTAAGTTTTGATAATTGTTTTATGCTTGCTTGACCTAGCCTTCAATACCACATTAATATTTCTTCACTAACAGAGGTAAAGCACTTAATATCTTGGTTAGCGAAAGTATATAAATGAATAATATACATATTGTTCAATAGCTTAGCAACAAATATAGGATCATTTGTTTTGGAATGAGTAACACAGCAAGGATTTAGCTCAAATGACAGCTTATTACCATTATCACACAATTGACTAATACTCAATAAATTTAACTTAAGCCTCTTCATGAGTGAGACATTTTCAATCATTGGGGATGATCCCGAAGGACATGACTTTGGAATGATTCAACATGAAGAAGGAATTGAACAAGAATGTAAGAAAGTTAAATTAGATTTCAATCATGTAGGACCTAGGGTTAAAAGAACACATACCAAAGTATAAAGAAGGATATAGACATCACACTTCAAAAGGGAATAGATTTGAGAGTGATAAGTCAGGTTAAATGCCATAAAAAGTGTTAATTCTTGATAAGTTCTTTAGTTTTTGAAAGAATTGAAATGGAAAATTCCCACTATTATTTCACCTAATGATCCACTCCCTTTAACAATGAAATGAAGTCTATTGATAGGTTGAATCAACGACTCTAGAAATAAGGACAAACAACTTAATTTGACAACAAATCTACTCTTATTTTTTAGGGATTGTATTAAAAATCCTTACAATTACTTAACAAACAAGCCCATTCAACATACTTATACTATTAATAAAGCTTTGGCCCACATCAATCTATGCTTTGCCACCTTTCAAGCTTAAATTAGCGTCAATGGCTCAAACTTCTTCAATCAACTTACCATATGCCTCTTTCATCCTTTTTACTCTTAAAGATGCCATTAGCCCTTCCTAAATATTCAATGAATCTTTTAGAAGCCCTACATGCATTGACTCCTCCAAGGATCTCCTCATTCCTCCTTTGCTCAAAAGGATTCATCCTCAAATCATTACCTTGCATTTATGTTGTACTCACTGGGAAGGTTTAACTTATAGTTATTGTCTTTAATCTATGCCACCACTTGAAATGGAGCATCTCCTCCAGGATGTAACTTTTAAATGCCTCTAAGTCACAAACCTATCCTGATGGAAAAAAAAAAAACCCAAAAAGATGTAGCTTAGGGACATAACACACATAAGGAATCAAAGAATGTCCAAGAAAGCTAAATCAAACTTTAAAAACAAAAACCCCAAACCTAACATTCAAAGGAACATGAACCTAAGGTATTTAAGAAGGATATGGACACTACACTCCATAAAAGAAGGGAATTAGGAGTGATAAGTTAAGTTGAATGCCAAAAAAAGAGGTACTTCTTGATATGTTCTTTAGTTCTTAAAATAACTAAAGGAGAAAACTCTTACTTTTTATTTTTCTCAAAGTTGTCTACTTTTGTGGAGCTTACAAGGAGATGCCTAATTATAGGCCAAGATAGCAATCTTAAAGAGGCATAAATTTCTTTTAGGTAAAATTCTTATTTAGGACAAACTCTTATCTAGAAAAAATTCTTACACACAAAATTTCACTTTTATAACAATTAGTTATTTATGATAAACTTCTATTTAGGAGTGAATGCTATTACTTAGTCCTAGCCCATTAAGTACTTTAATCATATTAATAGGACCTTGACTCTTTTTTAAGCTTGAATTTGCACCATTTATAGCTTGGTTGACCTGAATGTCCTCAATTAGCCCATTTAGTGCTTATTTCATCTTTTTGGCTCTAGCTTGTGTTATTGGACCTTTTGGAATGTGCAATGCACCTCTTGCATCTTTTGAAACCTTCCACGCATCATCTCCAACCTTCTCATCATTTCCTTAAGCATATGCACCCAAACACAATCACTAAGTTTAAACACCACCTTTTCTTTGCCTTTTTGTTGGCATAAGATGTATATTGCTTAGTTTGTTTTACAATTTGTTGCCACACTTTCTCATGCAACTTCTTTACCATTTCAACCTTGCATTTACCATCTAAGTTAGCATGATCATCAATAGGTAAAGGCAACAAATCCAAAAGAGTCAAAAAAATTAAAACCACACACAATTTACAGTTCCTTGAAGAGCTTAAAAGTGAAGTTAAATGTGATAAAAGGTAAGAGTGTGAGCTCATTATAAGAAAAACCACTAAAGAGAAGTAAACATGAGGGTTGAGTGAGTGATAACAATTTAGAGAAACACATGAGGGAGTGTATGTGAGATTATTTCTAATGTTTTTGGTGCAGGTTAGCAACATGACTTAAAAAGATAAAGGAGTGAAAAGGGTGGGAAGGATGATTCATTCATGCTCCAAGCTATATAATAACAATTTGAGCATATGAATGTTGTGTTTGGTGACATAGGAGATCGTATAGAGATGTAAGATGCTATTATAGCTAATTTGCAAAGGGGACAGACATAGGAATGTCTTAATGCATGAAGATAAGAGGTGTAATCACCATGATGATGGAGATAATGAAGCTAATTTTGATGTTCCAACTCCTTTGGTTAGAATAATCAATAACAAAAATAATACAAGAGATTATAAGAGGCAAGACTCCTACGACTTTGATTTAGATAGTATTAAAATGGAAATTCCTTTGTTAAAAGGGAAAAATGGTCCTAAAACCTATCTAAAATGGAAGAAGAAGGTTGAGTTAGCTTTTGATTATCATAATTACTCTAAAGAAAAAAAGGTAAAACTTATTGTTGTTAAGTTACTGATTATGCTATTATTTGGTGGGATCAACTTGCTTCAATTAGGTGAAGGAATTGTGAGAAGCCTATTGATACATAGGAGGAGATGAAGGCTATCATGAGGAGGAGGTTCATCCCTTATCACTATTATAGAGATTTATACCAAAAGCTCCAAGGCCTCACTTAAGGCACTAAGAGTGTGGAGGACTACCACAAGGAGATGGAGATTGCCATAATTAAGCTAATAAATAGGAGGATAAAGAAGCAATAATGGCTCATTTTTTGCAAAGTTGAATAGAGACATCACCAACATAGTTGAATTTAGCATTATGTGGAGTTAGAGACAACTCAAATGGTAAGGTTCTACACATTTTAGACAGAATTCAAGTTCTACTTCATCCTAGAAGCCTAATTAAAGCAAAATAGAGGAGAGGGCTAATTACAAACCTAAGATTGAATCTTACAAGTGTAAGGAAGTGAGTACTAGTCAAGAGAAATGTAATTCTAATTCCCAACATAGTAAAAATAGAGAATTTAAATATTTTAAGTGTTTGGGAAAGAAATATTTCATCTTAATGTCCAAATAAGCAAACAATGATGACTTCATGCCACCATTGGAGGATGCAAGTGATGGAGAGGAGTACCCAGCTAAAGGAGATGTGTTGGTGACTAGGCGAGCATTGGGTGCACAAGCTAAGGAAGATGATGAAGTTCATAAGCATGATCATTGATAGGTGTCACTGTACAAATGTAGCTAGCATTGATTTGGTTGAAAAGCTTAATTTACCTACCATAAAGCACTTTAAGCCATATAAGGTTTAATCATTAAATGAATGTGGGGAGGTTAAGGTAAATAAGTAGGTGTTAGATCATTTACTATTGGGAGATATATATTGATGTGGTCTTGTGTGATATAATATCCATGCATGCTAGGCATATTTTGTTAGGAACACCATGGCAATGTGATTGATGAGTAATGTATGATAGGTTTAAGAATAGGTACTATTTTGTAATAAATGATAAACTTGACATTTGAAACCTCAACAAGTTTATAAAGATTAATTAAGGATTAAAAACGAGAGTGAGAGAAAAATATGAATTAAGGTGAAGATGAGAAAAGAGGAATAAAAAGGAGAAAAAAGAGATTGAGATTAAGAGAGAAGAAGGAAAAGGGCGAGAAAGAACATTTGAGAGTTTGTATGTAAAAGAGAGTGATGTTAAGAGAGTTTTCTATTCAAAATAGCTTATAATTATACTTTGGCATAAAAAGGCTTCTTTTGGTAGTGACAAACTTAATCCCTATTTGCCTAGTGTTTTTGTTTGTCGTTCACACGAATTTGATGATATTTTTCCTTAAGAACCAAGTGATTTGCCACCATTAATGGGAATATAACATTAGATTGAATTAATCCTTGGTGCTACAATTCCAAGTTGACGATATATAAAAGTAATCTTAAGGAGACAAAGCAGCTTCAAAGGAAAATTGAGGAGCTTATGGCAAAGGGCTGTGTGAGGGAGAGTATGAGTCCATCTGTAGTTCCAATATTGCTTGTGCTTAAGAAAGATGGGATATGGAGGATATGCATTGATTGTTGAGTGGTCAACAAAATCATTACAAAGTATTGCCATCCCATACCCAAATTAGATGAGATGTTAGATGAAATGCATGGTTCATATTTTGTTTTTTAAAAATTAATTTGAAAGTGAATACAATCAAATTAGGATGAGAGAGGGAGAAGAGCTAAAAATAGCTTTCAAAACTAATGGTTTGTACAAGTGGCTTGTTAAGCCCTTTGACCTTATTAATACACTAAGCAGTTTTATGTGATTGATAAATCATGTTTTGCATGCATTCATTGGCAAATTTTTAGTTTTGTATTTTGATGATATTTTGGTCTATAACCAAAACTTAATTCAGCATCTTGATCATTTACATTTTATTCTAAGTGTTTTATAATTTGAGAAATTGTATACTAATCTTAAGAAGCGTTCTTTTTGCATTGATAAAGTCATATTTCTTGGTTAAATTGTAAGTACAAAGGGATTGAGGTTGATGAGGAAAAGGTTAGGGCAATTCATGGCTAGCTTACACCTAAATTAGTCAATGACATATGTAGTTTTCATGGTCTAGTTAATTTCTATATATGTTTTGTAAGAGAATTTAGCACCATTGCTATACCCTTAACTAAAGTTGTTAAAAAGAATATGAGCTTTAAATGGGATAGTGATCAAGACAAGTCTTTTAATTTGATTAAAGAAAAATTAAGATATGCACCCTTACTTGTCTTACCTAACTTTATTAAAACTTTTGAGATTTCGTGTGATGCTTCAGGTATTGGAATTGAAACTATTTTGATGCAAGAAAGGTGACTAATTGCCTACTTTACTAAGAAGCTAAGTGGAGTAACCTTTAATTATCCCACTGATGATAAGGAGATGTATGCATTGATATAGGTTTTAGAAACATGGCACCATTACCTTTGGCCCAAGGAGTTTATTACCCATACTGACCCCAAATGCTCGAAACACTTGATGAGGCTAGGGAAGTTAAGCAAAAGACATGCCAAGTGGGTTGAATTCATTGAGACCTTTCCCTACATCATTAAATATGAACAAGGTGATTATTTGAGGACTAATTCTTATAAGGAGAGGGAGCATGATGAGATCCATGGTGGTGCCAATGCATGGAGGGCTTTTAAGATTTCATTAAGCATTTAAGAAAGATCAATGACACGATCTAAAGTTAAAAGGATGAAAAAGGTACTTAATGGGTTGATTAAAGACATTTGGGTCAAGGAACCTAATTGAAGCTTAAAGGGTGGGTCAAGGCTTTTCAATTGTATATGGTAAATTGGCCTAAGTTAAGTGATTGCAAAGAGTTAAAGTAACAAAGTAATGAAATTAATGAGTTGGACCTATAGCAGAGTTTGAAAAATTGAGGACAAAGAGTCGACTAGTTGTAAAATTAGTTATAGGACCAGTTTGCTATAGGAAGGTTAGACCGGTGCTGGTCATGAGTTAGTTGGTGAACTAGTTGATGCCAAATGTGTGGTTCTATGAATTTGGCCGAATGAAATCTAATTCATTTGCTATCAGCTTATTTAGGAAGTTTTTCTTATTTTTAGGGTCAAGGTTGTTACTTTAACTTATATATAGACTTGATTTCATTGTTAAAAGATATGGATTATTAGTGAAAAAAAGTAAGAATTTTCTTTTTTAATTCTTCATCAAACTTTGCAAATTTATCAAGATTATTGCGTTATGGCATTCCCAGCTAACTTATCACTCCCATTTCCTTTCTTTCTAGAATATGGTGTCCATATCCTTCATTATACCTTTGGTTCGTGTTCCTTTGAACATTAGGTGTAGGTTTATCCCTTTGGTTTGTGTTTATTTAAACATTAGGTCAAGGTTTTACTTCTATTAAACTTGATTTAACTTACTTAGGGTTTTGAATTCTTTGTTTTACTTGTGGGTTTTATTGTGCAATTTAGGGTTTATATTAGTTTATCTCCTTAATTTAGCGATTAGCTTCAGGGTGGCATGTAGTACTAAATAAGGGCTCAGTATTTAGCTTTCTCCATAATATCTTCAAAAATACCTAAGAGACTTTACATCATAATATGAAACAATACTCATAGGCACTCCATGAAGCCTAATAATTGACTTAATTATCTATACTAATTACTGATTTCCTTGCAAGATACACGTTGAATCCATTGAATTCTATACAATGAATAAATTACTATGCTTGATTAGCTTTCTTTACCTAAAGAGAACCATTTGTTCCTTGTAACTTAACACCATGTCTTTATTACATGATAATAGGACTTCTCCTTTACATGGTCCAAATCTGTGGAATGGCATCAAATAAAGGAGCTATCACACTTATTTAGTTTTCTTAATAGTAGAGTAATTAACTCTAATTAAAGTGAAGCAAACTAATGGTTCTTTTGAGTTGATCCCTTAGAGACATTATAAGTGAAGCAAACTAACAATTTTTTTGAGTTGATCCTTTGCTTAAGGATTCCTTCATAAAATTTATCTAATGCATCTGTTTCAACTATTTTAAATGCATCAAGATGAGAAAGGGATAAACAAGGTAGTTCTTTAGATTTTAGATTTATTTTCTCAACTACCTTTGTATGTTTATGCTTCCATTCATGAGGATTCTTCTTTAACCTTTCAAATAAAAACATAGCATCATAAGCTAATTCTTTATAAGAATCTAAAATATATCAGATATCCTAAAAACCTTTGTAATTGTTACTTTTCCTTCATTTCATTAAGGAATTTAAAAGTAAATTCATGATTTTTTGAAATTCAAAGGGTGCATTTTTTAACCCAAAAGGCATTCCATTCCATTCATAATGCCCAAATGGAACTATAAATGTTGTCTTATACTTGTCTTATTCATGACTCGTGATTTGCTAGAATCCTGAGTTCCTATTGAATTTTGAAAATATTTGAGTTTCATAAAACCTATTCAATAAATTTTTTTTTATTAGGTATTGGATACCTAATCCATCTTAATGCTTTTTTTAAAGTTTATAATTAATAACTAGTCTCAAAACTCCTTATTCTACTTCAGCAGCATTTTTAACATAAAATGCCAAACAACTCCATGGGTATTGCTTTTTTGAATAAACCCCTTTTGCAAGAGATCATTTATCTCCTTTTTATAGGTTTCCAAATGTCTTGGTCCCATGTCTATGGGTCGAGTCTTAATAAGAATTTGACTTTCATTAAAAGTCACTTCAGAAGATAGTCTTACCACATTCCTTTTTCTATCCGAAAATGTAGTGGGAATTCTACACAGTCCAATGTTTTAAACCTTATATATATCTCCTATATTTTATTTTTAATAATAAGAGAGTTGATTTTTTCCTCAAGGTATTTACTCTTTACTTTACGTTGAAGAGATTGAATAAATCTCTCTTTTCTTCTTAATGATTTTTAAAGTAAATTTATCTCTCTGAATTGAGGAGTAGATATGAATTTAAAGCTAATAAGCATTTTTTTTATTTATGAGAAAATCCCTTTATCATTTATTTTCTTAATAAGATACAACATATGAAGAAAAGGATTTCCCAAAATCACATCTTGTGATAGGTTCTTAACCAATATAAATAGGATCTCAATATAGATCCCTTAATTGCAAATAGCAGTTTAAGATAACTTGTATTTACTAACAAGCTTACTTTATCGACAGTGTTCAATACTTATGTTGTTTTCAAAAAGTATTTTGAAGGAAAAAATATTTCTTCATTAATACAATTCATATCAGCGCTTGAATTAATTAAGGCTATTGTAGAAAAAACATATTCTTTATTGATCACCACTATGATCTGACTCTGTCATTGATGAGTAATAACTAGATCTATCAAATTAACATATTTAAGGAAGTATCTAGAATATTTGAAGGATCATAAAGATCATTACCTTGTTCAGATACTGATTTTAATATGGTTACTCTTCCTTTTAATTCTTTTATTTCAGTTTTTAACTAATTAATTTCAGCTTTAATCTCTATTATAAAAGGTTTTATTATTGTTCTAGTTTTTAAACTAGAATTACCATAATGATTATTTTAAATTTTTTGAATAGCAGTTTTTAAACTATAGTCTTCTTCTGGATTTTTAACTTTACTTTCATTTTGAGACAAATGGAGATATTTCTCCAATTGCTCTATTCTCTCTTTTGGATCTACAATTTTATCTATAGGATCCAAAATCATATTATATTCTTTTGTAAGGACTAATAAGCTATTACTTTTATATAGAGCTTGATAATAGTTACACTATTTGTTACAACTATTATCAAATTCTTCCTTTAAAGTGGTTTCTTCTTTAAGAAGATCTACCTTAAAATCTAATTCTTCATATTCATCTTCTAATAAAAAGATATGCATCAATGACCTTATAAGGTTTTCATTATTAAATAATTCCTAAATTTTTTGTCTCCTTTTACATTTATGTGAATAATGACCCTCTTTTTTGCATTTATAGTAGACAACTACTTTCTTGTTCTTTTTCTACAGAGTAGGCTTCTTTTTTCCCTTTAACTTTTCCTTTTTCATAAAATGGCTTATTTTAAGCATTGGGTTTATAACCCTTCTTTATTTTTCTTAGAGGCTTCATTTGTGGATAACCCATCTATTCATAAAAGTCACCTAAGGACCTTTTGCCTTGGACTTTTTCTCTCTACAACTATTTATGTAGTTTTATTTCATTACAAAGTTTAACTCCTTCACCTACTGCTTTAACCACTAACTCACCATATGTATAACTGGAGTAGTCAACAACTCCTCCATTATAAGATTTTAATCTCTTTTTAACCCTCACATAAACTAGGGTAGGTAAACCTGACAAAATATTTTCTTTTCAAAAAATACTTTGACTATCTTCTCTAGTAAAGACTTTTGAAAAGAAAATGTATTTATACCACTTAAATTGAGATAAGTCTAAACATCTTAAATTAATAAGTTGTTCATAAGTTCTATCTACCAGTAAAGTAGTTGAGTCAACAAAGTGATTAGTAATTGTATAAATTAGCGTATTTATACTATTAAATACTTGCAAACCTTGTTCTAGCTTAACAATATTAAAGATTTGAAGTTTAACTTCATTTGGCAAATAAAAATCTCACTAACCTCTAAGTTGGCTTGTGAAGCCATTAACAATAAACCTTACTATATCAAGATTACAATTATTACCCCTAACCTTTGCAATAGTAGCAAATGTCATCATATAATGTAGTGTAATGAGGATATGATCTTTAGACATTCCATCCAGATTCTATTCTATGATGCTACTCCCATCATATTGTACATAATTATACTAAGATTGTTCCTTTAATAAGAGGTTGACCAGAGTAGGTCTTAGGAAATATAGTTTTGTAAGTGCTTTATTAGAAGTCATTTTATTAATTTCCACGATTCTTTTCCTACTAAAGGATGATAGATTCTTAGAATTTTGTTCTGATAAGAATAAACTCTTCAATTTTTTCAATATAATTTTCAGAAGTTGAAGATTCTTCTTTTGATACTTCCTCTATTATTTCTTTTTTCCCACTATAGAGGCATCTTTTTCCTTTAATCCAAGATTACTTAACTTTTTTACTATCTCATCAACCATTTATGACTTTTCAGGGGTTTTACCCATCATATTATAATCTATTTTTTCTAACATCATGGGTTTTAATAAAACCCTTTTTTCAATCCTTGGTTTAACTAAAGGTTTTGGAGTTTGCTGAACTATTGATTTTTGTATCATTTCATCTATTTTTCCTTTAACTTTATTGAGCTAATTTCCAATTGATTGAAGATACATAGTTCCCCTATTTTATAATAGCATTTGTGAAGAGCAGCTCCTTGTAAAGAGAGGCTACCACCTCTTTGTCTTCAATTCTAACATTTAAATTGAGTGCAAGAGTAACCCTATTACTTTTTCATGTAACATATTCTTGATAAGCTTTTTCAAGAACCATACACTTTTTTAGGGCAGAAAAATCTGAAAATGATGTTTTCTTAAATTTATAAACTTTTCCAAGTAGCTTTTTGGCATATATTTTATGGCGTTTATGCAAAATTGTTCTTTGTTCTTCATTAAAAGTAATGAAGAACCATTTTCTTTTCAATGTATTTTCAAGAGAGTAAATCAACTCTCTTAACCTTTCTTTGGTTTCATCAATCTTTTCTCAAACATAAAGACTGTTTGTCTTCATCTAGAGAGCCTATATCCAAGTAAGAAGTAGATATAGGCCTATGGGCCTAACTAGATGTACCCTGTAGTTCATTAACCACAAAGGCCGAAGTTGAAGGAGGAAAATCAACCTTGTAGTGGGGTTGGCTAGCCTGCACCCTTGTCCTTCGAATACCATCCAACTTAGTGATAGGCACTAAAGAGGTAGAATGTCTAGGTTTAACCTTTTCTTTACCCTTTTCGAGGTTTAACCTCACACTTCTAGATGGAGCAAATTGAATTTCAACATCCCTATCTTGATATTCACCAGCTTCTTAAACTTGTCTATTAGCCTATTTAATAGGTTTAATGGCTTTTTCTAAGACCCATTTCTTAGGTAACTTAACCTATTAGTCAAAATCTAATGTAGTGGTTTTTTTATTAGTATATCTTAGTGTTCATAACCTTATAATGTATCCTATAAATAAGGATTAAATTCTCTAAAACAAGTATCATAGCAAATCCTTTAGTTTTAATATCTAAGCATAAAGCATGCATTAGATTTTTATAATATAATCAACTTTTGAAAAGAAATTTCCCTATTTATAAACTTGGGATAGCATTAGATATTCTAAAAATAAAGAAAGAATAATTAATTAAAATTTAGATAATAATTATTTACAAAATTGGACTTTGCCATATGGTATTGATGTACATGTTACAATGAAATTCTTAATTATCATTCATCTTGAAGTTTATCTAGAGGGGAGTCTTATTGCTAAGTAATCAAGAGATTATCTCATGTTTTAAGAAATGAATGATTCTCTTATCTTGATGAAAACTAATCAAGAGTAAATTGAAGGATTTTAATGGATTTGAACTACTTGGAGTAGAAGTCCTATTGTCAAGTAATCAAAAAATAGTCTCACATTTCAAGTATTGAATGATTATCTCATAAAAGTGAAAGCTAATCAATAGTAATAGCTACTTCATTCAATGGACTTTAATGGACTTGGACTACCTAGAGGAGAAGTCATATTGTCAAGCAATCAAGAGATGATCTTACATTTCATGTAATGAAGGATTCTCTAATGTTAAAGAAAGCTAATTGAGAGTAATAATTACTTTATATGATGGACTTTGATGAATTTATAATACCTATGACATGAATAACATGCATCACATAATGAAATTAGTGATCAGTGCAAAAATTTAATTTAATTACTCGATTCCTTTGAGTGAATGATTCCTTAGATCCAAAGGCCCTTATTAGATAGAAATGAAGTGATAATCTTCTCTTTCAAGCAATAAACCATACTATCCAAGTAAGAAATCTCATCAAAGTGAATGACTTTTTTGTTTGACGAAATTTAATGGGTTCATACTACCTATAGTGTATTGACGTGCATATTGCAATGTAATTAATATTTGGTCTAGATATGGACATTGATTACATGATCAATTTGCGTGAAATATTCCTTGAAATGAAAAGAGAAGCCTTATTACCAAGGTATTAGGTAGTGGTCTCAAATTTTAAGCAAAGAATGATTCTCTCTTGGTAATGAAAGCTAATCACGAGTACTAGATTATGCATTCAATGGAATTGAATGGATTTGAACTAAATGAGAAGTTATTGTCAAGTAATTAAGAGACAATCTAATGTTTCAAGCAATGAATGATTCTTTAATAGTAAAGAATGCTACTGAAGAATAATATCTTCTTTTATAAGGATGGAATAGTTCATTGTCTAAAAGATGACACTTGGAATAGTTCATTGTCTAAAAGATGACACTATTATTTCATTTCTAGTTAACAAGTGTTATCTTTTATTTGCAAGGAGTCATTCCCTTGAAGGAATGATACAATTAACTTAAATATTTACACTCACTGATATCATTGATGTGTCCATCCAATAAAGAATATATTACTTTTGATTAACTTTCTTTAGTATTAGAGAATCATTCATTACTTGCAACATCAAATCATCTCTTGATTAGTTAACAATAGGACTTCTCCCTTAGGTAGTTTGAAGCCATTGAATTCCATCTAATAAATGCATTATTACCTATGGTTAGCTTTCTTTACTATGAGAGAATTTTCCATTAATTGAAAATTGAGAGCACCACTCAATTCCTTGAAATAAGGCTTCTACTTTATTTGCAACAAATTGTTCACACAAATTGATCATGTAAAAAACATCCATGTGTACACCAAACACTACTGTGATTGCAACATCCACATCAATACTCATTGGGTATTATGAATCCATTTAATTCTATAAAACAAAAGAGTCACACACCTGATTAGCTTTTCTTACCTAGATAGTTTGGTTCCTTGCTTGACTAATGAGGCTGTCAATAAATTTGTAGCTGATAATGCTTCTTCTTTCAATTTAAGGAGTCATTTACACAAAAGAATCATGAAATTAACTTAACTGCCTACACCGATCATTGATTTCATTGTGAGATGAATGTTATTATTTTATAAGTAGTTTGAATCTATTAAAGTCTATTAGATTAAACAATTATTGCTCTTTAGTAGCTCTCTTTAATTTGAGAGAAAGAATTGTTCACTGCTGAAAAAGTGAGGCCATCTCTTGATTACATAACACAAGAGTTTTCCTATAGATTGTTTGAATTCATTGAAGTGCATTAACAAAGGAGCTATTACTCTTAATTAGCTTTCTTTACAAGAAATGTCGTACATTGATTGAAACTTGAGACTACCACCTAATTCAATGACAATAAGGCTTCTTCTTTATTTGCAAGGAGTCATTCACACAAATTGATCATGCAATTAATATTCCTGTCTACGCCAAATATTAATTTCATTGTAACATGTACAATAATACCATTGGGTAGTTTGAATCCATTAAATTTCATCAAATATAGGAGTCATTCATCTTGATTAACATTTCTTACTTGGATAGATTTGTTCATTGTGTTGAAGATTTTATTACATCATTTTGCTATTAAGGCTTCTCCATTCAATCCCAGGAATCATTCACACAAAGAAATCATGAAATTAATTTGAATGTCTGCATCGATCATTAATTTCATTCCGAGATGCATGTTATTTGTCTTGAGTTGCCCATATTAACTGAAGTCCAACCAACAAAGGAGCTATTACTCTTAATTAGCCTTCTTTACTATAAGAAAATTGTCCTTTGCTCAAAATATGAGATTGTCTCTTAATTCTATTAAAGTCTACCAAATAAGGCAGTTGTTACTCTTGATTAGCTTTATTTCCCATGCAAGAATTGTTCATTGCTTGACACTAACACTATCTCTTAATTACAAGATGATAAGAATTCTCCTTGAGGTAGTCCTTATCCATTGAATTCCATTGAATAAAAGAACTATTACTCTTGAATAGCTTTTTTTTTTCTACTAATAAAGAATCAATCGTTGCTTTAAATTGGAAACCATTATATGATTCCTTGGCAACAAGGATTTTTTTTTTTTCATTGCAAGGAGACATTTACACAAAGGAACCATTAAATTAATTTAAACATGTAGATTGATCATAAATTTCATTGCAAGATGCATGTTTTTATGTTTCATGCAGCCTAAATCCATCCAATAAAAAAGCTATTACTCTTGATTAGCTTTTTTACTATTAAACAAGCACTTATTGCTTGAAACTTGTGACAGCTACCTGATTGCTTGGCAATGTAAGGCTTCACTTTCTATGGTACCCTTAAGTGATTCAGGTGCTGATATGAATTGTATTAATGAAGGAATAGTTCTTTCAAAATACTTTTCAAAAGCAACATTAAGTGTTAAACACTATCGATAAATGTAAGCTCATTATTAAATACAAACTATCTCAAGTTGCTATTTGCAATGAAGGGATCTATATTGAGATTCTATTTATATTGGTTAAAAACCTATCATAGGATGTGATTTTAGGAAATAGTTTTCTTCATATGTTGTATCCTATTAAGGAAATAAATGACAAAGAAATTTTCTCATAAATAAATGGAAAGCTTATTAGTTTAAAATTCATATTTACTCCTCAATTCAGAGAGATAGATTGACTTAAAAAATCAATAAGAAGAAAAGAGATATTTATTCAATCTCTTTAAAGTGAAGTAAAAGGTAAATAACTTTAAGAAAAAATCAACTCTTTTGTTATTCAAATAAAATATAGAAGATATTGATGAGGTTTGAAACATTGGTTTGCATAGAAATTCCCACTACCTTTTGAGATAGAAAAAGGCACGCGGTAAAATTGCCCTATGAAGTGGCTTTGAATGAAAGTCAAATTCCTACTAAGGCTTGATGCATAGCTATGAGATTGAGACATTTGGAAACCTATACAAAGGAGATAAATGATCTCTTACAAAAGGGGCTTATTAAAAAATGCAATAGCCCATGAGTTGTCCATCATTTTATGTTAAAAAAGCTGCTAAAGTAAAATGAGGAGTATAGTTCGCCTTTAAATTTCTCAGTGAAATTAGAAATAACTAACAATTGCAAAGATTCTTGGAATGTCTAAATTATATTTTAGAATTTTATAAGAATTTAACTTATAATGTTAAACCTCTTTTTGAAAGACTACAAAAAAATTCACCAAATTGGTCAAATAAGCATACGTATATAAGAAGATAAAGATAGAAAAAAAAAAAAGAACTACTATGTTTGAGCCTTCCTCATCATGATGGTTTTAAAATAGTAGAAACTGATGTATCAAATAAGGGATATGGAGGAATCCTTAAGCAAAGGATCAACTTTAAAGAACAACTTGTTTGCTTCACTTTAAGAGTTTGGAAAGCAGTTGGAGTTAATTACTCTACCATAAAAGAAGATATTTTAGCTATTGTGTTATGCATACAACAACTTGAAAGTGACTTGTTCAATTAGAAATTCCTTTTTAGAATAAACTATAAGGTAGTGAAAGATTCTGTATCAAAGATATTAAGAGCATCACTTCTAAACAAAATTTTGCTAGATGACAAGGAGTTTTGTCTATCTTTGATTTTGATATTAAGTTTATTAAAGGAAATTCAAATTCTCTATCTAATTTCCTAACTTTTTAGTTTTTACAAGGACCTTAGTTTCCCAACAAAGTCAGCTAATTCACTGGCTAAAGATGCAAAATCAAAAGAAGTTGGTAAACTTTGCATTGATGCTTATGAGCAAATTTTGGATAAATCCATCACATATCCTTTGATTCCAAAGCACAAAGACCTTTTATGTGCTGTTAAGAATAATTATACTCAGTTGAGACCTATCTTAAAGTTGATATGTATCCTTATACTAGTATAAAAGGATTATCTATATTATCAACATTACATGAAATAGACTCAATGGTTATTGAACCCATAGAAAAAGAATTTAGATTTGATTATGATTTTAGAGATTGGGCCTACACCAAATTCAAGATAAACAAAATCCTTTATCCAAAAGATTGGTTAGGTGATCTCTTTGGCTACAAAGATTTTAAAGAATGGTGGAAAGTTAGGTCCTATAGTTACTTCAATTATATCAAAACAAGAGAAAGACTCTTATTATATAAAAATAGACAAAGGAAATTCAGTAGGTTCATTTAAATAAATTTGTTGAATGATCCAAAAAGATTTCCAAATTGGTTTAAAACCTAGTTTTTCATGTGGGCATTACATCATCTAACCCTACCTCACAAAGTGAGAACTATTTATGAATAGTTTTGTGAAACAAATAATGAAGTTAAAAACCCATTATTAATATTTGCACCATAGTATTATGTCCCATGGATAATCAAATGGGATTATACTATTATGGCCAAGCAAGTCAACATTTTGGATATGGATATTAAGCATTTCTCGTGGTTGGCTCGAAGGATTAATATTTGATGGTGGGAGAAAAATGATTTCTTTGATGATAGAGTTTATAATAGCAAAGGGTTCATTTGTTTAAATGGGCCTAAAGACTTTAATGGAGTCAATATCACGTGAAAGGTTATTAAAAATGATGGCTACATTGCTCCAACCAAAATAAGCCACACAAGTAGACAAATTTGAAAGTAGTCAAAGACATCTCAATGATGATATCATACAAGATTCATAAGACCCATATGAACTATAAAAGACAAAACTACATTAAGTGGAAAAGTAGTCACGAGACCTAAGGAACAACTTTTATTAAAGCTACTTTATAAAAGTACAGAATTACGGATAACTTTACTTTAGAAAAAAAAAAATTCCTTTAATAATGGTTATCACCTTTTCTTTTGTATAGATAGGTCTCTTGGCTACTCTTAAAGGCAAAGTCCAATTTCCTCTCTCTAAGATTAAGTTTTCTCTAGTTTTCTCTCTAAATCATTCTCTCTTCTCACCCTTTGTATTATATATACCTATAACTAATTTCTATTCAATGAAAGCTTTGTCCTTGTAAGTAATCAAGTTTTATTACTTTCTTTAATATAAGCTTGTGATTTTTGTATGATTGTTTAAAGTTTATTATCTTATATGCTGCTTGATTTTGTGTGTGGCCAAGATAGGAATGATATTAGAGCCTATAACCTTCTAAATTGTTGAAGAAAGTCTTAGTTTTATCTATATCACATAATTGAAACCCCAAGTCACATTGCCTTTATGTTCTTGTTTGTAGTGATTAGGTGTGTAAAGTTGTGGTATAAATGTTGACAGTGATACCATGAGATATGGATAAGTTAAGACTAAATCAGCCATTTATGAGTAATAGTCTCTCTAGAAATAGAAATAGGAAAATAATTATTAGTGAAGATTTCGATAATCATATTTTACAGAACAAGACTCTCCCTTCATCATCCTTTTCCCACGTTTATAAACAAGGAAGTTTCTTAACAAAGAATGATTATGTTATTAAAATCATTGAAGAAGCATAACCCTTATCTTAGGATTATAATAATTTCTTTTTACTATCTTGGGAGCTTATTACCTCTCATCAACAAAAGTATAAATTTCCTCATGTCAGGATGATACAAGTAACACTAAAGCCTATTATTAGACGAGGTTTAAATAACTTAGCTATAATTTGTGTTTGAGATAAAAAAAATATAATAGATTTCATGACTCCTTATTAGGAGTAGTAAAATCCACTATAAGTTATGGACCAATATGGTTCTATTTTTTGAACTTTACTCTATCCTTACCATTTCTTAATTTGATATATGCTTTATATTTGGATATTAAACTTTAAAAAGGAAAAAGAAAGGGTTAAACCTAGATTTTCCATATCTTCAATATCAATTACTAAACTAGAAGGTGTTAGAAGAGTAAGAGAGTAGATTAGTCAACCTCAATATAGAGTTAACTTTGCTCACTCTACTTTGACATCTGTAGGTCTTCTTCTTTTATCTAATATGCGATATCAAGATGAAAATAGGAGTCTCTTTATTCTTGAAATAGTAAATGAGGTAGATGAAAAATAAGAGAGTTATTTCACCCTCCTAAAAATACTGTAAAATGAAAATAGTTTTTATGACCTTTAACAAAAAAGAATGAGAACTATGGTGTGGATGTTGTAAAAGGTGTAAAAGGTGCATTGCTGAAATGGGAGCACTAGATATTTTCACTTATTTGGAAATGGTTTATAGAATTAAAAAAATGGTTTTTGCTTAACACATAAAATTATTGTGAAATTGACATTTGTGTGTTCACCAAATAGTATATTCATTATGATAAGCACATCCTTACACTTTTGGTACGTTGAATCTATTAAATTCCATCAGATCTTATGAATTCACTAATCTTGATTGTTCTTTCCTATAAGTATTGAATTATTCAAATCTTATAGGATGAGATTGTTCATTTCTTACTAACAAGGTTTCTCCATTTACTAAAGGGCACATTCACACATAATGATTGTGAGACTAACTTTTATGTCTACACAAAACATCATATTCATTGCAGCGAACTCATCTTTACATCTTTGATACACTAAATCCATTAAACTCCATCAACCTTTAAGGAGTCATTGATCTTGACTAGCTTTTTTTATAATTATTGAATGATTTAATTCCTAAAGGATGAGATTGTCACTTCATTTCTTATTAAAAAATTTCTTTTATTCCTTGTAAGGGCTCATTATGCAAAATGATTGTAAA
Organism: Bruguiera hainesii; assembly: GCA_023213295.1. Lineage (NCBI taxonomy): Eukaryota > Viridiplantae > Streptophyta > Magnoliopsida > Malpighiales > Rhizophoraceae > Bruguiera > Bruguiera hainesii. The sequence continues at coordinate 7,291,310 of JAHOYR010000018.1, forward strand.
ATTAACTTTTGTATCTATACCAAACATTATTTTTCTTCAAATAGTGAGTGTTGGCCATGTATAGGCATTTAGAGCTGTGGTTTAAGATATTAATAGTGATATGGTAAGGTATGGATAGGTTAAGAGCTAATTGACTTTTTAGAGATAATAGTTCTTCTAGGAATAGGAATAAAGAGATTATAATTAGTGAAAATTTTGATAATTATTATTTGCAAAATTAGACTCTTCCCTCTTCTTCATCTTCCTAAGTCCTAATCTATCCATGCCTCATCGTATCATTGTCAAATTTTGAGCCACCGTCCTAAATGCCCATATACAGCCAACACAAGTACAAAGGCAACACAACTTAGGATTTCAACAATGCTTTCAATCTAATCATACGCAATTTTTATCGAACAACAAACGTCATTACAAACTTATATTTTACAAGGGAGAGAGAGAAGCAAACTTAGAGAAAAAAGGAAATTGGAATCTGCCTCTCTTAGCCTGTGAGAGATCTATTTATACATGGAAAAATGTGATAACCATAGTTAAAGGAATCTTCTTTTTGCAAAGTGGGACATGGTTATACTTATGTAATAAAAGGTTGATTAGAGTTGATATAGGATAATATAATTTTGTAGGGGCTTTACTAAAAGTCATCTTCTTAATTTCCATGTTTTCCTTTGTATAAGAAGCTGATGGATCTTTTTGAATTGGATTTTGTTCCAATAAGAACATTTCCTAAATTTTATCTATATAATCCTTAACCTTTAATTCTTCTTATGTAATATGTTCCTCTTTTCCTAATACAAAGGTATTTTTTTCTTTTAATCCAAGGTTTTTTAACCTTTTGATTATTTCATTAAGTAATTTTTTTTCTTTTTCAAGATTTTTACTTGACATATTATAGTTTATTTCTTCTATTGACATGGGTTTAAATAAATTCCTTTTTCCATTTCCTTTTTAACTAGAGTCTTGGAGGTCTTTAAGTTACTTCTTCAATTCTATTAAGTTAATTTCCTAATGACTAAAAACAAAAATTAGTATAGTTTACTTGTTGTATACCCAATATTTTTTCATTTTGTAACTGCCTATATAGTTTTATCTCATTATAGAGTTTAACTTCCATTGTTATAACTTTTGTAGTTAATTCTCTATATGTATAATTGAAGTAATCAATAACTCCTTTATAATAGGATTTTAACCTATTTTTTTACCCTTTTAGCAAATAGTAGGTAACTTAAATAAAAATTTTTCTTTCCAAAAAATAGGCCATCTTTTCTAATAAAAACTTTTGAAAGGAACTCATTTTTATACCAGTTAAACCATTCCAATATGGATAAATTTATACTTTTGTTGATATAAGCTAAAAAACTCATGGGAAAGTTAAAAAAAAAAGTCATTATAATTCTAAGTTAAGGGTAAAGCCTCTTATACAATTTTAATAATTAATTGATTTTAGAAAAGAATCTTCCTTGATTATAAACTTAAAAAGATGAAGAAGGAAGAGTCCAATTTCCTTCTTTCTCTAAATTTGCTTCTCTCTCTCTCCCTTGTAAAATATAAGGTTGTAAAGACATTTGGTGTTCAATGAAAAGTCCTCATACCTCCTTTGCAACTTTACTATTGTATTAGTTTGCTTCTCTATCCTCTCTCTCAAATTATTAAATTTGGTATTCATGTGCATAAATTGTTGTTGCATAACTTTGATCATGAAAGACACATCCTTATCTCTCTTCTAAGCGACACCTTTTTCTATGAAAGTCATAGTATTACTTCCACAAAACATGATTAAGATACCTCACAAAAAACTCTCTTACGTGTTTTGCATAAACAAAAAGGAGTCACACTCCCCTGTGTTTACACTTTTTATGGCTTTTTCTTAATATGAACTTGCACTTTTGCCTTTTACCACTCAAATTTCCCCCCTTTTAGCTCTTTAACTAAAAAAGCTAAATCAAGATGATTGATTTTGAACAAAATAAGGTGAATGGGGTAAAATTGAACTAATGGGTCAAAAAGAAAAAAAAAAAAAGAGGATATCAAGGCAAACAAATTTAATGAATTAGACTCACATAAATCAAGATAAAGGGTTAAACCTAAAGGACAAACTTAAATGACATAACAAGTAAATAGATTATAGAATTGGAGTTGAACAAGAAAACTATATTATTATTATGGCTAATATGACAAAATTGTTTAAGTTTTATTAATAACTTGAATTTAATACCTTTTTTTTTCATTCCTTTTTTTTTTTGTGTTTTCTTTTTCTTAGCACAAAACAATAATAGAATACTTAGAGATAGCTAATGGAATTGAAAATAACATGTTTTGATAGTTTTGATCTCAAACAAAAGAGGAAAGTAAAAGGGATTGCAAATAACTAGATTAATGTGTTCAAATAGTCATGTACTTAGTAGACAAACTAAATCAAACTTTAATAACATGAACACTAGACCCACCATCTGAAAGAACACAAACCCATGGTATTTAAGAAGAATATGAATGCCACACTCAAGAAAAAAAAAGGGAATTGGGAGTGAGAAGTTAAACACCATAAAAAGAGGTACTTTTTGATAAGTTCTTTAGTTCTTAATGAAACCAAATGAGAAAACTCTCGCTTTTTATTTCTCTTAAAATTGTTTGACTTATAGAGATTACAAGGAGTTGTTTATTTATAGGTTAAGATAGCAATTCTAAAGAGCCATATATTCTCATTTAGGACAAATCCCTATTTAGGACAAACTCCTATTTAGGATAAATTTTTATACAAAAAACTTCCACTTTTATAACAATAAATTATTTAGGAGTAAATGCTATTACTTAGCCCTACCCCATAAAGTACTCTAATCATATTAATAAGGCCTTGACACTCTTTTAAGCTTGCACTTGCACCATTTATAGCTTGGAAAGCCTGAATGTCCTTAATCAATCCATTTAGCACTTCTTACATCTTTTTTACTCTAACTTGTGTTATTGGACCTTTGGGAATGTGTAATGGACCTCTTACATCCTTTAAAGCCTTCCATGCATCATCTACAAACAGCTCATTAAATGAAAAGGTTCCATATGGTTTAGGTAGAACTCAGGTTCTACCTCATATTGGAAGTCGAATTGGAGTAAAAAGGATGAGAAGGATGATAACAAGTCCAAAGCTGAGCTCTCTAAGCATAAGAATGTGAGTTCTAGCAAAGAGGTAGGTAGAAATAGAGATATTAAATGTTTTAAATGTTTGAGCAGGGGTCCCCAAGCCACGTCCAAAATGATGCAGTTTAGGCACCCAATGCACACAAAGAATACAAGAATAGTTAGAAAAGCTAAATCAAACTTTAATAACACAAACCCTAGACCCCAACATTCAAAGGAACATGAACCTAGGGTATTTAAAAAGGATATGGATGTTACACTCCATAAAAGAAAGGAATTGGGAGTGATAAGTCAATTTGAATGCCACAAGAAAAAGTACTCCTTGATAAGTTCTTTAATTCTTAAAAGAACCGAGGGAGAAAAACCCTTGCTTTCTTTTTCACTCAAAATTGTTTGATCTTTCAGAGCTTACAAGAGGTGCCTATTTATAGGCTAAGATAGCAATCCTAAAGAAGCAAAAATTCCTACTTAAGAAAAATCCTTATTTAGGAGGAATTCCTATCTAGAGACAAATTCTTACACAGACAATAAACTCCTAATTAGAAGTAAATGCTATTACTTAGTCATGACCCATTAGGTACTTCATTCATATTAATAAGGCCTGGACTCTCTTTCAAGCTTGAATTCACACCATTTAAAGCTTGGTTGGCCTGAATGTCCTTAATCAACCCATTTAGTGGCTCTTTCATCTTTTTGGCTCTAAATTGTGTTATTAGGCCTTCTGGAATGTGCAATGGACCTTTTGCATCCTTTGAGGCCTTGCACCCATCATCTTTAAGGTTCTTATCATTCCCCCTCTCCTTGAAAGGATTCATCCGCAAATCATCATCTACATCAAAAGGGAAAAGATTAGAAACATTAAATGTTGCATTCACATTATACTCACCAGGAAGGTCCAACTTATAAGTATTGTCATTAATTCATGCTACAACATGAAATGGACCATCTCTTTTAGGTTATAGCTTTGAATGCCTTCGAGTTGGGAACTGTTCCTTGTGCATATGCACCCAAACTCAATCACCAAGTTTAAACACCACCTTCTTTCATCCCTTGTTGACATGGGATGCATATTGCTTAGTTCATTTTTCAATATGTTACCACACATTCTCATGCAATTTTTTCACCATGACAACCTTGCATTCACTGTCTAAGCTAGCATACTCATCGACAGGTATAAGTACCAAATCCAAAGGAGTCAGCAGATTAAAACCATAAACAATTTCAAATGGAGAGTAACTAGTTGCAGAATGAACACTCCTATTATATGCAAACTCAACATGCAATAAACAATCTTCCCATGCTTTCAAATTTGTTCAAATAATAGCACAAAAAAGAATAGAAAGAGTTTGATTAACCACCTCAGTCTACCTATCAGTTTGTGGATGAAAAATAGTTAAAAACAATAGCTTAGTAACTAACTTACCCCATAAAGTCTTTCATAAGTAGCTTAAGAACGTACTACATCTCTAAAAAATAAGTCAGCCACATTGCTTACATCATCAATTTTATGGCATGGAATGAAGTGTGCCATCTTTGAAAATCTATCAACTACAAAAAATACATAATCCCTATCCTTTTTTTATCATAGCAACCCTAATATAAAGTCCATAGATAAATCAACTTAAGGATGGATAGGTATAGGTAAATGGGTATACAAGCCATGGGTAAAACTCTAGATTTAGCCTATTTGTATGTTATGCATTTCTCACATATCCTCCCAACATCTCATTTCATGTGTGGCCAAAAGAAATGTTCATTTACGACATCTAAGGTTTTCCTAACTTTGAAGTGACCCATTAGACCACCCTCATGAGTTTCTCTTACAACTAACTCCCTTAAAGAACTCATAAGCATGCATAAATGATTTTCCCTAAATAAGAAACCCTCATGCCTATAAAACTTCTTAAAGGCTGACTTCTCACATGCTCCATACACATTAGAAAGGTTAGGATTATTCACATATAAATCTTTAATATTTTTAAATCTTAATAAGTTTGCAGTAAGTGTAGAGATAAGGGCATACCTGTGAGATAATGCATCAGCTACCACATTTTCCTTACCTTGTTTATATTTGATGATGTACGAAAAGGTTGAATGAATTCAATCCACATAGCATGTCTTTTGTTCAAATTTCCTTGTCCCTTTAAGTGCTTTGAGGATTTATGGTTAGTATGGATGACAAACTCTTTGGGACAAAGGTATTGTTGCCATGTCTCTAAAACACGTACCAATACATACATCTCTTTATCATAGGTAGGATAATTAAGGCTTGCTCCATATACTTTTTCACTAAAGTAAGCAATTGGGCACCTTGCCTTATCTTTGATGAGACATCTCGTATAAAAGATGTTATCTCATTGCACCTCGTTTTCTTCCTTTATCTTGGAGGAATTGTCATTTTAATACTATCCAAATCATGATCATAGGTGCCTTGCCTCCCAAATTCTCTCTGAACACTTTTATTGTTAGTAGTTTTAACCATAGTAGTTCAATCATCAAATTTATCATCTTCTACATCATCTTTATGGTCATAAGCATATCTCGACTACCTTCTCGCTTTAGGAGCCTTATATTCCCCATGCCCCTTTTGCAACTCTGCTATTATATTAGCTTGCTCCTCTATTCTCTCCCTTATATCATCAAATCTGGTATTCATGCGCACAAAATGTTGTTGCATTGCTTTGATCATAAAGGACACATCTCTTGTTCCCTTTTGAGCTACACCTTTGTCTTTGGACATCATAGTATCATTTCTACAAAAAATAATTAGGATACCTTACAAAACACTCCCTTATGTGTTTCACTCAAAAGAAGGTGTCACACTCCCTCGTGTTTACACTCTTTATGGCTTTTTCTTTATATGAACTTTCACTCGTACCTTTTACCACTTGGATTTCCCCTTTCAGCTTTATAAAGAGCTAAGCAAACTAAATCAAGAGGATTGATTTTGAACAGAATAAGATAAATGACATATAATTGAACAAATTGAAGAACAAGGAGTGAAAAAAAAAATGAAAAAAGGATAGCAACGCAAATGAATTTAATAAACTAAACTCACAAAAACCAGAATATAGGGTTAAACCTATAAGACAAACTTGGATGACATAACAAGAAAATAGATGATAGAATTGGAGTTGAGTAAGGAAACTATATTATTGTTGTAGCCAATATGACCAAGTTGTTAACTTTTATCAACAACTTAAATTTGATGTCTTCTTTCTTTTGTTCCTTTTCTTTTCTTTTTCTCCTTTTCTTTTCGTTGCTTTTTTTTATTTCTTTTCTTTCGCTCAGCATAAAACAATAATAGAATACTTAGAAACAACAATTGGAATTGAAATTAGCATGTTTTTGATAGTTATGATCTCAAACAAACAAGCAAAACAAAAGGATTGCAAACAAACAGATTTGTGCATTTGAATGGTAATGCACTTAATAGACAAGCTAAATAGAAATAAATAAATCACAAGGTAGAAATTTGAAGATTGAGTTGATTCAACCTGATTTAAAGTTAGGATCTCATACCAATTGATGCAGAAAACCCAAAAAGACGTGGCTTGGGGACTTAATGCACACAGGGAATCAAAGAACTACCAAGAACGCTAAATCAAATTTTAATAACACAAACCCTAGAACCAACATTTGAAGGAACATGAACCTAGGGTATTTAAGAAGGATATGGACACCACACTCTAGAAAAGAAAGGGATTGAGAGTGATAAGTCAATTTGAATGCCACAAGAAGAAATACCTCTTAATAAGTTCTTTAGTTCTTAAAAAAATTGAGCGAGAAAAACCCTTGCTTTCTATTTCACACAAAATTATCTAATCTTCTAGAGCTTACAAGAGGTGTCTATTTATAGGCTAAGATAGCAATTCTAAATAGACACAAATTCCTACTTAAGAAAAATCCATATTTAGGAGGAATTCCTATCTAGGGACAAATTCTTACACAGACAATAAACTCCTAATTAGAAGTGAATGCTATTACTTAGTCCTAACCCATTAGGTACTCCAATCATATTAATAAGGCATGGACTCTCTTTCAAGCTTGAATTTGCACCATTTGAAACTTGGTTGGCTTAAATGTCTTTAATCACCTCATTTAGTAACTCTTTCATCTTTGGGCTCTAACTTGTGTTATTGGATCTTTTACAATCTGCAATGGACCTTTTACATCCTTTGAGGCCTTCCACCTATCATCTTTAAGGTTCTCATTAACACGTAGCTTTCATGGTCTAACTAGTTGCTATAAACACTTTGTTGGGGACTTTAGCACCATTGTTGTACCACTAACTAAGGTTATTAGAAAGAACATGAGTTTTAAGTGGTGTAGTGATCAAAACAAGGCTTTTAATTGCATTAAGGAAAAATTAAGTTTTGCCTCCTTACTTAACTTTGAAAAAACTTCTAAGATTAAGTGTGATGCTTCAAGTATTGGCAATGGAGCTATTTTGATGCAAGAAAGGCACCTAACTGCCTACTTTAGTGAAATACTAAGTGGAGCAAATCTCAATTATTCTACTTAGGATAAAGAGATGTATGCATTGGTAAGGGCTTTGGACACATGGAAACATTACCTTTGGTCCAAGTAGTTTGTCATCAATATTGACCATGAATCCTTGCAACACTTGAAGGGACAAGGAGAGTTGAACAAAAGACATGCATTGAGACCTTTCCCTACATCATCAAATATAAACAAGGTGATGATTCAAGGGCAAATCTTTCAAGAAGAGGGGAATGATGAGAACCTTAGAGATGATGGGTGGAAGGCTTTAAAGAATATAAGAGGTATATTGCACATTTCAAAAGGCTCAATAACACAAGCTAAAGCCAAAAAGATGAAAGAAACACTAAATGGGCTAATTGAGGACATCTGGGCCAACCCAACTACCAATGGTATGAATTCAAGCTTGGAAGAAAGTTAAGGCCTTGTTATTATGATTGGAGTACTTAATGAGCTAGGATTAACTAATAGCATTCACTCTTAAAGAGGAGTTTATCCTAAATAAGTGATTGTATAAAGTGAAACTTTTTTGTGTAAGAATTTTCCCTGGATAGGAAGGAATTCCTCCTAAATAAGGATTTGTCATAAATAGGAATTTATGCCTCTTTAGGATTGTTGTCTTAACCTATAAATAAACACCTTCTTGTAAGCTTTGGAAACATTAATTAACTTTGATAGAAATAAAAAGCAAGGGTTTTCTCCTTTGGTTCTTTCGAGAACTAAAGAACTTGCCAAGAAGTACCTCTTCTTAGGGTGTTTAACTTGACTTACCACTCCTAATTTCCTTCTTTTCTGGAGTGTGACATCCATATCCTTCTTAAATACTCTAGGTTCATGTTCCTTTGAATGTTGGATCTGGGGTTTGTGTTATTATAGTCTAATTTAACTTTCCTAGATATTCTTTGATTCCTTTTGTGCATTGGGTCCCTAAGCCACATCTTTTGTGGTTTTCCACATCTATTATGGTAACTAACTAGCTCACCTAACTCTCTAGATTTTGTATGCTTACCATTGTCTCTTATTTGAATTGTTGAGTATGAGTGAAGAATCTTTTGAACATATCTTACAATGACATACCTAAATTAGATAGAGCTACCTATTTAGGTTGATATGGCTATTGGGTTTATTGAAATCCTATTGTTTATTTTGATATGTATTCTAAAGTAGCTACTTATTTACCTTATAGCTAAAGTTGGGGTGATCCCTCCATCTTGAATTTTATGTGTTAGAATAAGGATCATACTTGACTATCTTGGAAATCCTTCTACAACATTCACTTGCTCCTCTTAAAAATTAGGCAGAAATCTATTATATGCCATACACCTTAGCTTATTGTACATTTTGCACAACCATTTGTCAAACAATTGAACAAAGATAAAAAAAATCTGTTGCTGAAGAAAAGATGCATTTACTTTTCTAATTGGGGTATCTTGTCTCATCCCAAATTGTTGGGAGTTTACTACCACATTGGAGATCAAATTCCTTACAACATCTAGCATCTTATCTACCAAAACTCCTCCACTTGCTGCATCTATTATGTTCCTATCCATAAGGAGTAAGCCTTCATAAAAACATTGAATCAATAACATGTCACTTATCTGGTGTTATGGACAACTTGCACATAACTTTTTAAATGTCTCCTACTATATATAAAGGGTCTCTCCCTTGTGTTGGTGGATATAAGAGATTTCCTTCCTTATATCTGTAGCCCTAGAAGCCAAAAAATACTTTTCCAAAAACTATCTTTCAATCTCGTACCATGTTATGATTGACCTTGAGGGTAGATAATAAAGTTAATTATTGGTATCATTGGCTAAGGAGAATGGGAAAGGTCTTAATTTTATCGACTCCTCCATTACACCTATTGGCTTTATACTTGAATAGACAACATAGAATTCTTTCAAATGCTTGCTGGGATCTTCACTTGTATGACCACAAAAAATGGATAACTAATGTATTAGTCTTAATTTAAGCTCAAAAGCTACATCTAACTGAAGACATTCTATGCACAAAGGTTGTAAATTAAAGTTAAGAGCAACAAGTTCTTTCAAAGTCTGGTTTTTCACATCCATATCTTCAAGCTTTGAATTACTAGATGAAAAACTGGATACAAAATCAAAGGCTATGTTGATGATAGGTGAGGTCACCACAATTTGCACTTGGTTTTGCTGAGCCTCTCTTCTCAATGTATGTAAAGTTCTCTCAATTTTTGGATTGAAATTTAGTTCACCTGAGTGAGATGATCAAGTTATAAACCATAAATAAATATTAAATTGCCAAAGCCATATCAAACAATGTTTTTAGGGCTTGAGAGGGTGAGGCCAATTGCTTAGCTACTAATTCTACTCAAAATGTCATTTCCTTTGAAAGAGTATATCTATCGTTATCAAATTCAACCAAAATTTTCTTAATGAATAGTACTACCACAATGAAAAACATTGAAACACCAAAAATGCTTGAAAAACACATAACTTTACAAAAAAAAAAAAAAAGAAAAGGAGAAGATAGTGCTATAGTCAACTTAGTAGAAATAAAAAACAACATAATGCAAAAATTGATGGAAAACACTCCCCATTAACTATGCCAAATTTTAGTAGTAGTTGTCAAGGTACCAAAAATGCAATACCTTATTGTTGATTATTCAATAGTACAATAATATATAGTGTGACTAAGAATCAATTCCACAAGGAGTGCAATCAATTCATTACTGATTAACTAAAAATTAAAGACCGTAACATAATTGGGGGAGGAGTAGAATTTTGATTTTGTAACAAATAAAATAAACAAACTAGTTAAACAAAATAAATTATAAAAAGATCTAATACTAAAGTCCCATTTTGAGTTCATTTCTAACTATGATATTTAATGATTTTGATCACTCATAGTGTTATTTCAATTATAATGAAACTATCAATATTAGATAACAAGTTTTATTACTCAAATTTTCCTTTAGATATTCACTAAGTAAAACAAACTCTTTACTTAAACTCTAACAATTATACCCTTCAAATAAACTTTCTAGAGTAATATACTGGCAACCTTTAAACCTAAAAAAATAGGAATGCAAGTAACATCACACAAACTTGGATTGTTTAACCTAAATTGAGTCATTTATCATAGGCCTATGGATTTATTGTGTCCTACCCATGCGGCCTTGAGAATACTTCCCAAGTAGTCTTCTCACACTCAACTCACAAGAACCTTTTTGGAGATTAACTTCAAAAGTATATTCCGCTTGAAAATTGAAAGTGTACAAATGAAGGGCAGGAGGTCCCCTTTTATATAAGTTTTGGACAAGCTACAACCATTGGATCCCTTCTTGATCTAAAGGTGAATATTACATCCTTTCAACTTCCTATGTACATAAATTTACCAGAATTTATTACATGGCTAGTTCCAATGTATTTCCTTTCCCTAGGAGTGTCTACATTCAACGTATTGTCCATCCCTAGGTACAAAGGACTATGACATTCTCCCCCACCTAATCAAGCAACGCCCTCGTTGCTTCTTCAACATGGTAGGTGTCAATCTCCTTCTTGAACTACCAAAAAGCTTCAGCAAGTTCCCAACTAGCTTTGCTTTCCGAAAGTTCCTTCCATTGGATAAAGTATTCAATGGCCTGATCTGATCTGCTTCCATATGACCTGATCTGCCACTATGGATTCAACTTCTCGGCCATATGCAGTTTTTGCTCCAAGTGGTGCTCGCTATGACTCCCCTCAATCTGGATCTCCCTTGTCTTCATGGTAAGATTTAAGCATACTCACATGGAAAAATGGATGTACCTTTAATTTTAGTGGTAGCTCTAGCTTGTATGCGACCTTCCCAACGCATTGTATCACTTAAAATGGCCCTTTGTAGCAACCAATCAGCCCCTTGTGCACATCCTTGTACTATAGAATGACATGTAGTTTGGCTAACACCAAGTCCCTGACTTGGAACTCCATATGTTGTTGCTTTTTGTCGGCCCACTTCTTCATGTGTTTGGAGGCTTTACATAAACACGCCCTTGCCAAGTCTGCTTATTCTCGACAATCTTTGGCAAACTTATATGCAGGTGGGCTGTTCCCCTGATAGCCTGATGCAACCGCACTTGGAGTTTGTAGTTGTTGGTCATTCACAATCTCGAAATGGACTCCGGTCAGTAGACTCACTTTGCTGCAAGTTGTAGCAGAATTAGGCTACGTCAATCAACTTTGCCCAATTTGTTTGTGTTGTGCTCACGCAGTGCCAAAGATAAATCTCCAAGAGTGCATTAACTTACTCAATTTGACCATTAATTTAGGGGTGTAAGCTTGTAGAGAGATTCAACTCCAACCCCAGCAACTTAAACAATTCAGACCAGAAATGCCCTGTGAATCGAGGGTCATGATCGCTCACGATCGTTTGTGAGACTCCCCAGTACTTTAGCACATGCTTCATGAATGCCTTGGCTGCCTTCTCAGCTGGGAAACCCTTTGTTGCTGACACAAATGTTGCATACTTGGAGAATCTATCCACCATGACCATAAGAGTCTAACAATCTTTGGAATTAGGCAAGTTTACTATGAATGTTGTTCAAGTTTGTCTTGTTGGCAAACAATACAGGTCTTTACATAGGTTTCACATCATCCCACATTTGAGGCCAATAGTATTGATCTTTGACAAGGGCTAAGGTGTGATGGATCCCTAGATGACCCACTCACTTTGAATCATGGCACTCGTGCAACACTTCTTTCCTTAACTTTTCGTGGAGTGGCACATATAGTCGTCACCCTTTTGTGTATAAAAGACTATCCTCCTCACCAAAACCGCCGGGTCTTGCCCTCTTATGCATATCCAATGAGGGCTTGAGCTTTTTGGTCATGTTTGAGCCCCTCCTTGATATGGTCGATCCATGGACAACTAGGTCGACTCACTGTGTTTGCCAGCCCCATCTTCCAGCTAAGAGCATCAGCTACGAAGTTAGCCTTCCCTGGCTTGTACTCCATCACATAGTTGAACTCTGTTAGGAAATCTTGTCATCAAGCTTGCTTTGGACTCAGGTTCCTCTGGGTCTGAAAATAACTCTTGGTCACGTTGTCTGTCCTTACAACAAACTTAGACCCCAGGAGATAATGCCTTCACGTCTGTTGGCAATAGACCACTGCAGTCATCTCCTTCTCTTGAACGGTATACCATCGCTCGGTATCGTTCAACTTCTGCAACTCATATGCCACCGGATGTCCTTCCTGCATAAGAACACCACCAATAGCAAAATCTAAAGCATCAGTCTCTAATTTAAAAGGCTTGGTGTGATTGGGTAACACCAGTATTGGCTCCTTGATCATGGCTTGCTTCAACTGATCAAACATCTTCTGGCATCGATCCGTCTATTCCCATGGTTTCTCTTTCTTCAGCATGTCTATGAGTGGCACGGTGATGTTTGAGTAGTTTCAAATGAAACGCTAGTAATAGTTGGTGAGACCAAGGAATAATCTCAACTCCGGCACTTTCATCGGTGGCTCCCATTCAACGATAGTTCGGATCTTTGCTGCATCCATATGTACTTGTCCTCCTCCGACAATGTGCCCCAAAAATGACACTTCTTTTTGGGCAAAGGCACATTTCTCGCACTTGACATATAAGTCATTCTCATGTAAGACTTGGAAAACCTGTCTAAGGTGCTCGATGTGCTCCTCGAGCATTCAGCTATACATTACAATATCGTCAAGGTAAACCATTACAAACCAATCTAGGAATGGGTGCAATACCTTGTTCATAAGAGAACAAAATGCGGCTGGAGCATCGGTTAGGCTGAATGGCATGATGAGGAACTCGTATGAACCATAACAAATCATACAAGTTGTCTTTGGCTCATCCCCTTCAGCAATCCGAACTTAATAGTACCTTGAATGGAGATCAAGCTTAGTGAACCAATGTGCACCTCCAAGCTGATCAAAGAGATCTGCAATGAGTGGGATTAGGTGCTTGTTCTTAATGGTTAATTTGTTCAATGCCCGATAATCTATGCACATCCGGAGTGTCCCGTCATGCTTCTTCTGGAATAGGATAGGCACACCGAATGGAGCCTTAGATGGCCAAATGTATCCTACAGTGAGCAGCTCCTTCAGCTATTTCCTTAATTCTTCTAATTCAGGGGGTGTCATGTGATATGGCACCATAGCGGGTGATTGAGTGTCAAGCACTAGCTTGATCTGATGATCCATTTCTCTATGAGGTGGAAGCTTCTTTGGCAACTCAGGAGGCATCACGTCCTTAAACAAATCAAGGACTTGGCTCACTTCTGTTGGGACTTTGCTCCCTTTGCTCTTATTGTTGATGCGGAAAACCCCAAAAAGACGTGGCTTAGGGACCCAACACACACAATGAATCAAATAACAACCAGGAAAGCTAAATCAGAGTTTAATAACACAAACCCTAGACCCAATATTCGAAGGAACACGAACCTAGGGTATTCAAGATGGATATGGACGCCACACTCCAGAAGAGGAAGGAATTGGGAGTGATAAGTCGGTTTGAACGCCACAAGAAGAAAACCTCTTGATAAGTTCTTTAGTTCTCAAAAGAACCGAAGGAGAAACCCTTGTTTTCTATTTCACTGAAAGTTGTCTGATTTCCAAAGCTTACAAGGGGTGCCTATTTATAGGCTTAGATAACAATCCCAAAGAGGTATAAATTCCTAGTTAGGTCAATTCCTTATTTGGGAGGAATTTCTATTTGGGTACAAATTCTTATATGAAAAATAAACTCCTAATTTAGAGTGACTATTATTAATAGTCCTAACACTTTAATTACTCTAATGATGTTAATAAGGCCTGAACTCTCTTTCAAGTTTAAATTCGCACCATTTGATGCTGGGTTGGCCTAAGTGTCCTGAATCAGCCCATTTAGTGCTTCTTTAATCTTTCTGGCCCTATCTCGTGTTATTGGGCCTTTTAGAATGTGCAATGGACCTCTTGCATCAATTGAAACTCTAACTCGTGTTATTGGGCCTTCTGGAATGTGCGATGGACCTCTTGCTTCAATTGAAGTTCTAGCTCATGTTATTGGGCCTTCTTGAATGTTCAATGGACTTTTTGCATCCTTTGAAGCCTTCCACCCTTCATATCTACGGTTCTCATCAATTGTACTCGGTTTTCAAGGTTGCTAGGATGGTCACCTCACTTTTCTTTGCTCCCTTGTTGAGTTGTATTGCTGAAATTATCTTCCAATCACGATCCAACTTATGATGAAGTAGAATCACAAACTGGCACCGTTTGTCCAGCACACAAAGACACTCGGCAGAAGGCAATATAACCGCATGGATTCTATCCAGAAATTTCAACCCAATGACAAAGTCATAATCATCAAGAGGAATTACCTCAAAGGTCTCCTGGCTTCTCCATTGCCCAATCTGTAGCTCCACGTCCCTAGCAACCCCAATGGTAGGGACTTCTTGGGAGTTGACAGTCTTAAGCCACCCGACTCCTTTCTCAACCCGAAAGTTAAGTTTCTTGGCAGCTTCTTCCGATATAAAGAGATCAGATGCCCAAACAAGCTGAAAATACTTCTAAGAAACCCTAGTCATCATCAAAAACTCCTTGTTTAATGAAATTCAATGGATTGCTCATTCCAAGGGAGTATGGATGTGCTTGTTGCCATGAATATAGTGCCTATTGTTTTTACACAAGCTATTTTCAACATGTTTAACTATGAATAAGTAATTGCAACAAAAATTGGAGCATTGTTAGGAAGAAATCAAGAAATGGTGCCATTAGTCATTAATTAAGTTTAAAATACTTGTAAGAAATGCTGGTCATCATCAAAAACTCCTTATTTAATGAAATTCAACAAATTCTTAGTTGCAAGGGAGTATAGGTGTGCTTGTTGCCATGAATATAGTGCATGTTGTTTAAACACAAGTTATTCTCAACATCATTAAGTGTGAATGAGTAATTACAACAAAAATTAGAGCGTTGTTAGGAAGAAATCAAGAGTTAGTCTCATTAGTTAGTAATTAAGCTGAAAATACTTGTAAGAAATGCTAGTTATTATAAAAAACAGCTTGTTTAGTGAATTTATCAAATTCCTAGTACCAAGGTAGTATAGATGTGCTTGTTGCCATGAATATAGTGCCTGTTGTTTGTACACAAGAGAAATTACAACAAAAATTGGAGCCTTGTGAGGAAGAAATCAAGAGATGGTCTTGTTAGTTAGTAATTAAGCTGAAAATAATTGTAAGAAGTACTAGTGATCATCAAAAACTCCTTGTTTAATGAAATTCAAGAGATTCCTAGTTCCAAGGGATTATGGACGTGCTTGTTGTGATGAATAAAGTGCTTGTTGTTTCTACACAAGCTATTTTCATTATCATTTAGTGTGAATGAGTAATTATAACAAAAATTGGAGCCTTCTTAGGAAGTAATCAAGTAATGGTCTCATTAGACAATAATTAAGCTGAAAATACATGTAAGAAAAGATAGTCATCATCAAAAACACCTTGTTTAATGACATTCAATAGAATCTTAGTTCCAAGAGAGTTAAGATGTACTTCTTGCCATGAATATCGTGCCCGTTGTTTGTACATAAGCTATTTTCAACATCATTAAGTGTGAATGAGAAATTAAAACAAAAATTGGAAACTTGTTAGGAAGAAATCAAGAGATGGTGTCATAAGTCAATAATTAAGCTGAAAATACATGTAAGAAATGCTAGTCATCAGCAAAAACTCCTTGCTTAATCAAAATTCAGCAAATTCTTAGTTCCAAGGGAGTTTAGATGTGCTTTTTGCCATGAATATAGTGCCTGTTGTTTGTTCACAAGCCATTTTCAGCATCATTAAGTGTAAATGAGTAATTACAACAAAAATTAGAGTCTTGTTAGGAAGAAATCAAGAGGTGGTCTCATTAGTTGGTAATTAAGCTGAAAATACTTGTAAGAAAGGCTATTCATCATCAAAGACTCCTTGTTTATTGAAATTCAATGGATTCCTAGTTCCAAGGGAGTATAGATGTGCTTGTTGCCATGAATATAGTGCCTATTATTTGTACACAAGCTGTTTTCAACATAATTGAGTGTGAATGAGCAATTACAACCAAAATTGGAGCCTTGTTAGGAAGAAATCAAGAGGTGGTCTTGTTAGTCAATAATTAAGCTGAAAATACTTGTACGAAAAGCTAGTCATCATCAAAGACTCTTTAGTTAATGAAATTCAATGTATTTAGCTTCGAAGGCAATATAGATGTGCATGTTGCCATGAATATAGTTCGTGTTATTTCTACTTAAGCTATTTTCAGCATAATTAAGTGTGAATAAGTAATTTCAACAAAAAGTGGAGCCTTGTTTAGAGGAAATCACAAGATGCTCTTGTTTGTCAGTAATTAAGTTTAAAATACTTGTAAGAAATGGTAGTCATCACCAAAGACTCCTTGTTTAATGAAATTCAATGGATTTCTAGTTCTAAGGGAGTATAGATGTGCTTGTTGCCATGAATATAATGTTTGTTGTTCGTACACAAGATATTTTCAACATCATTAACTATGAATGTGTAATTATAACAAAAATTAGAGCCCTATTAGGAAGAAATCAAGAGATGGTTTTATTATTCAGTAATTAAGTTGAAAATACTTGTAAGAAATGTTAGTCATTATCCAAAACTCCCTTTTTAATGAAATTCAATTGATTCTTAGTTCAATGGGAGTATAGATGTGCTTGTTTAATGTTAGCCATGAATACAAAGCTTTTGGTTTGTACACAAGCTATCTTCAACATCATTAAGTATGAATGAGCAATTACAACAAAAATTAGAGCCTTGATAGGAAGAAATCAATAGGTGGTATCGTTAGTCGGTAATTAAGCTAAAATACTTGTAAGAAAAATTAGTCATCATCAAAGACTCCTTATTTAATGAAATTCAATGGATTCCTAGTTCGAAAGGAGTATAGATGTGCTTGTTGCCATGTTTATGGTGCCTGTTGTTTGTACACAAGCTATTTTCAACATCATTAAGTGTGAATGAGCAATCACAACAAAAATTGGAGCCTTGTTAGGAACACATCAAAAGGTGGTCTCATTAGTTAGTAATTAAGCTGAAAATACTTGTAAGAAAGGCAAGTTGTCATCAAAGACTCCTTGTTTAATGAAATTCAATGGATTCCTAGTTCCAAGGGAGTATGGATGTGCTTGTTGCCATGAATATAATGCCTGTTGTTTGTACACAAGCTATTTTCAACATCATTAACTGTGTATGAGTAATTACAACAAAAATTGGAGCCCTGTTGGGAAGAAATTAAGTAAAAAATACTTATAAGAAATGCTAGTCATTATCAAAAGCTCCTTATTAAATGAAAATCAATAGATTCCTAGTTCGAAAGGAGTATATATGTGCTTGTTGCCATGAATATAGTGCCTATTGTTTGTACACAAGCTATTTTCAACATCATTAAGTATAAATGAGTAATTACAACAAAAATTGGAGCCTTGTTAGGAAGAAATGAAGAGGTGGTCTCGTTAGCTAGTAATTAAGCTGAAAATACTTGTAAGAAATGCTAGTCATCATTAAAGACCCCTTGTTTAATCAAATTTAATGAATTCCTAGTTCCAAGGGAGTATAGATGAGCTTATTGTCATGAATATAGTGCCTGTTATTTGTACACAAGCTATTTTCAACATCATTAACTGTAAATGAGTAATTACAACAAAAATTGGAGTTCTATTAGGAAGAAAACAAGAGATGTCTCATTATTCAGTAATTAAGTGAAAAATACTTGTAAGAAATACTAGTCATCATCAAAAGCTCCTTGTTTAATGAATTTAACCAATTCCTAGTACCAAGGGAGTATAGATGTGCTTATTGTCATGAATATAGTGCCTGTTATTTGTACACAAGCTATTTTCAACATCATTAACTGTAAATGAGTAATTACAACAAAAATTGGAGTTCTATTAGGATGAAAACAAGAGATGTCTCATTATTCAGTAATTAAGTGAAAAATACTTGTAAGAAATACTAGTCATCATCAAAAGCTCCTTGTTCAATGAATTTAACCAATTCCTAGTACCAAGGGAGTATAGATGTGCTTGTTGCCATGAATATAGTGCTTATTGTTTGTACACAAGAGAAATTACAACAAAAATTGGAGCCTTGTTAAGAAGAAATCTAGAAATGGTCTCGTTAGTGAATAATTAAGTTGAAAATACTTGTAACAAGTGCTAGTCATCATCAAAAACTCCTTGTTTAAAGAAATTCAACGGATTCTTAGTTCCAAAGGAGTATAGATGTGCTTGTTTCCATGAATATAGTGTTTGTTGTATGTTCACTAGCAATTATCAACATCATAAAGTGTGAGTGAATAATTACAACAAAATTTGGAGCCTTGTTTGGAAGAAATCAAGAGATGTTCCCATTAGTTAGTAATTAAGCTGAAAATACTTGTAAGAAATGAGAGTCATCTTCAAAAACTCTTTTTTTAAAGAAATTCAACAAATTCCTAGTTCCAAAGGAGTATAGATTCCTTGCTGCAATAAATATAGTACCTGTTGTTTTTATGCAAGCTACTTTTAATATCCCTAATTGTGAATGAGTAATTACAACAAAAATTAGAGCATTGTTAGGAAGAAATCAAGAGACAATCTCATTACTCATTAATTAAGCAAAAAATACTTGTAGGAAATGCTAGTCATCATCAAGAACTTATTATTTAATGTAATTCAATCAATTCCTTGTTCCAAGGGAGAATAAATGTGCTTGTTGCCATAAATATAATGCTTATTGTTTGTACACAAGCTATTTTCAACATCATTAACTATGAATGAGTAATTACAACAAACATTAGAGCCTTGTTAGGAAGAAATCAAGAGATGGTCTCATTAGCCAGTAATCAAGTGCAAAATACTTGTAAGAAGTGCCATTCATCATGATTTAATGAAATTCAACGGATTGTTAGTTGCAAAGGGAGTATAGATATGCTTGTTGCCATGAATATAATGCCTGTTGCTTGTACACAAGCTATTTTTAACATCTTTAAGCATGAATAAGTAATTGCAACAAACATTAGAGCCTTGTTAGGAAGAAATCAAGAGATGCTCTCGTTAGTTAGTATTTAAGCTGAAAATACTTGTAAGAAATGCTAGTCATCATCACAAACTCCTTCCTTAATGAAATTCAATGGATTGCTCATTCCAAGGGAGTATGGATGTACTTGTTGCCATCAATATAGTGCCTGTTGTTTGTACACAAGTTGTTTTCAACATCTTGAATTGTGAATGAGTAATTACAACAAAAATTGGAGCATTGTTAAGAAGAAATTAGGAGACAATCTCATTAGTCTTTAATTAAGCAGAAAATACTTGTAAGAAATGCTAGTTGTCATCAAAAACTCCTTATTTAACAAAATTCAAGGGATTCCTAGTACTAATGGAGTATAAATGTGCTTGTTGCCATGAATATAGTGTTTGTTATTTCTACACAAGCTATTTTCAACATCATTAAGTGTGAATGAGTAATTATAACAAAAATTGGAGCCTTCTTTAGAAGAAATCAAGAGATGGTCTCGTTAGTGAGTAATTAATCTAAAAATACTTGTAAGAAATGTTAGTCATCAACAAAGACTCCTTGTTTAAGGAAATTCAATGGATTCCTAGTTCTAAGGGAGTATAGATGTGCTTGTTGCCATGAAGATAGTTCCCATTGTCTATACACAAGGTATTTTCAACATCATTAAGTGATTCCAACAAAAATTGGAGCCTTGATAGGTAAAAATCAAGAGACGTTCTCATTAGTCATTAATTCAGCAAAAAGTACTTGCAAGAAGTGCTATACATCATCAAAAACTCCGTGTTTAAGGAAATTCAAGAGATTCTTAGTTCCAAGGGAGAATAGATGTATTTGTTGTCATGAATATAGTGTATGTTGTTTGTACGCAAGCTATTTTGAACATCCTTAACTGTGAATGAGTTATTGCAACAAAAATTGGAGTATTATTAGGAAGAAATCAATAGACAATCTCATTAGTCATTAATTAAGCAGAAAATACTTGTAACAAATGCTAGTCATCGCCAAAAACTCATTGTTTAATGTAATTCAATAGATTTCTTGTTCCAAGGGAGTATAGATGTACTTGTTGCGATGAATATAGTGCTCGTTGTTTGCAAACAAGCTATTTTCAACATCATTAACTGTGAATGAGTAATTACCACAAAACTTAAAGCCTTGTTAGGAAGAAATCAAGAGATAGTGTCGTTAGCCAATAATTAAGCGAAAAATACTTGTAAGAAATGCTAGTCATCAACAAAAATTTCTGGTTTAATGAAATTCAACAGAGTGCTAGTTCCAAGGTAGTATAGATGTGCTTGTTGCCATGAATATAGTTTTTATTGTTTATACAGAAGCCACTTTCAACATCTTTAAATGTGAATGAGTAATTACAACAACCATTTGAGCCTTGTTAGGATGAAATTAAGAGATAGTCTCATTAGTCAGTAATTAAGCTGAAAATAATCGTAACAAGTGCTAGTCATCATCAAAAACTCCTTGTTTAGTCAAAATTCAAAAGATTCCTAGTTCCAAGGGAGTTTAAATGTGCTTCTTGCCATGAATGTAATGTCTGTTGTTTGTTCACAAGCTATTTTCAGCATCCTTAACTGTGAATGAGTAATTACAACAAAATTAGAGCATAGTTAGGAAGAAATCAAGAGATGGTGGTGTGAGTCAGTAATTAAGCTAAAAATACATGTAAGAAATCCTAGTCATCATAAAAAACTCCTTATTTAATCAAAATTCAATAGATTCTTAGTTCCAAGGGAGTTTAAATGTCCTTCTTGTCATGAATATAGTGCCTATTGTTTGTACACAAGCCATTTTCAGCATCATTAAGTGTAAATCAGTAATTACATCAAAAATTAGAGCCTTGTTTGGAAGAAATCAAGAGACAATCTCGTTAGTCAATAATTAAGCTGAAAATACATGTAAGAAATGCTAGTCATTATTAAAAACTCCTTGTTTGATGAAGTTCAACAGATTTTTAGTTCTAAGGGTGTATATATGTGCTTGTTGCCATCAATATAGTTCTAATTGTTTGTACAAAAGCTTTTTTCAACATCATTCAGTGTGAATGAGTAATTACAACAAAAATTGAAGCCTTCTTGGCAAAAAATCAAGAGAAGTTCTCCTTAGTCAGTAATTAAGCTGAAAAAAATTATAAAAAATGCTAGTCATCATCAAATACTCCTTATTTAACAAAATTCAATGGATTCCTAGGTCCAAGGGAGGATAGATGTGCTTGTTGCCATGAATATAGTTCCTGTTCTTTGTACACAATCTAGTTTCAACATCATTATATGTGAATGAGTAATTACAACAAAAAGTTGAGTCTTGTTAGGAAGAAACCAAGGGAAGGTCTCCTTAGTTAGTAATTATGCTGAAAATACTTGTAAAAAATACTAGTCATCAAGAAAGACTCTTTGTTTAATGAAATTCAATGGATTTGTAGGTCCAAGGGAGTATAGATGCGCCTCTTGCCATTATTATAGTTCCTGTTATATGTACATAAGGTATTTTCAACATTATTAAGTGTGAATGAGTAATTAGAACAAAAATTAGAGCCTTCTTAGGAAAAAATCAAATGATGTTCTCTTTAGCTAGTAGTTAAGCAGAAAATATTTGTAAGAAATGCTAGTCATCATCAAAGACTCCTTATTTAGCGAAATTCAACAGATTCCTAGTCTAAAGGGAGTATAAATGTTCTTGTTGCTATGAATATAGAGCTTGTTGTTTGTACACAAGCTATTTTCAACATCATTAAGTGTGAATGGGTAATTACAACAAAAATTGGATCCTTGTTAGGAAGAAATCAAAAGAAGGTCTCATTAGTCAGTAATTAAGTTTTAAAAACTTGTAAGAAATCCTAGTCATCATCAAAAACTCTTTGTTTGATAAAATTTAATGGATCCCTAATTTCAAAGGAGTATAGATGGGCTTGTTGCCATGAATATAGTGCTTGTTGTTTGTACACAAGCTATTTTCAACATCATTAAGTGTGAATGAGTAATAATAGCAAAAATTGGAGTCTTATCAAGATTAAGTCTAGAAAAGGTCTCATGAGTCAATAATTAAGTTGAAAAAATTTGCAAGAAATGCTAGTCATCATCAAAGACTCCTTTTTTGATGAAATTCAATGGATTCCTAGTTCTCAGGGAGTATAGATGTATTTGTTGTCATGAATATAGTGTCTGTTGTTTGTACACAAGCTATTTTCAACATCATAAAGTGTGAACGAGTAATTACATCAAAAATTACAGCCTTTTTAGCAAGAAATCAAGAGAAGTTTCGTTAGTGAGTAATTAAGTTGAAAAAACTTCTAAGAAAAGCTAGTCATCATCAAAGACTCCTTCTTTGATCAAAATCCATGGATTCCTTGCTCCAAGGGAGTATAGATGGGTTGTTGCCATGAATATAGTGCTTATTGTTTGTTCACAGCTATTTCAACATCATTAAGTGTGAAAAAGTAATTACAACAAAAATTGGAACCTTGTTAGGAAGAAGTCTTCCTAGTTCTTAGGGAGTATGGATGTGTCTGTTGCCATGAATATAGTGCCTATTGTTTGTACACAAGCTATTTCAACATCATTAAGTGTGAATGAGTAATTACACCAAAAATTACAGCCTTGTTAGGAAGAAATTAAGAGAAGGTTCGTTAGTGAGTAATTAAGTTGAAAAAACTTGTAAGAAAAGCTAGTCATCATCAAAGACTCTTTATTTGATGAAATTCCATGGATTCCTTGTCCCAAGGGAGTATAGATGTGGTTGTTGCCATGAATATAGTGTTTGTTGTTTGTTCACAAACTATTTTCAATATCACTAAGTGTGAATGAGTAATTTGGAGCCTTGTTAGGAAGAAATGAAGAGGTGGTCTCGTTAGTTAGTAATTAAGTTGAAAAAACTTGTAAGAAATGCTAGTCATCATCAAAGTCCCCTTGTTTAATGAAATTCAATGGATTCCTAGTTCCAAGGGTGTGCAGATGTGCTTGTTGCCATGAAAATAGTACTTATTGTTTGTACAAAAGCTATTTTCAAGATCATTAAGTGTGAATGAGTAATCTCAACCAAAAGTGGAGCCTTATTAGGAAAAAATCAAGAGATGGTCTCATTAGTTAGTAATTAAATAAAAAATAATTGTAAGAAATACTAGTCATTATCAAAAACATCTTATTTAATGAAATTCAACGGATTCCTAGTTCGAAACGAGTATAGATATGCTTGTTGCTATAAATATAGTGCTTGTTGTTTGTACACAAGATATTTTCAAAATCATTAAATGTGAATGAGTAATTACAACAAAAATTGGAGACTTGTTAGGAAGAAATCAAGAGGTAGTCTCATTAGTAAATAATTAAGTTGAAAATACTTGTAAGAAAAGCTAGTCATCATCAAAGACTCCTTGTTTAATGAAATACTATGGATTCCTAGTTCCAAGGGTGCGTAGATGTGCTTGTTTCCATAAATATAGTACTTGTTGTTTGTACACAAGCTATTGACAACATCATTTAGTTTGAATGAGTAATTACAACAAAAATTGGAGTCATGTTAGGAAGAAATCAAGAGGTGGTGTCATTTGTTAGTAATTAAGCTGAAAATACTTGCAAGAAATGTCAGTGATCATCAAAGACTCCTTGTTTAATGAAATTCAATGGATTCCCAATTCCAAGGAAGTGTTGATGTGCTTGTTGTCATGAATATAGTGTTTGTTGTTTGTACACAAGCTATTTT